>WEKX01028714.1:79929-121026 GCA_013390025.1 Pitta sordida | reverse complement strand
GGGCGGGATCGCGGCAGCGCCCCACCGGCCACGGCCTCGCAGAGCGCCGGGGCGGGGCTGCGGGACTGCGGGGGCGGCCGGGAAAAGGGGCGGGAGACAGTTTGTAAATGTCTGGCGTACTGTAGATAGCGGCGGGAGCCGGGGGAGCGGAGCTGAGTTGGGTCGGCTGGGTTCGCAGCTGAATGGCTGCGGTTGGTCCAGCCCAGGGCATGCCTTGGTTCGGGTTGTATCCTGGCCTACGCCGGGCACAGATCAGAGCGGGGCTGTTCCATCCCTGAGGTGCTTAGAGGTTGGCGAGGCACCTGCAGGAGCGAGGGGCGGTGTGTAGGTGGAAAACCTCAGAAGGGGAAACCAACCCCTTTCAGGGTTGTGATAACGTCTGAGCATGTTAGGTACTCGGATTACGAGATGTTAATGAAAACCTCTTCTCCTAAACACGAAATGTTTCTATTAAAAAATAAGCCTTTCTGTGGGAGTGTGCGTGTTAGTTCTGACAGCAAGGGTTTCTCAAGTCCTCGGCTGAATTTCTGCTCTATGGACATGATTGTCACTGTCACCAACCCAGGAAACTCCACCACATACATCTAAGGAGGAACGATCTCCTAGTCCAGGTGTGTGACCTGGAGCGCTGGGTCTGAACTTCAACACGGGGGGTTAGTGATGTGTAGGTGCTTTAGAGTGATCCCCTGTCTGACATGAACAAGGACTTCGATCAGAGCGCTACACACTAACCCAATGCAATGACAGCCAGGCCTGCCTTAACACATAGACTTTAATCCAAGCGGGTTTGAATTATCTCTTGCAAATCGTACAACAATAAAATTTAGTGGGTTTGCAGGAATGCTGAAAAATGGAACATTTGGTGCGACGCTGACAATACCAAGTATGTGAGGGCGAGAGGGGCTTTTACTGGTGTAAGAAGTAACCATGTTGAAAACAAATAAGTACACTTCTGAAAATTGTTGATAAAACATCCAGTTAGACTAAATTCAAATTGTGATTACAAGTAGTGCAGCTCAGAGAAGATAGAAAATAGCCATGCTGTGACCTTAGAATTTGGTTCTTTATTTAGTTAGGTATAATGTTTTCCCATTGGAGAAAAAAGGTTATAAAGGATAATCTTATAATGTTCTCAGTCCCTAAGAAGTGAGGAGCAATTCCTGTCCTGAGTTATTAAACAGGCAGAACCAAGGAGGTCACAGAGAAAGCAAAGTTGATTCCCTCCACAGAGAGAACCTAACTTTTGATTATTAACATACAAAATATTTAATTATTGTGTTGAAATTTTGCAAGGTTTGAGTCCCTATAAACTAGTAGACATCTACATAATCACGACGTGGAGAGGGGTAAAATCATATTATGTATTGCATAGTTTATTATGGATAGCTTTGTCCTAAATATTTATTTATTGTAGCTCCTTGAAGTAAACTCGAAGCAAGAGCCAGAAAGAGTACTATCTGCTACAAAATACACAGCTATCAGTATAGACATAAAGATAGATACTTTCTGTAGTTAAATTTTAAAGTATCTTCCTTGTATGTTTCAATACGGAACACACAGCAGTAAGATTCCAGCAGCAAACACGGCTAATCCTCAGCCAGTCGTGCAGTGGTCCCATATCCTGCGGTGAAATTCAAAGGCAGTTTACCTTGTCTGAGACACCATAACCAACATGCTGTAATCCTCACTCCTCTGCTCAAACGCATTCAAATTAAATGACAGTCACCGACAAACAGAATCATTTCTAACCCATGAATGTAAGTAAACAGCCACTGAAATGGGTTGGGCAAAGATTTCGTGCTGCAAAGGTGAATTTCTGGCTATGGGAAGACCTGGCTGCTCACACCAAGTGAGCCAGGGGCCGGTAGATGGCTGTGTTTCACCGCTCACCGCACCCGCCTCGCCTGCAGAACAATCCCTGGCCCCCAAAAGTGCCGTAGGCTCCCACCAGCATCCCCTGTGCTGCCCTGTGCAGGGACACAAATGTGTGAGCTTCGTACCGTTCAGACGGACAGAGCATTTTATACATATACTATAAATATTCACATGCACGTATGTACATTGGTAGAACAGTCTTGGAATCTAGAGAATCCTTTATTCTTTTAACTTACTCTTTTATTATTCTTTTGGCTTCTTTCGAGTATAGTCATGGCATTTGAGAGTAGCTGCTCATGGTTCTGTGAAGGACTGGATCTTGTTTGTCAGATACCATTTTGGTGCCCTTATGGAACCTTAAATAGAATTTTAGCAAATTTGCATATGGATGTTGATGTGTGTGTGAGAGAATTGATATCCAATGTGTATAAAATACTGAGATCTACCTATTAGTTGATCTACCAAAAACTTGAGGAAAGGATTTAGGATTGTTTCCATTATTTAAAATGGTGTAGTGAATGAAGGGATCCTCCTGTATTCTGCCAGTTCCACCTTGCAAATTTATTTCTCGTGTGGTTTAGACTCATCCATAAGTAAGTGGCTAATTAATAAGCCTCTTGAGGTTCCAACAAAATAATCCTTTTTTTTCCCAGTAGCAGTTTATTCACTAGCTCTATTCCCTTGACTACACAAATTACGTATTTTCTTAAAATAAAGACTGCATTTTCATTATCATCATCATTCCATCATGAGCTGTAGCAATTAGTTCAGAGCCTGTAATGTCATACATGCGGTTAGGATTGTTTTGATGAAAACAGAGGCGAATTAGTTAGAAGTTATTTTGCAGGTAGGCTGCTCTGTGATGGTCAAGTCTTAATGTTGAGATTTTGAGCTTTATGATTTAACAGGCTTTAGGAACAGTGTATTGCTCTTTGAGAACATCAGATGGCACTGTGTGGTCAGTGAAGCTCAAAAGAAACTATTTACCACCAGTTACAATCCTGTGTGAAATCCATATACAGAGGCTATTGAAAAACTTTGACTGTATTTGTGGCCTGCAAGGGGGATATGGGTCAACAATAACAGCTGCCATAACTCAGTCACATGACAAGAGCACACTGCTGAATGTACAACTTTTAAGAGAAAACCAGATTCTAAATTCTTCTCATAATTTTTGAGAAAAGAGGTGGGGGGGAATCATCTGGCCTTAATTTTTATGCTGGAGAATGAAAAAGGCTACAGAGTAAAAAAAAAAAAAAATTAAAGAAGATATTTTTTTCCTGTTCAGGGTTGAAATGTAAATCAGTCTGAGATTCGATTTCCTTCAGTCACCCTAAATACTTATATTTACTTTTAATGTGCTTAGTGCCATAATATTGCAAACATATATATCCCTGTGCTTCTCTCCCTTTAAACACATTCGTGCACCAGCATGGAGCACAGATGTAGTGTAAAATAAATGCAAAATTCATCCTTCTGCTTCCATCATCCTGAACTAGTATCATTCAGGCCTAATCCTGGAAGTTAAGGAAGACCAAACACAATTCATTTTTCCCAAGCAAGTACACTTTCCATTATATTTCTAGGATTTTTCTGACAGTCAGGCTTCCTCTGATTGCTCAAAAAAGTACAAGCAAACTAATTCACAGACCAGGGGCTTATTGTGAAATATGTACACATATTAAATTTTTGCTGTATTTCTTTTAATGCCATTGTAAATAAATTCCTGTCTAAAGCAATAGTATCAGCATATATTTTAGTTTATTGAAGTAGGCTTTAGTTTATTGAGGCTCTCTCTGCTCAAGTAATTACAAAATATTCAGCAAATATTTGAATTTACTACTTATCTCATTCCCACAAATTCGTGCATCTCTTTGTTTAACAAATGGAGTTCACTGTTCTTGCCCTCAAGGTAAAGTATACACTGCAATCTCTTTTCTGCAGACAGTCTGAATACCAACCTTTTCTACGTGAACCAACAGTTGAAAATTATCCCTGTAAATCAGTAAAGGGAGAAAATTTACCCCTATATAAGGCACAAACAACTCAAAGCTCAATAATCATATTTTACTGAACCCAAAACATGGTTTGGGGTTTCATAGTAATGTAGTAGATTTTTAACATTTTGAGGTATGACATTCTATGCTCCGGGACTCAGAAAAACCTGGGCCATGACAAAACAACAAAATAAGTCATCTTCTGAGCCACATTGACTACATGCCTTTGTATCACATTCCTGGGGTTTTGGGGGGTATATGTCCTCTCTGAATAATTTAAGATTTGAATGAAGTTTAAATAAAACTTTTAATATGTGAATGTAAATAAGCACGAAACAGAAACACCATAGAATTTTTCAAAAATAAAATAATAACTCCTTCAAACTATCAAATATCTTGTTTATGGATATGAGGTATTTTCAGGAGTACATAAAGATGAGGTGCCTTGATTTTTCACCTTTTTAATGATTAAATTTTTTGAACATTTTTCTGTAATATTTGAAGTAAAAATAAAAGCTATGCATTAAAGCAAAAAAATCCTTGATTATTCTTTGCAGAAATCAAAGGATTTTTTATGTTGTTATATTATATATCTACAAAAAGTGCTGACTTTTAGCAGTCACAGATCAATATAATGTCCATGTTTTGATTTGAGAAAATGCATGACTCCATAATTATTTAAGAAAACACTCTGAAATGAGTCAAAGTGCCCCTTCTGTATTCACAGTGAGCATGCAGCAAAATATCCCATAAATTCTTTCAAAATGAAAGGCTCTGACTGACATGAAGTACATACATGTCTTGCTTTCCCTTATTCAATTTTCACAGAAACTACCATTTCCAGACAGTATTTGAGCTGAAGCATAGTAAGTACCTGTAATGGCATCACAAGTGAAAAGAAATTAAGGATTCTCCCATGAAGACCCACTGACTTCTGTTGATTCATTTCACTTCAGGTAGGTGTTGCACAGAGTGGTTTATCCAGTCGACAAAAATGTTGTGATTTCCCTTTTGCCCAAATTCTGAACATTGAAAGAGAAAAATCAGCTACACAACCTCTTTCATTTTCACTTTTGTGCAGTTGGCTTTCTAGCACACCATCAGTATAACTTCAATACTAGACAGCTTTTTGGTTGTGTCTGTTTCTATTCCTAATTATCACTCACTCATTGATTGACCTTGCAAATAGGATTTTTCCCAGTAATCTCTTTAAGTTAGTAGTAGTAAAAACAGGGTGATGCATATTGGGGATGGATTGCAAAGCAAAGTGGGATTGGGTTCTTTCAATATTTAATATTTGGTATTTTTCTGTATTTATTTTTGGTATTTATTTTTAAATAGGAAAATTAACTTCGGGAACCTCTAAAAAAAAAAGGCAAGTTCAAGTCAAGTCCACCGAATGCTTTCAGTTAAACACTAATAAAAGCCCACTGAAAAGTTTAAAATGTGTCACTACGGCAATTCTGAAATGTTGTAGACTGATTTTTCAGGTTGGATTCTTAAGACATGTAGGTATGAGTTTACAAAACATTTGTTTTTCCAAGACATAGAATTTCCAATAACTTCCTTAAGGACATTCTGACACTCAGGAACTAATTTACAGGCATATTGTTTCTGGCTCACTCTTCTAAGAAAAGGTTTTCTCTGAATCATGGGAAGGTGTTGGATAGTGTCCCAGTGGCTTTTGGACAAAAATACTGATCAATATTGAGCTGAAGAAAGCTCTTTTAAACAAATAATCATTCACCTTTACTATCTCCTCAAAAATATACTGCAAGAAAAAAGTAAACTGAGTTTGAGAACTCTTCCTTCCACCTGTGCTACACGAATTGTTCTTCATTTCCTAACAAAACCAGAAATAGACTTACCAGAAAGAAAACATTGGCCAGAAAATCAACATGGTTAGATTATGTTGGTCACGTCTCAGAGTACAACCAGATCTCTAGCACATCTGTTCGGTAAATGGGTCAGCTGTTTTGCAGCCAGGAGCCACCCAGACAAAATCGTATTCAAGGGAGGAAAAGTGCTATGTAGTCATTCCACTAAGAATACCTGTTGTTTTCAACTTAATGAAAATCAGGAATAAGACGTTTCTAAGTAATGAAAGGTGGAANAAAAGAAAAGAAAAGAAAAGAAAAGAAAAGAAAAGAAAAGAAAAGAAAGCACATATATTAAAAGATTGGTTATTCAAGGATAAATCATGACCATCTAATCAGTAAAGGTAGCAAAAATTTCCTGAGGTTTAAATATCTACATCTTCTTCTAAGAAGTACCAGTTGTTCTAAGTAACACTTAGAAATGCAGTGTGCAGATATTTGGTAATCATTAAGGCAATGTGGAAAATTGATTCCTTCTTAAGTATAAATATAGATAGTGACAATTTCGGTAACACAAACACGTGATTGAAAATTTGGGGTTTCTGTTCTTAACCCATTTGTATAGAGGATGAGATTTTGTTTTGTCAATTGTCTTGAATTAGCCAATTGTCTTGAACATTGAAACTCTATATATTGATCTTATTTCATTACCTACAACCATTCTCATAGTTTTATTAAAAAATCTTGGGCTTTTTATCTCAAGATTAACTAGGCAGATTTAATCTCAAGATTAACTACCAGAGTTGTCTGCTTTCATCTTTTCTGACTCCTGAAATTCTTACTTAGAAACACAAGACAAGTTTTTGCATTTTCTGTCACCAAATATTCTTCTGACAGGATTCCAAGCCTATATGTAGTACTGCTACTAGTGACAAAAAGGAGAGGTGTGTTCTTTTGTATTAAAGGATGAGTGACACCTGAATTGTGTTATGTTGTTCACCTATTGCATCATGAACAGTATGTGCCCATGGGCACTTCATTGTGCATCTGTGGTTGAAGCTGGGCCAGTTATTTTACAAAACTCATGCCAGTCAGCTACTCATGCTATATTGTCAGATCTAAGGGAATCCTGCTGGTGCACAGACTGAAATAGTACCTCCAAGACCCTGTGGACCCTTGTGTCATGACCTGCAAAGAAGCAAAGCAAGCTCAATGCATGAACAGCAGTGGCAAGGACGTTCACTGGTATTTTTATGAGTTTTTATTTTACCAGCACCAGTGAAGAAGCAATAAAAAACACAAAAGCAGGCAGACTTCTACCCAGTTTTATTTATTTTCACTTCTTAGGAATCAGAACTAACCACGTAAGGGGTCCTCTTTGTATCAGTAAGGACTCCAGTAACAATAGATCTAGCAGTGAGCCCCAGTCCTCCCATTCTTTTCATAATTTGGTCAAACATGCAATGAAGACAAAGCATCATTCAACATTATCTTATTACACATAATGCTGTACAGGCACAAAATCAAGCTTTCACTGGAGAAGCCACAGCCTGGAGACCAGTTGCAGGGCATGAGTGGAAAGGTATGGGTTCTGTTAATACGAATAGCATGCAGAAGCACACACTGAAATAATTTGCCTGGGACAAAACCCATAGCAAAAGAGGGGGCCTGTCACCAGTCTTGTACTAGTATTGAATAAGGTAGATTCCCCAGCAGGGAAGCATTGACCAAAATCATTGAAATGGACTCACTGTGTTGAAGAATAGGGGACATTCATGGTTTTATTGCCTGTGAGAAATATGAAATGATTCTTTTCAGGTGTGCCACTACCCACCAACTTCATACTTTTCTCTGCCTCAGTTTTGTCATCGGCAGAATAGGGAAAATTATGTCAAGTCTCCTTGCAAAGGACATTATCTGTGGCAGGAAAGTGCGACAAAATAGTATTTATTGTTAGGCTATAATAGTTGTTACACATAATTCAGATAGTTGCTGTGCCTTTTCCTTGTCCTAGTTGAGTGAAACTTCTGCCAGCCCCCATCATGAAGCCATGTGTAAGTTTCCTTACGCTCATGTTACTAGATGTAGAATTCTCCATGCCTTGTCTCACTTTCCTGCCCCCCACCCAGAGACATGGCTGGAGCAGAGATCAAGCGGTAAGTGGGAAACAGGTTTTGAAAATGGGAGGAGTAAGAGAGATTTGAAAATTCTGGGAATCCACCTCAAATCCCTACCCCACCTCTTCCCACCACCTCCCAGTGCCCGCCCCCAGCTTCAGCCTGCTGCCTTAAACTGCTGCCGCCCTGTGCTGGGTTGAACATTTTCAGCTGCTGACTGCACAACTACTCCCAGCAGTAGTGAGCACCCGGTGGGACAGAGGTGATGGGGCTGAGGTTACATATCTGGACTCCCCTGGGGTCTCTCTTCTCCCTGCTCTTCTCTAGCAGCATGGCGGTAAGTGAAGAGACAGTGGTAGAAAATATGTTAGCACAGACAGCGCTGTCAGAGAAAATCCACTCAAAATGGTCTTCTTTCTTCTCTTCAGTACATTGCTACCAGAGAAAACTGCTGCATATTGGATGAACGATTTGTAAGTGTCTGAACAGTTTCCTTTTATCTTAAGAGTGTAATTAAAGCTTTCCTATGCTGATTATTAACTGCCATTATCACTTGATCCTCATTGTTATTTTCAATACTTATTAAGTGTGCTAAACTTAAACCTGTTATTTATTAATAGCGATGTACGCTTGGTAAAAATGTATGGGAGGCTGCACTGTGGATGAAAGCACATATCTAGAAAATCCTACAAGTAATAGCATGCACTGCTTTCTTGCTATATGTTCGCATAGTGTGAAAATAAACTACCTCTGTAAATTCAAATCCAGCAAAGCGGCAAATGCCTGCCCTTTTTTGTCCACTCTTGTTTGTGTCAGCAGTGCCTGAAGGTTCCTCTTCCCAAATATTCTCCTTTCATTGCTTCTGAAACATTGCCAACTATTATTTTTTCCTCTTTAGGGAAGCTTCTGCCCAACAACCTGTGGCATTGCAGATTTCTTTAATAAATACCGTCTCACTGTGGATAGTGACCTGCAGGATATCGAGGTACTTTTGCAGCAAATTTCTAACTCCACAGTAACAGCAGAACATCTGATTGAACACATCCAAGGCCTCTACCCTTCAGGGAAGCAGACATTACCAAGTGAGAATATAAAAATAACTATACAGCTGAAAAATATAATTTATGCAGTTTTCTTTTTTTTTGTTTACCTAATTGCAATTATTTTATACCTTTGTCTGTTTAACAGGTTCAATTGATGGCTATACCCAAAAGTCCAGGAAAATAATGGAGGAAATTATCAGATACGAAAACATTTTATTGTCTCATGAAACTACTATACAGTAGGTATCTTTCACTTTTTATATTATTGACAATTCAAATAGTTTTATTTTTGCTCTTTTGTAAAGTGCCACCAAGGCTCTCTCAGAAAGGCTTTTTGTGCTTGCATGGATAATTTTGCCCACGCTGCCATTAGGAGCTGCCTAGGAAGGCACAAGAGGATCATGAGGATCTGATACTTAATTCCCTGCTCATCTGCATGGACTGTTAATGGTGCAAGTAGTCCAAGATAGGAATGCCATGAATCCTGGCAATATTTTTATTTATGGTTCTTTTGCTGTGCTAGATACCCCTGAAATTTTTTCATGACCTTTGGAGGTCATGAGTGTGTGCTGTAATGCAGAGTGTGTGCAATGTTTGTAGAATCATTCACTCTGGCAAATTTTGCTGCATATATCCGTGAAAACCAGCTCAGTTACATTATTATAGATAATAAGTAACTTTAAACTCAGTGGCAGTCTTTTATAAATTGACATTGAAAATAAGATTGAAAACATCACTAATTTTTATAAATCTTAAGGATATATTTTGGCCTGAATATAAAAAATCCCCACTGCTATAACATTATGTCAAAGATTATTTAGGCATTCTGACACTTAAAGCAGTTTATTTACAGAACTTGTAATTTACAAATACATCCATAATTAAAGAAGAATAGTTGGTCATTTACTTCAGGAGAGCAAAGTAAAACTTTCCAAAGAGTTATGTATTCATACATTAATAACTAGTTAGAGTTTTGCTGATTAGAGTTAAGTTTTGCATTAGGTTAAGCACGTGCTTTCCTATTTTGGCTAATTTCCTTAACTTTAAATATCAGTGCTAGCAGAGGCACCCCCTGTTAGAGGGGTGCATGTGGCAGCATGCTGGATAGATGAGGCGTGTGTACAGGGAAATGTGTATTACATACTCTGAAGCAGCGGAGACAACAACCCATTTTTATGTTTCTCTGTCCAGACAGTTGACAGATACACACATAATAAACAACAACAAGATCACACAGCTGAGAGAGAAGATTGCCCAGCTTGAGCCACTCTGTCAGGAGCCATGCAAAGACAGGGCTGAAATACAGGAGACAACTGGAAGAGGTATGAAAAATGCTTCATATATATAGTGGAGTTATAGCAATGAGCTATCTGTAATCTTAGATTTCTGCCAAGATATGTAAGATTGCAAGTTATAAAACCAATGTTTACCAAAACATCAGTGGCAGGTAGATGCTCTGCAAACAAGGCGTTTAGATGGGACACAGTTCTTGCTTGGCCTTTTTTGGCCAAAATACAATTATCCAAAAATGTATGCTAAACATCAGTAGAGTTTCCATGGACAAACAGAAGTGAACTCATTATCATGTTTCTGCTGAGGCACAAAGAAAAAAAAATTAATTACTCCATTAACTCCAAAACTGTTCTTTGTTGTTATAGAAATTAATGGAATGACTATGCAATAGCTAGTGCAGTAACTAACATTAAGTTGCTTGAACTTTATATGAGACTAAATTCTTGTTCATCTTACACTAGTTCTGTGATCCTCAGTACAATTTTTTATGGCAATGGCAGTAAAGCATGCAGACTAAATAGCTAACTTTGTAAGAATGACATTTAGATTAACTGTATTTCCTGCACTAAGGAAGTTAGAATATATGTGGGGATTGAATTGTAGCTAAATTAATCATGATCCTTTGAATCTCTTTACTTCAGATTGTCAAGACATTGCAAATAAAGGAGCCAGGAAAAGTGGTCTTTACTTTATCAAGCCTCAGAGAGCCAAGCAGTCATTCCTAGTCTACTGCGAGATTGACTCATATGGCAATGGCTGGACAGTATTACAAAGGGTATGTCCTTATGTTTTACACTAACAGCAAGCTTATTGCATTGGCACAGGGTTTTTTACCTACATAAGATACATATCTTTTTCACTGAGGTTTTTATTTCTGGTTTTGTTGCTTTTCCCCCCCCCAGAGACTGGATGGGAGTGAGAACTTCAATAAAACTTGGGTTCACTACAAGGAAGGATTTGGACATCTGTCTCCAGATGACAGCACTGAGTTCTGGCTGGGCAATGAAAAGATTCATTTAATAACTACACAGTCTGCTCTACCATACACCTTACGGATAGAACTGGAGGACTGGAGTGGCAAAACAAGGTATTTGCTCATGATGCTTCTGAAAACGACAGCTTAAAATCTATTGCTCCCACTGTTGCATCAGTTTGTGCAGTTCTGAAAAAAATAGGAACCCTTAAACCTGCTCACATGCATAGGGCACTGCTTTGACTCCTGAACTTAGGGCTATCAAAGCAGTCACTGTGTGAGACTTGTTGCCAGGCACATGTGCATATCTGAAGGCCACATGAGCAGCATTCATTTATTAGGCAGAAGGAACATGTTTCCTCTCTTCAAGTTTCTTCAAGTCTTAGATATCTTATGGACTATGTGATAGTTATAGGTCCCTTCCAAGTGAACTATTCTGTTCTATTCTTTCATTTTCTATTCTATGTATTCCTTTCTCTGGAAGGACTTACTGTCCTTGCCATTTCTTGAGACATCCACTCTTGCCTTCCACCAAGAATTTTCTCATGACCTAAGTAAGCCTCAGTATTATGAGCCTGTGTGTGAGAGAGAGAGAAACAGAGAGACAAACAGAGAGACAGAGAGATGTGTGAGTGTTTTTATAATGTAGATATTTCACACATCACTGAAAACTACTAGTCAGATAACATCTGATACTGGAGCACAAAAATTGGTTGTATGTGTCATTGAACTGAGGCCCACAATCGTATAAAACAAATTCCTATAAGCTAGATGCAATAAATGGATTTTCTGCAGTTCTAATGCCCATGCATTTTTAATCTGTGCATGTGCTAGGAATGCAGCGTGCTCATATTCACCATTCTCCTTTGTTTACAGCACTGCTGACTATGCTGTATTCAAAGTGGGACGTGAAGAAGACAAGTATCGCCTGACTTACTCCTACTTCCTTGGTGGTGAAGCTGGGGATGCCTTTGATGGCTACGACTTTGGAGATGACCCTAGTGATAAAGCCTACACCTATCATAATGGCATGCGATTCAGTACCTATGATAATGACAACGATAACTTTGAAGGCAACTGTGCTGAGCAAGATGGATCTGGATGGTGGATGAATAGATGTCATGCTGGCCACCTCAATGGCAAATATTATATAGGTAAAGTGTATTCTAAAGACTTATAATCCAGGATACTGGGTTTTAGTGATAAAGAAAAATGAGTCACTTTCGTTGGGTACATTTTGCTGTCTGGACTTTCCAAAGCTGGCATAGCCCATTATTTGCATTAACTGTTAACACCAGCTGTAGGAAATTATGGCTGCTCTCTACCCCAAAGTGGGAGAATCAAACTAAGGGGAGAAAGGCAGTGAATGGGACTTGTTAGCATGCCCAGGGATGCCATGGAAGTGTTAGTACTAGAAAAATTTATGAGCACAATAACTATATTAGAAAGATACTAACTATTTTACTCCAACTAATATTTTTTAGGTGGTGTGTATACATCAAAAGATGCTGGTCCGTACGGATATGACAATGGCATTACCTGGGTGACCTGGCGTGACCGATGGTACTCCTTGAAGAAATCTGCAATGAAAATCATCCCATTCAACAGACTGGCAGTAGATGGACAGCAGCACAACCTAGGCAGTGCCAAACAGGTTCGACCTCAGGGCCAAGGAGATATTTAAATGATAACAGTTTACAGTGTTGTCACAGAAATATTTGTACTTCAATTTTAGTGTACCTTCTACATTACTGTTTCCTTTAACAGGTAGATAGATGGATAGTCTCATGATCAGAAATAATCCCTTGCCTTTGTGTTTTAAATGCTACATTTTAAATTTCCAACTAGTGTAACAATGTATGAATGCTTTCAACATGTCATTACAGCATTATGTACTTATTTCTTTAGGAAAACATTAAAATACTCTTTTTTTCTGTTGTAGGTTGGAGATGCATAAAGGAAAATTTCACAAAGAACTGTCTGAACAGAGAAAAACTTTTCTGTCCTAGACACTGAACTTACCTGAAGTTACAGAGTTGTTTTGACTATAAAACACCATTGACTGTAAGATGCCCAAACCTCTTCCCTGAACAGTGCTTACCTCTGTAGATGGTTATTTTTTCTGTACACATTCTCAATAAATTTTTGATTATTACAAAAAAAATCTGAAGTTGTTATCTATGCTTTACAGTTGGCCAAACACAAAAGAAAACTTTTTATTGGTAGGAAAATTACTCTATTTAACCTATTTGATTCAGTCATTCATTAATTGCACACCAGTAGTTTCTACTCTTTGTTTAGAGGCACATGTTGAAGCTATTTCTCCATAAAATGTGGCTTGCTTCACAAAGTTTCCATATTTTTCTAATAAAATTATTTTGTGACATAGATCAAAATACATAGCAACTTGAAAGTGGCATATTTTACTGCTGAAGACTACTTAACTGAGCTTACCACAAAGTAATGTTAAATGAGGATGTCTTAGGAAGTATACTATGAGTGGCCATGAAGAGGTGTTTTACTCCAGAGCATTCAAAGGTATTAACAAGTTTCTCAAGTTTTACTCAGAGTAAGTTTCATTTGCTATTTGACACATAGTAGTACACTGTACAGCCATCATTCCCGAATACCGAATCAGTTAATCTAATTTATCTAGTGCCATAGTGCAACCAAAAATGTTAAAATTGCAGAAGGAAGTAATTGTATTTTACTTGCATTTTCTGGATCAGGTAATAATTTCCCATGCGATCCACATAGGGAGATTCATAGCACAGCTCAAGACCTGCAAAGAGTTTGTGATGCTGCCTGAATGTACTTGCTCAAAATCTAATAAGTGCATTTGAGGTGTGCATGAGCAAACCAAATTAGGTTTGTGAGTAAATTGCTCAACTAAAAATACCCTCAGAGCTAGAAACTCTCTCTATCTCAAGTTGATTTTTTAAGAAGTGAAATATGAAGTATATCCTCATCTTTGTTTTCAACTACTTACGGTTAACAACCGTTCAAGAGGAGGGATGACCCCCTCCACACCTCTCAACTGGTGTAGTTGCACAGCTCTGTTGCACCCATGCGACCAGCCATGCTGTAGAGCCACCAGTCTTGGCACCCAATTCCTCAGCAAATAAAGCAGAACCTTTTGTGCAATACAGCCTCTCCCATGGCTTCTTGTATCTGAAACAGTATATGTAGAGAGGCTGGAGGGAAGGGTGTGAGGGAAGGGCTGTTGGCAAGCCCACTCTGATGATGTTTCTTCAAATAGCCACTTGAGTGGCATTGTCCAAGTCCTTTCCTCTTTCTGTTTTCAATTTATGCCACCTTGGACACGACTTTAAGGTTGATGTTATTTATATGTTTGCAGTATGAATTTTAAAAGTATTCCCTTTCTCTCTTTGACTTCTGTATCCACACTCTGCTAGGTCTGCACTGTGATTTTTGTCTCCTGGTTTAGCTTTTGGCTACAATGATTTATTTGATGACAATCTGCTGTAATTACACACATTTCGTTGGTGTAAGAGGGTATTTTATGGGTTGCTCACCGTAACTAAGATTGGCTTATTCTTCCAATTGTTTTGTTGATTGGTGTCTTAAGTGTTCATAAATCAGTTTAACCTCTGGAGAGGAGCATTTGCTCCAGTGGTCAGGAGAGTCAGACTTAGCGAATCCAAGACGCCTGATCTTTCAAAGAAGTCCTACATCAGAGTTCATCATAGTTCCTGTGAGTTAGGCAGGATCCCAGCCCACAGTTATATTCTCTGGGCTCTGAAAGAAATCTGGCAAGACTCATGCCTTTGGAAGGTCCTTTCTACTGTATCCAGACCTTAAACCATCAGAAAGAGGCCTAAAAAGACCTCTTATTTCTTGTAACTCTTAAGAAGATAATAATACTCTTTGTGTTATTTTTTGTAAGCAAATACATTGCAATTGAACTTAATGAACTTATTTTGTATACTGAGAACTTATATTTCTCTTTTCTAAATCAGTCTTTATTGTACATGGCCCTCAGACCATACCCTATAGTAAAACATGCCTATATTTAGAAAAGTCTGTCCCTCTCCGTTTTTAGAAGTTTATTATAGGATTTGATGGCCTTTCTTTCACACCCTGTGCTTGCTATGACTCTTCCCAAGATCGCTGTAGCACAAAACAGAGAAATCTCACTACAACGTAAAAAAAAAAAAAATGTGGCTAAGGAAGGGATAGAGGAAGAAAGAGTCAAATAAAGTGGACAGACTGGAGGACTTTCTGGGTTCCTCAGTCCTGGAATATTGCATGGGGAAAATGTGGGACCAAATATTGGGACTGACTAGTAATGACTTCAAAAGTGTTAGGTAGTCTGAGGAGCATATGAAGAGAAAGCAGAGAGCTGAGTCTGAAGGAGAATGGAGGCCAAGACAAAGCTTCCAGAGGAAGAACATGAATGAGCAGATAAGAAGCATAAGGCACCATTTGGAAACTGGGGGTGGGGACTGGTGCTAGGGCAGGAGAAAAGGTAGAATTGGGCAAACAAGATGGGACTCACATCTAGGGCACACAAAGCAGAGCTAAATCACAGACTCCCTGACTATTACTGTGACATTCAGCCAAGCGCAGGGCAGATGAAGTAGTGAACTGCACTTCTGTCCTTTGATCATGAATCAAAGTTAAATCCAAAGTTTATTTAGCTCTTGGCCTCTGGCATTTCAAACAAACACCGGGAGAGGTGACTGGATGATTGCAACATGGAAGCAAAAATACAGGCTGAAGGTCAGGCACAGATTGAGCTCTCAACTGGAAAGCTTGAGAAGCTCCTCCTTCACCCCAGTATCTCCCAACAGTTCCCTTCACACAAAACCACTCTTAGCTCACCCAATGTTTAAGATCAGTTATTCGCTTTTTCCTGTCCCTCTAGCCTTGATGACCGAGTTTTATCCAGAGCAGAGTTAAGTTTACTGTGTTTGAGTGTCACCAGAGAGCTGTGCCCTCCATCAGGGTCAGAGGAGGCCTGAAATGTACTACTTGCCATGTCCTCTATTACACAGGTGGCCAGTGCCTGGAACACCACCTAGCAAATTGTCCATCCTCTGTCAGCATGGTTGAAAAGGCAGAAATTCTTTTGCTTTATGTGCTTTTAATACTCTTGATTTTTAAGGCCTGTTAAATTACAAAAATAATGGTCAAGTATTATTGATGATCACAATATTAAGCTCCATCAAATTGGGAAAAGTTAGAACCAAACTGACGTCACATCGCATCTGAATTATGAGGATGTTTTAGTTGTTGCATAAATTGTAATGCAAATAGTGAGCAAGACCAAGTGGGACACTGTAGTCTCTTACTTACTGGTAAGTACCTGTAAGTACCCTGCAGAATTAAGTGCAATTTCTGCCCTGGTCACCCTGCTCCTATAGAACCAGAAGCAAGGATGGTGTGTTGGTAGCAGGATGGCAACAGGTTAGGTAACAGGTTTGGCTAGGTTAGGTAATAGGTGATAGGTTGGACTTGATGACCTCTATGGTCTTTTCCAATCTTACTGATTCTGTGATTCTGTGATTCTATGGTGAGCTCTGAAGACTCAGACTTTCAAAAGGGATCTCAAAAGAGAATAAATACTTTTTGACTTAACCTTCTTATTTGGTTTCTGCAACTGCGAAAAGGTGAAATTCATGGCCAGGGAATGAATGTTTGTAAACCACCACAGGAAAATCCTTGAAGCTTTAACCAGTATGCAGAGCATCATCATACGATGAAGAGTGTGCAGCTGTGGACAGCTGCTTGCCTGTGGAGCACCATCCATGCTCGGCGTGAGGAGGAAGGGGTTCAATGGAAAAAAAATCACATGTGATCCTGCAGTAAAGCACAGTCCATAAATGTATGCGCAAGGAGAACCCATGAAGGTTGCGCCTACAATTCTTGTGTTCCTGAGAAGGAAGGTCCCAAGATTGGGATCTTTGACCAGAGTTTTGTATCTATCAGAAAGACTAAAATAGAGCTTTTTTGAGTTTGAGTGGGAGATTCTCCTTGGACCTCAGTATATTTTTTATGAAGACCATTTTACTTTGTTCTGTAAAATAAATAATCCTAAGCCTGTGAAACTTCCTTTTATTGTGTTCCTTCCCTCCATTAAGCATTTAATTGTCCTCTGAGTTTTTTATAGCTCTTCCATGGAACTGCTGCAACAAAACTATGTAGGACTTGATGGGAAAGCATCACCAATCTTGCCCCTGCTGAACTTAGCAATTGAGCATTTTGGTGTACTAGTATATTGATTATCGGCTTTTAGTTCAGGAGCTGCCTTATGAACATTTATGAACCCAAAATACAGCCATGGCTGGATGACCTTCAAACAGAGCAAAGGTAATAATATATGATCTATTTGGACATTGGTTATTGAAGTTAGTTTGCCTTTTTTGTTGCTGAAATCAGAAGAGGTTTTGTTACATGAGACTCAACAGGAGACTCTACAAAGCTTGTTGCAGGAAATTGAAATAAACAAAATATCTTGTTTCAGAATGCACACAAATAAGGTAAGATTAAGCCTTAAATATAATAGAAACACTTTGTCATGCAAAATTACATTCTGGCAGTGTAGGTGTTAATCACTATAGTACCTTCTTCCTGAGCTCTAATGCTCAGGATATGTCTTGCTATTAGTGATATTGGTATAAATTGGATTTAAGAGGGTTTTCCTAAACCAGAAAAGCATGAAATGCACAGCCAGAAATAGGAGTACATAAACAGAATCCACTTCAACTGCAATGAGCTTCACAAGGAAAGGGCTCAAGACTCCGAAGGCAGAAAACAAGAGGAAAAGTAGAAGAAAGGAAGGATAAGCAAAACCTGTGAGTTTGCTGGAATGGATCTGAAGCTATTTTGAAATCTGTCTAAAGCAGAATGTGACCAGATGTTGTGGATGATGGAGAGTTCTGTGAGTGTCATGCAGTTTTAAGACGCCAAGAGAGTTTTGTTTTTTCAACTGACTACACCCACACTTATTCTAGCAAAAGTTTTTTGCTCATTCCTCCTCACTGCAGTGTCAACGTTAGAGATGGGCAGCATCCCTCAAGTGTCTCACAGCTGTGTATGTGAGACATACACAGTATGGCTCAGTAATAATACAGCTTGTTATACAGCTCAGAGAAGCAGGACATTATTGCAAGTTGCCACACACTGACTGTACCCATTATACAACAATGAGGCAAGCATTACTCCTGAGGAAGATTCAGCTATGCTTAAAATCTGTTGCGGGACATTTTAAAGTACCACTCTACTGTGCTCTTCATAAATATGTATTTTAAACAAATCCTACTTTGTAGAATAATATATTATTTGTGTAAGAAACAGCATAAGATTCAACACGTCATGTATTACACAAATACCACCAACACCATAAACTGACATAAACTGAGCTCTGCATTCCTCAGCATTTAATTTTGGTTAATTAATACTAGATAGACTGTATTAACTAGTACTCGCTCTGGAACGTCCAGTGGATTTCCCAGCAGTGGAACACAGTCATACAGAAAGGGCAAATCTCAGCTCTTTGCTTATGCAGCTGAATGCCTGTCACACAGAGTGTGATGACTTCCAGCAAACGAGCATTGCTGGATCGCACTGGCCCCCACATACATCTTAGCTGAATATCCAGTTACGAGAAACAGCTTTAGACAGCTTTTTTTCCTGGAACTCACAATGTTGCCCTCATGTTGGTGTTGTACGAACTTATCTGGGGCAAATAACATCAGAAACTTGTGCAAGAGGCCTTAAGTAACCACTGAAGGGGGAGGGGGATATTTGGCATGTTTGTCCTACAAACAGAAGGGAACATAATGACTAATCTGAGCTTCACATTCAGGTTTAAAATGCACCAAAAGGCTGGTGAAGAGCATAATTTCAGTCAGAGTTCTTGCTCTTCTCCTGAAGATGATACCTGTGAGGATCCTCTGTTTATTGCTGTGCCTCAGTAATGCCTGGGTATGAGTTTACATACTTTATTTTTTTTAGTATCTTTCTATTTGGGCTAGTAAGCATTTATTTGATGTTCATTCATTAGGTGGATAAATTTTTACTATCATCTAGCTCATAAAATTCAATACATGCATATATGCACAAGCTTACTGTAACCACCTCACTGATGGACTTCCATCAGTAGTTCTTGACTAGCCAGCTCTCTATAGTTTTTCTTAATTCAGTTTTGCTGAATCTGCCTGGCTTCAGGACTTTCCATCTGCTAATGGCACATAGTACCTTTATAATGAAACAAACATTTAAAAACCAGGATTCTTGTGGCAGCAGCATCAGCTTAAACTAGAGACAAGTAAGAACCAAATTTTAGATAAAGAGATAGAATTACTTTTCAACTATGTTAATATAACCTTACTTTTTTCTCATTTAGTACTCAGTCCATAATCTTATGTTACATTCTTTACATTTCTCTTTGTGACTCTTTATTTTTTAAAGGAAATGCATATTTTAACAAATGACAGAAATTAGAGGAAGCAGTTGGGACAAAACAGAAGCAGCCATATTGGAGTTGTCAATACCTAAAGGGAATTTTGGAGTTTATGTGTTGCTTTTGGGATGTACTTGGGCCAGATCAAGTAATTGTTTAATTAAACTAGTGTGAATCTGCTGATTTTAATAAAGACATTCCAGTTCCCCAGGATGGTTCTGGCCCTGGAGGATAGAGTTAGAATCACTTTCTTGGCCTCAGAATTAATAATTAATCATAATAAAAATTAATAAATATTTTAAGCATTAATATGATGTTTGACAAGCACAAAAAGTGTATAAAAGAATCTAGTCAGACTTAATTACATCTCAAGCGCCAAAACAGGGCTTTCTTTTGTGAAGAAGAATAATTTTACTGTCTTTTATTCAGTGATAACACTATAGGAATTCTTATAATATTTTGGCTTAGAATTAGCTTGTATATCTCACTTTTTCTTCTCAGGCCTAAAGAAAATATCAGTCTATTTATTTCTCTTTTTTCTATAAACTCAGTGAAATGCATCCATCACTGTCAGAATTATTTTAATTATGTTAACAGTTTCTTGCTCTTTTTGCCAGGCAAAACAGTACTATCAGCTTGCAGCTAGCAACTGTGATTAAAATCAGAAAAACTAGCAGGAAAACTCTTCATATGTATCTTTAAACCAGTGGTAAAGTGACAATAACAATTTCAGAGTATTGTAGGAAATGGAAATAGAACACAGGATTTTTTAAAGTATTTTCTTTAACTTAACCAGTTTCAATCTAATATTGACTCAATTTTATATTTACATGCAGAATAAAATATTTCTGTGGCATATTATCATAATACTACATATTCGTAGCATCACTAACTCTCTACATAGCTGCATTAATTTTAAATTAATTTTAAATTAATTTAAAGCGTTGGAGGATATCAGTGTTACGTTTCTGTTCTCTTGGCAGCTGTTTAGTTAATCTCAGGCTTGCTTTTCTCCTTTTTTCCTCCTGGCAGGCACAAAATGAAGAGACTAACTTTGAAAAGGGCGGCGCAGCAGGGCGCGGTCCCAGGATTACGGAGCACAAATCCCAGTCCAGCTGCCAGTATGAGAAGGAGTGGCCCTTCTGTGCAGACGATGACTGGGTGAGCTGCTATCTCCGGGGTGCAAGTGGGACCTGCCCATAGGGTGCTCCCTGGCAATGGGTGCCACACAGCCAGTACATGCTCAGGCCTTAGGTCTGAGGAAGGACAGGTAACACTTCAGGGCATCCTAGAGACATCTCCTGAGACAAAGAAAGAAATAAAGAATAAATAGTGGAGAAAGAACTAAAAGAAGGCTAATCCTGGAAAAACAGTAGAGTTGTTCCTTTTCAGAATGTTGATATTGCCACTTATGGAGTGGCAAGAGTGGTAAGAGAGGGGCGCCAGAAAGAAAGATGTGAGATAAATAAAAGAAATACCTAGAAATCACATCCACTCCACCGGTTACGTTTTAGGAAGTCAAATTATAAGATGCTCAGTACAAATTTCATAATGATTGGCAGAAGGAGACTGAGGAGAGACCTCATTGCAGTCTACAATTTTCTTGTGAGGGGAAGCAGAGGGACAGACACTGATGTTTTCTCTGCGGTGACCAGTGACAGGGAATGACTCAAAGTTGTGTCAGGGAAGGTTTAGGCTGGATATCAGAAGAAGGTGGTTCTTCACCGAGAGGGAGGCTGGGCACTGGAACAGGCTCTACAGGGAACTGGTGACAACACCAGGCCTGACAGAGTTCAAGAAGAGTTTGGATGATGCTCTCAGGTACATGCTGTGACTGTTGGGGACGCTCCTGTGCAGGACCAGGATTTAGACTCGATGATCTTTGTGGTCCCTTCCAACTCAGAATATTCTGTGACTGCGTGACTGTATGTCTTTGTGTATAAATGATTAATTTCTCTCTTTCTTGCCTCTTTCCTCTCAGTCACTTGCTATGCTACATTTATTTGATGACATCTTGGCAGAGAGCTTAAGCCTGTAAGAACATAAAGCTTTTCTGCTGAAAACTTTGCTTTAAAAAGTTGGCCTCTATTATCCTTGCTCAAACTGGACTTCTTACACCAGCCCTTTAGGAAATATATATATATATATATATATTTATATGAGGAAGATATATATATATATATATATATGAATGAAAAAATATATATTAAATATATATCTGTGAAATATATATGCCTATAATCTCACCCACAGGGAACAGAAGAGAGAGAAAACTGGAAGTTTACTTGTTCCTTGGCCCACACTTATGGCTGGTTTCTGAGGCTGTGCTTCACTGATTCCATTATGCAAAAGGTTTACTTGTGAAGATTTTAGCACAATTATTTCCCTTTTCCAATTTTAGGGGACCAAATGTCCATCAGGCTGCAGAATGCTAGGACTGATTGATGCAACAGACAAGGACTATAATCACAGAATAGAAAAAATCAGAAAGCTGCTCGCAGATAATCAAAACAAATATAAAAGCTCCAATCAGATAATTGTGGAAACTGTAAACCTACTAAAACCAAACCTGGAAAATGCTCAAGGTGAGTATCTCACACCCAGTTTTATTATCCATTGCTGAATTATTATTTTTTTGTGCATAAGCAATACGCAGTGAAAATATGTGCTACACTGGATATAATTGTCAAGAACCAAAATAAACATAATAATAGACTCTTAACCACTAACTGGTAAAAACTAATGTAATTTTTATCTGCTCAGTACTATGAGAAATACATTCTTAATTATGTGTTTATTTATACATCTGAAAATATGAAACACATTTAAGAAAGAAGTCACATTGCTGACTGTGAGCCATTTCTGTTTCAGAGATTGATGAGAATTATGGTCGCGTGTCAGGAGAACTGAGACGGAGAATTGTGACATTAAAGCAGAGAGTTGTCACTCAAATAAACAGAATTAAAGCTCTTCAGAGCAGCATCCAGGAACAAGTGATGGAAATGAAGCGCTTAGAGGTAGGTATCTGCTATACATTTTCCATTCTTTCCAGGGCTTGGCTACAGAAAGAGGATCTATCCATTATCCTGTACATGGTGTGCAGTGCTCCCTCTGGAAGAAAACATGATGCAATTCCCAGAGGGTCTGACTGAGACAAATCCTCAAATGCGCAGCTTTCTGTGAATCTTCATTGCTGTGCATGAGCATGAACTCTGTAGGACTTCTGGTCCCATATGCTGCTTCTGCTCTCAGACAGGCAGCGAGGATGATACATCCACTGATAAATGGTTCTGTATGAGGCACTTCTCCTCCTGTAAGGAAATGCTGAGCAGTTAGGAGGGTGACATGCTCTGTCCATGCTCGATACTGCCACTGCTGCCCCTAGCCAGTGCTGGTATTTAAACTTGTGTTCCCAGGTTGCAGCCAGTTCTTCTGATGTCAATGCAAGGAAAAGATCTGGTACAAACAGCAGTTTTGGTCAAAGACCTATTTTAATGCCTCAGTCAGAAATCCAGCATTTGGATCATTTGAGAAAGCAATGGTAACCTTAAGATGGCAGGCCTCACAGCAGGGCCATGACAGGCTCTGGGACAAGTCCAGTGTCTCCCCCTCTCCTTGTAGGACCCATTTGTGCCCTGGTCCACAGAAAGCATTTCCAGTTCTCAAGTACTTCTTTCAAACCCAGCCCTATACCCTGATAATAAAGGGAGCAGAGATGGGGAATGTGCTAAAATGTTCTACTCCATGGAACTCATGTGCACTGTGCTATTGCATGTGTTGCATTTACAAGGGAAATAAACCTATGACGATTTCAAAACTGAACTTTAGAAATACTTGTACTAGGGCAGTTCCCATCTTTCCCTTATCCAGAAAAGTATACCCTTAATTGAGAAAGTCAGGAAAGCTCCCTAACCAAATTATTTTTCTCTTGTTATGTAGGTGGACATTGATATTAAGATACGAGCTTGCAAAGGAAGCTGTGCTAGAAGTTTTGATTATCAGGTGGACAAAGAAAGCTATGACAACATCCAGAAGCAGCTCGCCCAAGCCAACTCCGTCGACTTGCATCCAGAGCTTCAAACAACCACCCTGAGCACACTGAAAATGAGGCCACTTAAGGACTCTAATGTTCCTGATCATTTTAAGCATAAGCCTCTGCCAGAAATGCAAGCTCTGAACATACTTAATAACATCAAGCAAATGCAAGTGGTATTAGAAAGATCAACCCCCTCCCGTGATGACAGCTCCTCTCCCATAGCAGGATCAAGGGGGGATGCACCTTCATACACCGGCAAATTAATTATTCCTACTCATGGGAGAGAAACCCTTAATCTGGAAGACAGAACCTCCTCCACTGTTCGTAGATGCACCAAAACTACCACCAAAAAAATTATCACTGGCCCTGATGGCCCTAGAGAAGAAGTAGTTGAAAAAACAGTTTCTTCTGATGGCTCAGACTGCTCCTATTTACCTGGAGCAGGAAATGTTGGAGGGGAGGGGAGCACCTACCATTTTAGTGGTGCAGATGGCGCACACAAGCTAGAGGCATTATTCCCTGAGCTAGAGTCATTTTTTGCCCCTGATTCACCATCCACTTCTAGTAAACATGTTAGTGCATCTAGCAGCTTTACAACCAGCAGACACACAACTGGCACAGGGAGTAGCCACTTAGGTACTGGAGTATCCAGTCATTCAGGGACTTTTGAGGGCAAAGACAAATTTGCAGACTTAGGAGAGGAGGAGGAAGATGACTTTGGAGGACTTCACCTTCAGCCATCTGGATTCCCATCTGGCAGTGCAAGTCACTCCAAGACTGTAGTGACCAGCGTCTCTTCTAGTTTCAACAAGGGAGGCTCCACTTTTGAAACCAAATCACTAAAGACCCGTGGAGTAACTGAGCAGCTAGGTGGGGTGGAAATTGATCAGAGTGCAGAGGACACGCCAGACTTTCAGGCACGCAGCTTCAGATCATCAGGAGGGAAACGAAGAACAGCCAACACTGGGAAAGGTAGTTATTGAGGTAGTGGAGCTGAATTCCATCCATAAACAAACTGACACATTGGTTTTAGATACTCTAGTACAACAATGTGATGATAAATTGCAAGCACTGTGTCTGTTCGTTGCCACCTCAGAAACAAAAGGGAAATACTTTGTTAATACTCAGATGTTACATAAACAATTCACAATCTAAGAAGTATGTAAAGCTTTCTTTTCTTAATTCTTTTTAATGTTGCCTGTCCCTATGCCTAGTGTAGTCCAAGACATGTTTAACAATTTCCCTCTGAACTATTGGTATTTGGATTCCCCTGAACCTTTTATTAAATTTTGCTGATAACTTCTGTCAAACCAGATCAACTTTTTTTTTTAGACTGTGATGATATCCGCCAGAAACACACTTCTGGTGCCAAAAGTGGCATTTTCAAAATCAAGCCAGCGGGATCCAATAAGGTTTTGTCAGTTTATTGCGACCAAGAGACCACTTTGGGAGGATGGCTATTGATCCAACAGAGAATGGATGGATCAGTGAATTTTAACCGGACCTGGCAAGACTACAAGAGAGGTTTCGGCAGCGTGGATGGCAGAGGGCGAGGAGACTTTTGGCTGGGCAATGAAAACATGCACTTGCTGACTCAGAATGATACTCTCCTTCGGGTAGAGTTAGAGGACTGGGATGGAAATGCTGTGTATGCAGAGTACATCGTGCAGATAGGGTCTGAAGCAGAGGGGTATCCCCTTGCTGTATCCTCTTATGAAGGGAATGCTGGGGATGCACTCATAGCTGGCTGGCTGGAAGAGGGCACTGAATACACATCCCATGCCCAAATGAAGTTCAGCACCTTTGACCGGGACCAGGACCATTGGGAGGAGAACTGTGCGGAGATATATGGGGGTGGCTGGTGGTACAACAGCTGCCAGGCAGCCAACCTCAATGGCATTTACTACCTGGGAGGCCATTATGATCCCAGGTACAATGTTCCTTATGAGATTGAAAATGGCATAGTCTGGCTGCCATTTAAAGCCTCTGACTATTCCCTCAAAACTGTTAGAATGAAAATCAGGCCCATAGAAACCCTGTAGAAAGACATGCTTTTAATATGTTATGACTACAAGTTGAAAATATTTTCTTATACTATATATGCATGATGTACCCTTACTCTGTGAGTTTGAAGGCAACTGGGCATATCTGTGACTTAAAAATAAACAATGATTAACTATCAACAAAAGAGTTCTTTGATCTTATTTTTAACTGACAAACATTTTCAAGGAAATATTGATTTTATGTGAATAAAATATGAACTTTTAATACGAACTTTGTCTATGTCTTTGACTGTCTTTGTCTGTGTCTATGTCTTTGGCAGGTCATGCCTTGACTTGAGATACAAATATTTATGATTTGAATTATTTACTTTGTTTAGGAGGGCTAAAGGAGCAAAGGAAAATCTTAGGAGTAGGTTCACAATAAAATCCTGCCTCCACTGGCACAAACTGTGAAAGTCTGACCAAGCTCAACATGCACTCTTCTGAGCCATCTCCTCTCATTTCTATTTCGAGGGGAGCAAAACAGCGGTAAGAATCTCTTTTCAGGCAGAACTGAGGGTGGTCTGGGTTCTCACTCTTGCCACACACTTAACATGGAGTGCACTTTCATAAATGATGCACATGTCTTAGGACTGACTTTCAGGGGGTCTCCTAAGCTTTGACTTCATAAATATGGACATAGACCTTCTAGCCCATTGATGAATTCTAGAAAGCTTACCATGCATATTGCAGCTTCAAAATAAGACAGCTCCATGATAACTCATCAAAATACAACTCCCAAAACCGGCTGTTATTTTCTAGCAACCACTAAAAGTTTATGACTCTAAACAGCACAAGCAAGATGAGGAGCACTTGAATGTTTCTCGCCACATGTGCCAAGCAAGGATTTTTCTACAGACGAGGTCCTTAAATCACCTTGCTGCCAGGGTGTGGTAAGGCTCTTTCAGAAAATAGCTGGCTGCATAGAAAAGCAGTTATATTTGTTACACAGTTATATAAAATTATGTTGTATTTACCTTTGTACCTTATTGTATAAAATTACAAAATATTTACACTGTAAAATTTCTGTTTCTATTAAGAAACAAGCATGAGCAAACTTCCTTGCATCCAATCTCACTGGCATATTGCATACCATTAAAAAATAAAANCAATTAGACAGTCATGAATATGCAAATCTACCCGCAGAGCCGCCATGGCGGATCCGCTCCTGGCGGAGTGGGCATGGTGGTGGCTCCGTGGTTCCCTGGCCCGGGCGAAGCCGGCGGTGGCTCCCCGGCTCCCGGTCCGGCCAGGGTGGTGGCAGCTCCCTGGCTCCCAGGCGGGGTGGGGCAGGGGGGGCGGGTACGGCAGCAGCTCCGCTCCAGGCACAGCCGGGCGCCTGCCCCACTTCACGAGAGGAGGCTTATGTGCAGTTATGAAAGATTTACACACTCTCAGGTTAGACGTGCTGTCTGAGACTTTCTCGAATGACTCTCCGAGACATACTCATCTACCCTAAACATGGAGAGACCACATCTACCCGCCCAGAGAGACACTGGGACAGCGGCATGGGCAGCTCCCTTGCACCAGTGTTCCTGGCCGAGTGGAAAAGGGATTTTTCCCGGCTTGGGCTGGCCATGGGCACCGGGAAACACCGATGCAAACACTGACACACAGCAGGGCAGTGCCAAAACACTGCTGGAGCGCTGGGGGGCATGTAAGGGTGAGGGGAAATTTGCATATTAATGAGCTGCCAATCAATGCGGAAGGCAGGCTTCGCATACAGGGGGAAGATCTGCACTACCGTGGTATAGGAGACCCGAATGTATAATCAAATACCCGCAAAGCAGCTCACTTTCAGCCTTTTTTCAGTGTTTCTCAAACACAGCCACTGTATAACCTTTGCTGAAGAGCAAAGACATCTTTACAGTGATGTGTGAAGAAGTATCTGTGCTTTTGCAAAACAGGCTTCTAATTTACACCTTATTTTTATTGCTTAGGCTCAGTGTAATTCTGCCTGTGGGGATGCATAACATTTGTACTTGTGTAGTGAGATGCTGTTGTCATTATGTCTTCTTCTCGTCGTTCTGGGTTTCATGGATTAAATAAACACTAGAGGTTTCCGATGGTATCCATCTGCCCCTAGAGATTTGGGTCTCTTCTTTTGTGGAGGAAGGCAGTCCATTTGAGAGATATTGATCTTGTCTACCAGGGCTGGGAAGTCTTGTCTTCATCTGCTCCAGGGAGCCTAGACCACCAGCTTTGATGAAAGACCCAGTTTCTACCAGCCCTGTGATTGGAGTCATTAATTATTCTAGTCCTACAATAGTGATTGTGTGAAAGACATACTGTATTTTATTCTATAATAAAAGAATGTGGGATGGTGGAAGGGATATTAAGAGGCACAGTATGTGAACCAGGTCCCAGAAAAGGGCATATTTTATCCAGCATACAGGATTTGAGGTGTCTGGTGATCTATGCATTTGTTCTATACTATCTTTTCACTTTACTACCCTTTCTCAACTTGTTACATAGGTAGTTAGCATTACTTTCATAATATAAAAGAAAATAACTGTCCCTTTTTTAGTGGAATGTGTTTGCTTCTCCCCAGATTATGCATAAATACTTAGGAATCATGTCAAGAGTATTTTGGTTTTAAGACTTTAATTAAGTTCTAGAAAATATTTTAAAATAATCCTCTCACTCCTTAAAAGTGGTCTAGAAAACCTCTGTAAAACAGTGAAACAAGTTGGGTTTGAGGGTTTTGGTGTTACTCTATACTTACTAATTCTGTCTTGTGAAAAAATGAAAAATGGGAAAAATACATTTGGGAGTTATTTTCATCAGCCAGATTTTGATTTACATTTTACATATTTTTTCATTTTAGGTCACAATATGCTTGTACATACATATTCAGTTCTTATGTGTAAAAACAAGCCTGAATATTGTGCTAGAAAGATAACCATGTACAAATACTAAAAGAAAATCCCGCATTCTGCGCACTTTGATAATTGCTATTGTGGAAAGTATGGCCGGATTTTCATGCTCATCTTCTTCATTGAATACCATGACCCTTTCCAGTTCATCCATACAACACCATCATCTGTACCGTGTTTTGCCATATCCCAGCTGTAGGTGCCTCCCCAGTAGTATCTACCATTGGGGTTGGCTGAGTGGCAGCGGTTGTACCACCATCCACCACCATCTTCTTTAGAGCACTGTTTTCTTGGGTCTGCATTTAACCTGGTGAGGGGAAAAAAATATGTGTTGAGAGTGACAGATGTAATGTAAGCAAACAGAGCAACAGAGGACATATGTACTACCCATGTACTGAAATTTTCAGACCGTTACAAAGATTTAAAGTCCTTTCTGAACTTTCTGTAAAAAACTGACCATCACACAAGTGTGCATTACAAAGTGAGGTGAAATTGCTAAGAAAAATTTTAGCTGCATCTCTTTGGAAATGTCATTTTACTTTACTGACTGATAGCTACAATTACTTGCAGTTCATAGTGATACTTACAATATCAATAAAATTTAAAGATAGAAAACAATGAGAAATGTGTGTCTTCCCCAAGCTAAACAATTCCTTATTCAAGACTATCTAATCAGGTATTAAACACAGCTTAGAGATACAGTGCTCAATTATGCACTTTACAACAGTGCTCCTGGCTCCTGTTTTCTGAATAGGCGGAACTTTGTTTTTTAAATGGACGTGCTACCTGTCTTTTTCTTCAGGAAACATTATATGTTACTGGAGTGAGCACTTTCATACTTAGAGAGACAGTGTCCTCAACGCTGCTGCTATCAGTCTCTGACCATGAATATATCACATCCAGATTTACAGCTTTGTCTACAGTATGTAACTAATGGAATCTGTAAAATTCAGTGAGCTTGCTTCTTACTTGGTTGTGGAGTGTCACTAATCTAATACATAGTTTTACCTGTCCTTGGCTATGCCAAGAAAATTGCATGCTCACTTGGCTGATAACTTACAGGAATAAAAAATACCTTACTGTGAAAACCAATGGTAAATTAGGAAATATTCTATATTCACAGTCAGCTCTATTTTAAGCTCTATTTTTACTTTAAATGTCTAGGGCGAGTACATACCATCCGTCATTGTCTCTGTCATAAGTACTGAAAAACATGCCGTTGTGAATTGTCATTGTCCTATTTTCTCCATGCAACTGTGACGCTCCTTCCATTAGCGCATTTCCTGCATTGCCTTTGTAGTTACTAACAGAAAGTTGATACTTGTTTCCTTCATTCTGTATGGTGAAACCTTCATATTGAGCTGATACTCTATCCCCATTCCAGTCCTCCATTTCAATTAAAACTTCAGTGGGTCCTATTTTGGTAAGCTGGCTGATCTTGTCGTTTCCAAGCCAATATTCACCTGAGAAGCAACAAGACAGAGCTCTATGACAATATACTTCAAGGAAACTTTTTATTTGCCTATAGGTCTGCTGAAGTGGATTAGTTAGTTTTAAAAACATCAAAGAGCTTCTAAAAACAGGATAAAACAGTTTCAGTAAGAAGACCTCTTTGTGTTTCATGCTGTGTGTTTTACCTGGTGTATCACAGTAGTTCTTCCCTCCACTCTTTGCAACATTTCCAAATCCTTTTCTGTATTGATCCCACTGTCTTCCAAAATTAACACTACCATCCTGGCGGTTCTGAATCAAAGTCCAGCCTGCAGAAGCAATGGTATTTAGATTAAATTGCCAGTATACAAAAGCAGCATCAACTGTTAAGATACAGCCCCTCTAAACATATGGCTTCTTTGCAGCAGGCCCTTCACTGTATATGAACTCAGCTTCACCTTTACCTTGCTTCATAAGGCAAGGCAAGAAAAAGAAGAACTTAAAGAAATGTCCTGGTCTTTCGTCTAGCACATAGTAGCAGGGTAGGAAATGAGCCAGACTCTCCATGTCTGCCCACTGACCACTCTAGTCACAATAAGATATGTACACAATTTATTTCCAGTTTCATTATAGAAGTATCCTGCTCTGCATCAACAGATGACCAACAAGACATTCCTGAATGAGTCAGATTCAATTCTCAAGAAACTACAAAAGGTATCACTCCATACTTGTTTGTATAAAATGCATATTGCTAATTATTTTTGGTAACATCCATACTAATTAATATTTCAACAACTTCAAAAGAGAAAGTTATTTCACACTAACCTCCATTATCTGTTTCCATGTCACAGTACACTCTGTATGGTTTGACGAAAGGATCTGGCTGGATGATGTACGTTTCAGATGTCGTGCCTCCTTTTCTGAATATATCCTCACATTCTGCAAGAAAAAACAGAAGACTATTACTGGAAAGCTGTGAACTTCAACAATCTTCTTATCTTTTGGTTTGCTAACCATAAAGTAGAATTTTTAAATATATATATATATTTATATTAAAAAATTATACATTCATTTTGATTTCAGTGATACATCAAGTGAAAGATTCAGGGAAGAAAGAACAATGCACCTACATTGTTCAGCTTTTCCAGACAGGAATTTCTAGGACTTCCAACTGAGTGATGGAAGACTGTATACTTTACAATGACTTCTTGAACTAGATCAGCTTGTGAAAGAAGAACCTTTCTTGACAAAAAGAAATCAAGAGTACAACTGATAGTCACAAATCCTCTCTACCATACAAAGCCCCTGAGCATAAAAATTCTTCTGGCTGCTTATGAAGAGTTACACTGGGCAAGAGGATCTTTGATCTGACCAATATAGGCATTCATAAAAGTTCTTTTCATCTAGGATCACTTTCCATCTTTCTGCTATCTTAATCAATTGCACAGGCTTCAGAGGCACATTCAAAACAATTGAATGATGATTTGCACAGTGTTATAAATGGGAGAAAAGATGTCATTTTAATCAAATTAGTACCTTTGCCTGAAACCACTGGAATATTACAGGAAACAACACACGGAGAACGGCAGTAGTCCACCTGCGTTGCAATGGCATTTTCCAGTTTTTGTATTTTTTTGTGTAAAGAATCCACAACTGCACGGAGAACCCTGAGGCTGGATGGGATGTTATTGTCCAGATTATCCTTTATGTAATTATGATGTAATTCCACTTCTGTGTTGTATTGAGAGAGTAAATCATCGTTGTCTAGAAAAGCAAAAAGATGAAAAGCATATTAGCTTTCAACATGTTTTCCAGTTAGGTAATGATGAAGGGCAGTCAGTAAGTACAATTTGAAATGCCACTTCTTTCCTTAACAGGGAAGAAGCATAAGCATTTCTTTTGCTTACTTTTCTACAATCACAGAATCACAGAATCACAGAATCACAGAATCAGTAAGGTTGGAAAAGACCATAGAGATCATCAAGTCCAACCTATCACCTATTACCTAACCTAGCCAAACCTGTTACCTAACCTGTTGCCATCCTGCTACCAACACACCATCCTACCTATAACACACTACCCTAATATCTAGGTCATGCCACCAAGTACATCATCCAACCTTTTCTTAAAGAAAGTATGCAGACATTCTCAGGAAAGTGGTACACGTATATTGTTGTTTCTTTGCTAGATAACTGATTTATTAGTGGTGCTATATTCTGCCAAACAGCTATAATGCACTTCTTTCTGCGGAGCCATGGTGCCAAGCCAGAGGCTGGTCATAAATGGGTTGGATGGACATACAAAGGCAGGTAAGGGGGAACACATGAGCCTTACATTTAGGGGCCTCATATGAACCATGCTTTAGTATGAGATCCATAGATCCATTTGTTTGCATCTCTCACAGGAATTTTCTTTTTAAGATTGAAGAGGATTCAATCATGGAACCCTGCTTTGCACATATTCCAGTGTATTTTTAATTTTTTTTAAGAAGTCTCACTGACAAGTAACTGCAGGAATGCCAATAAATTTTCCATAACATTTGCACTAGTAATTAATAGAAATAGCATACCTCTTCTTTGCTTTTGTGTCTTTACCAATTTATCATCCAGAACAGTCACATATTCATAGAAAGTTGAGGAGCTTTCAGATAATTTGCTCACTTTATCTTTTAGATCACGAACAACTGATTTCACATTTTTTTCCTGTTTTACCAGCGTAGTTTGCAGCTCACATCCAGTTGGACACAGCACTCCCTTAAAAGAAGAAAAAAGGTTTGTGAATAAAGGTTAAAATAAAAAAATTCTAATCCCAGAACAGCCATACCTTTGCACACACCGAAGTATTTGTAATGTGAAACCAGGCATTTAAGCATCTAGATAAGGAGTCAAGACATTGAACTTCTACAAAGAAACTGTACTCTGAAGGTTGGGAAGGAGCCCCGAATCTCTCAGGAGCACTCTTTCATCAAAGCTTTTGGTAAAAGCCATCTTTCTTCACACTTCTTTTTGTTCCCCTATATGCTTTTCACTTTTCTACACAGTTAAGCAACCCGAACTATGATTAAACCATCTCAGGAGCTACCTGCTGCGTGTGCATGTTTATATCTACTCCTTTCCTCTTTTACCAGCATCAGAGAATCAACCACATTCTCTACACATTGTTGTATGTATCTCTCATGAAATGACCACATGATTCATTAAAAAATCATCACCTCAAGAAGCTGAGCACCAATGCTTCTTCGACAACTGCTGTACCATCAAGGACAGCAGTGTTTTAAAGAGATGGGAAATTCTGACATCCTGTGAGAACTAAATTACTCAGGCAGCATGGGACTCTACCATAGCCATGTATTCATTAAGCTTTAACAGAGTTCATTTGTTGGCAACTTCCACACTCAAATTTGCTCTCAGACACTAGAATGTCTCTCAGCACTGTTACAGCTTGCATTTTCCAGCAAGAAGCACAGCAGGGACAGTGTGATAAACTCGTGCACGGCAGCAATGGGTGTGCTAGATCTCAGCATGCTTGTATGCCTTTCCGTAAGAGTGGGGGCAATGACTGATGGGAGACTGTAATTATGTCTTGAAACTAATTCTAAGGAAGACATGGGAGGTTAATTTTTTTTTGGTCCCTTGAATTCCTTTAGATTTTCTGAAATTGAAGCCAGCACTTCTGCAGAGGTTTTTCTGTCCTTAACAGTTACCTATGCAAAGCCACTGGGAAGGCCCAGGCTAACCCCCAGGTACTTCCTTTCCTCATTTATGGTTCAGCTCTCTTCTCCCCATCTTCACTGTAGGCAGACTCTGCAACTAATCCCATGGACTCCATGACATTACTCTTCTGAATGCAGCCTAAGCAAACCCAAGCAAAATGAAGAAAAGCTGGACTGCTTTAAATGAACAACTGCCCCTTATTTGTCAAATAAAACTCCGTGTTGGGTGTACGAAGAAGAAAAAGACAGTATGTCACCAGCTGTCTCAACAGGGAGATACCTACCAGCTCGTCCAGAGCATGCTTGCAGCCACCGGCATCGTAATAGACGATACGTTCTTTCTTGTCCCCCTTCTGCCCTGGCGTGGGAGGCCGGGCTGGGTATCCAGCCCCGCTGATGGGAGGTGCCACAGGTCGGACTGTGGGCGCCATTTCCCGCCCTTTGTTCACAGGTCGATGGCCTCGAACCCCGATCACAGGGCTGTCATCCTGCAGAGTCAAGGGGAGAGAAAACACTCTGAATAGGGTATTGCTATGGCATCCGTTCAGCACTCTGTAGTATTTTAAACAGCAAAGAAAACCATGCAGTAAAATGAAAATAGCCATAATGGAAATATTATACTGACAATACGCGAAAGTCATTGCTATGCCTTCCTTTGTAAGACTAGTCACATTCCCTCTACCTAGATATAGATAAAGAGTCTTCAAAATTAAGTAAAACAATATTTCAGTAGCAAATTTTCAACAAGGAATAAATTTTATATAGTTCAGAGACACAAAGCACCATGCAACTTGAAGTAGTAGGACACACACACATAAAAAATTAGAAATCCATGAGGCAAGGAAGCATATTCAGCAGCATATTATCAGTGTAATCACAGATTTTTATTGGGCTACAGGAATATTTGTAAGGTCTCAGAAAATCAGTCCACAGTCAAATACATCATCAGATCTCAGGTCACATGGCAGCTGTTACCTAATGAAATTAGAAAAAACATGCAATAAGATCTCTCAGAGTAGATTTTTAGTGTTCCTTTTGATGCATATATTCCCTATATCTGCGAGATATAGGAAAGTCTAAGAGATTGAGCAAGAAAAACAGGTCTGGTCCCTAATCACTTGTTAAAACTAAATCATTTGAATGAATAGTTGTTTGAACTACTGAATCAAAACCTACGACCATCTCCACTCCCACTCAGACTTAATTGCAAATAACAAATGTTTGCAAGGGTTCAGGATCGACGATTCCAAGTAGTTTCAAAAATAGGCTGCATACAAAAGACAGGATTGCTGAAAATGGCTTAACACATTAGTGTTATAAGTAGTCAATGTACAGACAAAAGTGTTCAGATTGTATAGCAGAAAATCTGACTACCCTGACTTATTTAATTTTTGCAGGGATTTTAAAACTATAAAAAAGTGTACTGAGATTATAAATTGTGTTTCCCACTAAAATAATTTACTTAAACAAAAATAAATTTAATTTAAACCACTATTTTAGAGTGATTGCTCTTTTGTTTAGCAACTGCTACCACTCCATTTCCATTGTAAGGCTGTATGAACTAGCAGTTTACTTGGTTTTGCTTTTTTCAATGTCTACTGAATCAGTAGAAAAGTTTTTACTGTCTTTGAGATAGGACATGATTAATTACACATTTCTGCTCCTTTGTGCCTAATACTAATTGTCTGTAACATCATATGTCAACATTTCTAAATTAGTATCTTTAAACAGATTTGGTTAATACAATTAATATAAAATAACTAATCTTACCATCAAACATCCTTCATTTCCTACTGAAAAACAAATAGGAAGAAAAGATCTCCAAACTCAGAAATATACCTATTTTACAGTTATATATACAGATGTTATTGTTTGAACACTTCAAGCGGAAAAAGAACATGCATTGGATCATCTTTTCACACAGCTTCTAACTTAGATAACTCGCATAAGATGAGTAAGTCATGCATGTAATTAAATTAAATTAATTATTAATCAATATCAGTATTACAACCTCCTCGTCATAGTCGGTAGAGCCCTGGGGCTTAACAGAGGAAACACAGAGCAGGAACAGCAGGAGCAGTTTCATGGTGCTGGCTTGCTTGAGTAGCTCGGGGACCTTCTCTCACCAGCAGCTCTGAATCGGAGAGGTCCCTTGTGTTCCTATATATATAGGGGGCAACACTAACTTCCAGCTTCATAGTGATAGGACCAACCCTTCTGAGCAATCACTGCTTCTCTGTTAATATTCAATCTTTCTCTTCCCTGGGTGCCTGAATACATCTGCAATTTTACATTGAGCAATTTCTCTGGACAACTCTTATCTATATGTCCCAGAGACCTCTGGTGGTGCTGGCATCAAATACACTTTCAAATCCTTAAAAGCATTTCCTGCTCAGATTACAAAAGGTTATCAATTTCTCAAAAATCACAAGTCTTTTAAAACAGCTGAAAAAGTAAAAAAAGTCATCAGATGTCACATTGTGATGTCTCCTTTTTTCTCCCTGCTGAAAATGTGAATGTTTCAGAAATAGTGTATTAAATTTGAAGTAAGCTCACGTCATACTGCTGCATTTTTCTAAATATTTCTGATGGTGCCTGCCCGAAGGAATGCAAGTCTTTCGGTCTTTTTACATATAAGTAAAAAACAAGTATAGTACATTAATTACATTAATAATGTTGAATGAAAATAATTATTTGATCTATTAAAGATCAGATGAATGCTGTAAGCATAAATCAACATTATTCCATATTATAATGCCTTGTGGTATTGTAAATGAACTAAAATAATCAAAATTTAGGTATTAGTTTGCTGGTTTCCTTTTTAAATACAAAAAGTGTATCTATCAAATATTATTTAATATTTAAAATAATCTTTTAAGTGAATACAGCATGAAGTTACTTGAAATCATACTGAAATATTCAAACATCCTTTCTGATACTTTGTAAGAAGTTGCATATCACTGCTCTCATATTAGCAGAGTTTTAACATTTCAGTGTTTATATCCTGTGATTTTCCTATGCATTATAAATGATTATAACATATTGAATTAAATAAAATGTGCTGAGTGAGAGCCAGTACACTTCTTCATAGTCACTCATATGGATATCTGAACCCATGAAGGAAGGGATGCAAACTGAAGTTCCATTTCAAAGACTAACTTGATGGAGGGGGAGATTTTACGGGAAGCAAAGTTAAGAACAGCTAAAATTGATTGGTTTAAGCTTTTTTCCTGTATTTGTGCTGTTGTCAAAATTCTAGTAAACTATGGAGATTCATGAAATATGAAAACTGCTTAACCTGACCAGTTTAATCATTAAACAGTTTGGACCAAAATCAGCCATGGCTCAAAGAGCTCAATTCCACCGAATTTGATCTGTTGCATGATATCACCAACACTCTTAGATTTGGAAGAACACAAACTTCTCCCTCCAAGCACTAAAGAACTCTGTCTGAGGCCAAACCTGACATCATTAACAAGTTATTTCCACTTAAAGGTTTCCACTAAAGATAGCCAGGATATTATCATTGATTCTGGGCATCTCCCAACCTTAAATACCATTTTCCCTCCATATACATCTAAGGGAATTTCAGTCACCCTCATCTTATATGTAAAGAAGGGACATAGTCATCTTACCCAGGGCTTACGGGTAGCTTATGGTACAGTGGAACGAAAACAAGGTCTCATTAGTCCTGAGCTAGGAATGTAAATTATTCTGGATCAGTCCACACAAATCGTAATTAAATATATGTTTGTCCTAAATCCATTTGGAAATCACCAACATGTTCTTAAATAAAATACGGTGTACTTCTTCTGGCATTAAGCCCTCTTTGGCTCCCAATGAAGAAGTGTGTCTATGTCTGTGCAGAGGGTGTTGGAGACTGGATGACCAGGGCAGCCACAGGGAGCCCCAAGACAGCTGTATAGTCCTAGCATGGGAAACCCCCAGGCTTATTCTGCCTTCAGATGGGATTTCCCCTTTGAGACTCAGCCTTTGACCCTCCTAGCTTCAGTACTTTTCATCAGCTTCCTCAGGGAAGTTGTGTGGTTGTATCTCTCATTCACCATGAACAACCCACGTGCGTCACACCACAGCAGGTTTGGGGCTATGCGCCAAATGACCAGATGCCCCAGGGTAGGGGCCTTGTCAGCACTGCAAATGCTTTTTTGGCGGCTTGTATCAGCAGATTGAGTCCAAATTTGGAATGGCATACAAATGCTGGCAAACGTACATATATATACTGTATGTAGAAAAGCATTTTGGCAGCAGAAGTTGATCTCTCTTGGCATCTTGGTTAGGAGATGTGATTTTTCTCTGAAGCTTACAACCATTACAGTCAGGCTGACACTTCCCAAAGATTGAATGAAGCCTTAAGAAAACTAAACCTATGGCTTAGATTTCTTCTAAAATGGTATCAAAGAGACTTTCTCTTCAAAACAGAACAGCCTATCTTTTTTTCTTCATACTCCCTCCTCCAATTCAGGTGGCTAGTGAGATGTTCCCAGAGTTAACATGCTAGTGATATCACAAAACACCCTCGAGAAACTGCTATAATACAACATAGGTTTGGTGGTGTTCCAGGACATCCCTTTGTACAGTATTTTTGTACTAAAAAGACACTTACTGGCAGAGGTGTATGTGTGTTTTGAGGAATGACTATTTGCTTGCTGCCCTTTGTGTTTATTGTGCTGAGGTGTCTGCCAGTGATGCAACTCTCTTTACACAAACCTCACCCCCCTCCCCACGTCCTCAGGCCAGCCACGGTCACCAGATCATGGCAGAATGTATTCCCTGAGATGGTCTGGGGAACAGAATCTTCTTGGCTTACCGTGAAGTATAGTGTTTATTAATTTATATTTTTAAAATAGCTGCTGATTTAGAAATGTCCTTTTAAACAACTAGTGTTGTAACAGTGTAACTCTGACTCTGCTGTAATGAACACTCTCATTTCTTATTTGCTTTTACTGGTAGCAAATATTACTTCAAAGGTTTCTTGTAAATGATATTTAATGCTAACTCTGCATTCTGGGAGCAGGAAACTTCTAAAACATTAATGAGTGGGGCTATTCACTTTGGCCTTAATACAACACTAAAAGCTCCTGCAAATTTCTAGTCACCTTCTACAAAGTAGTTCTTATAAAAAGGTATATAGTTTGCTATTTCCAGAATTGCAGCTGTAGCTGACATACAAGAACACATCAAGAAGCCACATATAATGAAGTAAATTAATAAAGTGCATATTCTTATCAATATTACTGATGTAATTCATTGAAGTTTCAGGACTAAATTTTATCTTAGACCTTCCAGAAAAAAATATTTAAAAAATGAATTTGTCCTCTGATTTTCTAAAGCATTACAAAGACACCGGGAAACAAGTTGAGATTGTAAATTTCTGAGAGGATTGTTTACTGGTAAAAAAAATGAGAGCAACTACAGCAACTACAGGGTTATCTGCATACTACTAATACTACTAGTTACAAACAGCACAGACAAGTTTTCTTGCTAAATATAAATGGAGATATTTCCTCTGTTACCAGAGCCTGTATTTCAAATTTGGTTTCCCTTAAAAAGGCAGTGAAAATAAGCCTGATTTCTTTCAACAGATAATAGAAAGTAAACAACCATGTCATTCTGTATGTTGCCAGAGGTTAACCTTTGATCTATTTCCACTCATTAAATCCACCAGTCAACTAACCAATCAACAGGCCCATCCTACTCTGTGTGTAAACGTAAAAAAAAATAGTCAAACTGGTTTGAAATCCCTTCCCCCCCAAATCTCCTTTCAAATGTTGTGTATCTTCAGTCTAACCGCAGCAGCCCAAGAGGACCTAACAGACTTGTCCCATTTTGACACACTGACCTGTGGAGTTTGCACTGTAGGGTGCACTTTAAGCAAGGACAGATGATGCTTCCAATCCTCAAGGTGTTGTGTTGACCTTTACTAGAGGCTCTGAAACCCAACAGAGATTGCCAGCATCACCAGAGTGACTACCAAAATAGGTTGCCACGTTAAACATGAATGGATGAGCTTGAGGCTGAGCTGGCAATACTCTCCAGTTAGCAGCACAATGTAATCAACTCCTCCGCCTCACACCCACTGACACCAGGAACTGGGAGTCAAAACCATTTGGAGCACATTTCTATCACTGTATCTTAAATAACTAAATATCAACCACCAATGTAGCCATGAGAAATGACTCATCAACTGCAGAAAAGACATGGCCATTATGTCAAGCAGGCAATCTGTGTATCAGAAATATATAGTAATCCTGGGCTAATCCTGTCCTGTGGCTAATAAAGACGTTTGAAACAACCGGTGTCATTTAAAAGCTCTGGATTACTTTCAGCCTAAATCAGTTTGTGAACTGTTCATAGCTCACACACACAGACAGACAGAGCAACCAGCTGGTAGAGTGGCAGAGAAGACCATCATGATAGTGTGACTGCAAAAGACGTGTTTGCCAAACCCCGGCTATTGCTAGAGAGACCCAGACTTCCTGCATGTAAGAGCAGATGTGTGCGTGAAAAGAAAGTACTTGCCTATTTGCAATTTGCAGGTGCATTTGGTTACTATGCCTATGAAAGGAAGTGAAAAATCAGGTGGAGTATCAGGAGACGTTTAGAAAAGAACTATAAAACCTGCCCTTTCACAACCTACACTTTGCCATGAGGTGCAGGGGTTGCCGGCTCATTCACACGCTTCAGTCTCCATCGAAGTGAAGTCCTGTAGACCTAAAGAGAATCTACTTTTCGCAAAAGACCAGCGCTAATGGCTAGCATCCCATACCGCCCTGGGTCTAGACTGTGTAGCTTTATCCTCGAGAGCTTATGAGGAAAAAAAAAAGGCTTAAAAGCTGTAGCTGCACGACCCAAAAACATGCCAAGGCCGAGAATTAGGAAATTCACTTTAGTACAGTGGTAAGTGTCCCCACCTGGTGTGTGGGAGACCCGGGTTCGATTCCCGCCAGGGAGACAGTGTTAAGAGTTGGACTCGACGATCCTTGTGGGTCCCTTCCAACTCAGAATATTCTGTGATTCTGTGAAGCAGACCTGACACAGACAGGACAGTGTAATCTCTAAAAAGCCGGTTGTGACATTCAATGTCAGACGCCTCTCCCGAAGGCGAACATCGCCCCCTCCCGGCCGGTGCCCGTCCCTGCAGCGCCCCCGGACCCCGGCAGGGACAGAGCGCGGCTGGCGCTGCCTCCCTGCTCCAGCGGGCTCCTCCTGCAGCACATGGCACGGCATTGTGTCCAGACAATTCCTGAATATCTCCAGTGAAGGAGACCCCACACCCTCTCTGGGCGACCTGTTCCAGTGCTTGGTCACTCGCACAGTAAAGAAATGTCCAGGTGGAACTTCCTGTGCATCAGTTTCTGCCCATTGCCTCTCGTCGTGTTGCTCGACACCGCCGACAAGACTCTAGATCCATCCCCTTTCCTCCTCTCCTTTACATA
>WEKX01028714.1:53257-78080 GCA_013390025.1 Pitta sordida | reverse complement strand
AGAAGCGCCGCCCTGCACCCTCCTACCGCGCTGTCCCGTGGGTGCGAAGGGCCGCTGTGGGGACAGACCGTGGCGGCCGCTCCGCCTGTGCAGCCGGCACCCGGTTGGGCCCGGGGACAGCGGGAATCAGAGGGTGCGGGACCCCGGACTGTGCGGGTCCGGGGCAGGGGTGAGCAGCAGGCCGCGGTTCGGCTTTGCCGGGCTTGTGCCGTGTGCGGGATTGGTGCTGCGGCCGTCAGGGAAAGCGTCACCGGCGGGTCGAGGGAGGGGGTTGTCCCGCTGTGCTGCCCCTGGTGTGGCCTCACCTTGGGTATTGTGGCAGTTTTGGTCACTGCAATACGTATGAGAAAGNAGCCGGTTGTGACATTCAATGTCAGACGCCTCTCCCGAAGGCGAACATCGCCCCCTCCCGGCCGGTGCCCGTCCCTGCAGCGCCCCCGGACCCCGGCAGGGACAGAGCGCGGCTGGCGCTGCCTCCCTGCTCCAGCGGGCTCCTCCTGCAGCACATGGCACGGCATTGTGTCCAGACAATTCCTGAATATCTCCAGTGAAGGAGACCCCACACCCTCTCTGGGCGACCTGTTCCAGTGCTTGGTCACTCGCACAGTAAAGAAATGTCCAGGTGGAACTTCCTGTGCATCAGTTTCTGCCCATTGCCTCTCGTCGTGTTGCTCGACACCGCCGACAAGACTCTAGATCCATCCCCTTTCCTCCTCTCCTTNCTCTGCTGCCCCTGGTGTGGCCTCACCTTGGGTATTGTGGCAGTTTTGGTCACTGCAATACGTATGAGAAAGATTTCAAGCTGTTAGCATGCGTACAGAAGGTTGTGGAGGATGTAGATGGGGAGCCGCAGGAGTGATGACTGAGGTCGCTTGGTGTGTTCAGCCTGGAGGGGCTGAGGGGACTCTGCTGCCCACAGCTGCCGCCCGAGGGGAACAGAGGGACAGCCACTGGTCTCTTCTCTGTGGTGACCTGTGACTGGCCCCAGTGGCCTGAAGTTGTGTCACGGGAGGTTTAGGTTGGGTATTAGAAAAAGGTTGTTCCTCACCCAGAGGGAGGTTGGGCACTGGAACAGGCTCCCCAGGGAGGTGGTGGCAGCACCAAACCTGGCAGAGTTCAAGAAGCGTGTGGACAAGGCTCACAGGCACGTGGTGTGATCTTGGGGTGTCCTGTGCAGGGTCAGGAATGGGACTCTGATCTTTGTGCATCCCTTCTAACTCAGAATATTCGGTGAGTCTGTGTTTTTGGGGAAGTGATGCCCAACCTCTGAGCACTTCCTGGCTCCTGCAGGAAAACCATAGTGTTTCTGTGATGGTTTGGAAGTACAGCTGTGTAGAAGGCCACTGGTTTTATGGGCCATGGAATTAATACCATGGGGTGAATATCACACGCTTGCAAAAGCACGTGGAGGTGTCAGGAGTAGAGAAGAAGGTTCAAAGACTGCTGCCAGAGCAAAAACATTTGTCTAAGTGCTGCTGAGTTAAAAGAGTAACACACACTACAAGATGGGCTGACAAGTGCACATACAATTTTCAGGGCAGGAAAACAGAGCCTACATGGAGCTTAATAGGGAAAACACCTGCAGAGTGGCTCTTGAAGGCTGACCAGCTGACTGATGCGTGCCAAGAGTTACTCGTACAGCTTCCGGTTTATCTTTGTTGCTTTTATGACGTACAGAACAGACGGAGCTTTGTATCAAAGGCTCACATTTCTAATGATTTTTTTTCATCCGTTGTGAGGAAAATATTAAAAAAAAGAGTTGTGCTACTGATAAGCAAATACTTTATATAAAGTGATAGCTTTTTAATTCTGCTTTCTGTTTCCTGAATGGCATCTGAAGTATGTTTTGCTCATAGAAACCAACAAAAATGATAAGAGGAAAACAAGTTTTGTCAGTTTTGATCCAGTTTTCTGTCAGTAGAATGTGCTGTGTAACGTGAGGTGGCACTCTGCACAGAAACTGATGATTGCCCTGATTCTTTTTATGGTGGTAGGGAAGTAAAATTATGGGAGTTGGTTTTTTTTTTCAGAATTGGTTATTTTATTTCCAACATACAAAAATGGAACTGGAAAAGTTGAGGGGAAAAAAGCTTATGTGCTCAGGGATTTGTCATGTAGATGCCAGTGCAGAAAGTTTGGACAAAGTTTTTGACTAGCTTTTTCCAGTCTTGTCAGTTTTCCAGAAAAGGAGTATTGTTTTGAATCAACACGGAAGTAAAACAATAACAGATAAACTTACTTTGTTTTAGTTTCCAAGAAGATTGGTGTTTTCATCAACTCAACAGTTTCAGGCCATCTAACATTACCAAGACCTGAAACTGATCTTCAGTTCACTTTGTTTCAGTTTTAAATTTGCATTTAAATATGTCCCAGGGTATTTAAATGGTTTTTTTTCTTTGTTTTAGGAAGTCCAGAAGCATTCTGTGCACACACTTGTGTTCAGATCTTTGAAGAGAACCCATGATATGTTTGTAGCTGATAATGCCAAGCCTATTCCATTAGATGAAGAAAGGTAAGTGCTGCTGCACTCTGTGAAATGTAGAGTGTGTTAACGATTGCTCCATCCAAGTCAGAGATTCAGATGTTTCTGTACTGTTAACTGTGTAGCCTGGAGGGAAGAAAATTATTAGAATTGTACAGTAAGTTTTATAACATTCTCTGTAAAATATTTCAAAGTGTAATGATAATTCAGAAACTGCAGTTTAATCGGGATTCTGCTTTGCTCTTCCTACAGTCACAAAGTGAAAATGGCAGTGAAGCTGCGCACAGAGTACGGCTCAGTGCTGCACATGCCAACTCTCAAAGAAAACCTGAGAGAGAAGGGAGGCCCAAACACGGGTGATCCGTATGGACACAAGCAATATTCTGGAAATCAAGGTTAGTTTGGTCTTAGTGGTGTGTCTGTCCTTTCTTGTGTAACAGTTTCACTGGTGTAAAATCTGAAGAATGTAGCCCGATGTTAATCTATTAGAGATAAATATGGAAATCAAAATACACTTTTTTGGTTGGTGTTTTTCATGCTAGGGTCCACAGGAGGTGATTCAGAACAAGAAGGAAGTTTGGTTTAACACAGGGATTTATTGGGTGCTGTGGATTTTTTATAGTGATTCATTACTAGAAAGTAGTTTTTCTTACGTGTGTGCTGTACTTAGGTGTTGAAAATTAGTAATCTATTTCTCCTTTTTGTGATCAAGACATTTAGTTGAGATTTTTCCCAAGGTATCTTGTTTGGAAGTATTGTGACAGAGATTGTTGGGAGATAATAAAAAATCTTTTAAGAAGAAAAGAACCTTTTTCAATTCTGACAGCACAGACAAGCTGTTGCCTTGACTAGCTTGCATTTCAGAAACCGTGCTGTTTGTGAACCTGAAACCTTCTCCATAATAGCTGCTTGGACAGGCACTATGAAGATTTTTCTTTCAAACCCCTCTTAATAACGTGTAGCCTTACCATTTAAATTAATTATTTTTGACAATTGAGTTCTAGAAAATGGAGGTAACCAGAACAAGTGCAATTAATGAAAATGAGAAATGCCTGAACACATTGGAAGTGGTCGCTGCTTTTTCCTGCTATGTATGACCTGCTCTGTTTTCCTCTGTTTGCTGTTTGAGTTCCTCATTTGCAATGCAGTATAAAATGTAATTATTAATGCAACATTTTGTTGCTCTTTAGGACAAGAAGTTGAGTACATGGTAACTGGTACACACCCATACCCACCTGGGCCAGGTAAGTAAAATTTTGCAAGTATTTGCGTGGATTTTTTGGCTCCCTGTACAAACAAGACCTTCTCCATCCCATCGGGAGCTGGCTTCCTCTGGATGGGAATCCAGACTTGATAATAGTGGATAATGCCACTGAATTCTTTCACAGTACTAGTGCAGAGAGTTTTGTGGCTGAGAAATGTTTGAGGAGGATTTAGGTACAGATGCTGCTCACTAAGCCTCAGTAGTTGTGAGTTTGCACTCATCGTTCAAACAGATATTAGTTTCTAGGAGATTTCACCTCCTTGGTAACATCACAGAATCACAGAATCACAGAAAATTATGAGTTGGAAGGGACNTTGTTAAATCTCATACTGTTGGAGCATGCCCATCTCTCCAGTCTGTCAAGGTCCCTCTGGAGGGCCTTCCTACCCTCCGGCAGTTCAACATTTGCCCCCAGCTTAGTATCATCTGCAAACTTGCTGATAATGGATTGAATTCCCTCGTCCATGTCATCGATAAAGATGTTGAACAGTACTGGGCCCAACACTGACCCCTGTGGGACTCCACTGGTGACTGGCCGCCAGTCCGATGTTGCACCATTCACCACCACCCTCTGAGCTCGCCCTTCCAACCAGTTTGTGACCCAGCATAAAACATCATCACAAAAGTGTTCTGGGAACCTCCTCTCCCAAGGCACACAGATCCCTGGTGCTTCCACTGTTGTGCCAGAGTTGCTCTTGGAATTTTATTGTGAACAAGGAGGTGGTGGTTCCCACCAGAAGGAAGTTGAATGACAACAGTATCATACTGACAACAGTAACAGTGTGTGACAATATCCTGCTTTTCATCACCAGAGCAGAAAGGTGTAGGTTCCCCCGCCTTACTCTGAGGAAGAGACATTAGAGTGGAATAATTTTAGTGTCGTGTGGTTTTGTCTGTGCTTGGAAGGATTATGTGTCTTGAGCACTGTGCCCAGTTCTGGGCTCCCCAGTTTAAGATGGATGTTGAGCTGCTTGAGGGTCCAGAGAAGGGTGACAGGGATGGTGAAAGGACTGGAGAACAAGCCCTATGGGGAGTGACTGCAGGAGCTGGGGTTGTTCAGCCAGAAGGTGTTTAAGAAAAGACTGGATAAGGAACTCAGTGACATGGTCTAGATAATGGGACAATGGGACAGGGAATTAGATTATATAATTATAATTAATAGGTTATATAATTATAATTAAAAAAAGAAAAGATGTCATGACCCTGAGATTGGCTTAGATAGACAGAGCATGATGTCCACGGCTCTGGGGTTGTGGGTTCAATCCCTGTATGGGCATTAGCTTGGAAGTTGGACTTGATGATTCTTGTAAGTCCCTTCCAGCTCAGAATATTCTATGATTCTGTGTTGCTACGATTGGCCATTGCTAATTGTCACTGTTACTGATCAGTTCTTGCTCTGTAACTGTAGGATCAAGACCTGCTCACAGTGATTTCCTCAAGTTTTGTCTTCTTTTAATAGAGTCGTCTATGTCATATTTCTTGTTGCTGTTTCTTGTTTTTACCTGAGTACTTGCCCAAGTATTAGTTTTGTGGTCCACTGCCAGAAATTTGGTTAGGAAAAGAAATAAAGCAATGACTTAAATTCACCACTCTGCACTAAAACTATACTTGGCAAAGAATTTCTACATTTTTTGGTAAAAGTGATCTGCTGTTCTTGAGATAAAGTTATAAATCATAACATGTAGTCTGAAATTCTCACTTCAGTGGAACTAAACCTTCTGTAGTTCTGGCACCACTGTGTGATGCCAATCCGCACAGAGGGTGTACAAATTGACCTAAGTTAACAAATGCTTCTGAGGATTCTGTTTATTTCTGTGATGTTTGGATTTCCATAGCAGTTGAAGCTGAATGAAAAGATGGATGCTGCTCCTAGTTAGACACATTTTTTGTTTCCAACACCAGAAACATTGCTCTCTACTCCAGAAATTGTGTACCTACATATGGGGTAGAATCAAGGTGGAAAGGGCTGAAATAAAGTTTGCAGTAGATTTGACTTGAATGTGAAANATATATATATGTTTGTATAATACACTTTTGAGGAGTTTCTGTTTAATGGAGTTATCTTTGTTTTTGACATGTTATTCTTTTTTTAAGGTGTTGCTTTGACAGCAGATACTAAAGTCCAGAGGATGCCTAGTGAATCTGCGTCACAGTCCTTAGCTGTGGCACTTCCTGCTTCTCAGTCCAGGTACTGCTGTGTTCCCTCATTACACTGTTGTGAATTTCAAGGCAACTCACAGAGCTGGGATGAGAGCCTCTTTGAGACATTTTAAAATGTTTGAGGAAACTGCTTTTAGTGTGACTAGGCGTCATTTTTCTGTACCTTTTTTTTTTTTGTGTATGTCATGGGAGGCAATGAGCTGAAGTTGGGACAAGGGAAATTCTTTCTAGGTGGAGGCTTTGTGGGTGTCCTGTGCCTTGAGGTGGTCAGGCCCTGAACAGGTTGCCAGAGGAGGTTCTGGACTCTCCATCCTTAGAGATGCACAGCCCTGTGCTACCTTATCACTTGGCAGGAGAGAGTTGATTGCAATTCATCGGCCATTTTCCTTCACCCTAGGTTGGATGCCAATCGCACAGCTGCTGGTGTGGGTGACGTTTACAGGCATGCTGGAATATCTGAGCGTTCACAAACTCCTGGGATGTCTGTGGTGAGTCTGTTGCACATCAAATGTGAAAAGTACATGGGGTTGATCTTATTGCTTCTGGATTCATTTGTGTGTTGTGTGGCCATCTCCTGACTGACTAAATTTAATCAGAGGTGAGAAGTCAGAGTGAGAAGGCTTTAGGTTTTGGGCGAAAAGCAGTAAGCTACAAAACATAAGAGTAACCTTCCTTTTAACTTACAGGCCATGGTGGAAGCTGGTGGAAACAAAAGCTCTGCATTAATGCCAAAGAAGGCTCCAACCATGCCCAAACCTCAGTGGCATCCACCTTGGAAACTGTACAGAGTAAGTGACAAATGATATGACACGAACATGCATATAAATGTAAATGAATATTTTGTGTTTTGTAAAGACCTCAAAGCGTAATTTGTCTTCTCATTCACAAAAATGAAGTAAAATGAAGTGATCACAACTAAGTTGTACACTCAGACTCTTCTCCTCAAATAACAAAGTTGTTAAAATAAAAGCATTTTGTACTCTTTTGTAGCTGTATTGTGATAAATTTGTTAGAAAGTTTGGTTTTTCCTTTGTAATCGAATTCTTTGGTGGATTTGGCCATTCCCCAAATATCTCATGTTATCTTTGAACATTTTGATCGTGAGTATGACAGAGTAGCTGAGTTGAATGAAGACTGTCTCAGCATGTGTATTGCTTTTTAGCTTTTCTGGGGCATCCATTTGAACATGGTTTTGGGTTTTCTCTGATTCTTACTATGAAATAGAAATTATTTATTTTGTGTTTTGTCTGAGAAAAGGTGAATGTTACTTTAGAAATGTTATGCTTCCCTGGTATTTAAAAATGTCATGCTCTGGTATCAGGGTTGTATTGGTTTAACAAGCCCTTGAGCTCAAAGGAGTATACAGGTGTTCCAGTGTGGCAGTATTGGAATGTGTTTTCTGTGAAAAGTTAAGACAAATGCCATTTGAAAGAAGTGGCACCAAAATAAACCCATAAAAGATTTAAGGTAAACGAATGAAAAATTGCAAAATGCCCACTTTTTACTAGAACACATATGTGTTCTACATATAAACAGTTATAGTGGAAGTTTGATGTCAGAATCCTTGCTGAACAGGACAAAAACTTGTTCAGACCACTCAGAAACTGAAGCATAGCTGGAACACCAAATGTGGGTTTCATCTATCTCTTGCTTAAGATCTACATATTAGGCTTGAAGTTCTTTGTGAAAGATGGGGACTTAAAATAGGTCAGATAAATGATTTCTTTCATTTCTCCCCAGAAACGCCTAAGAAGCTTTGTAGTGTTTTAAGTACATATTTTGAAATTAGCTTATGACAGTACCTGAAACCCCTTAGAGGTTTTGATTTTAACTGTCTGACTTTGGAGAAATGAGAGAAACGGAAAGGCTGCTGGAAGCCTTTTCCGTAGAGATCAGTCTCCGTTCTTTTGTCACCAGAAAATTTCCAACACACTCCTGTTACCCCTTTCTTGGGGAAGAGGAGGTGATGATGTGCTTTTAGAGGTTATCATAGAGCAATATGATTTAATAACTGATACTTTTATAATTGTTCTTCATATAAGCACCATACAGCAGCATAAGGAACCTGTGCTCAGATAGTCTTTCTCTGTGAAGCTTCAGTGTTGAGCCACAGCGTTACAGAGTCTTAAAGGATATGAGAAAGTTGCTTATAGGAACAGGGTTTTTCAATATTGTGACTCCTCCAAGACTCCAGTTATCTTTTCATTTAACTAAAGTAGAAATTAAACTCTCTTCAAGTCTGATTTCACATTTGACTTTTCTTGGTGAATACTAGTGAATTCCATAGGTGGAGAGTGACATCAACAGATCTGTATGCATTATTTCTGGTTCAAAAAAGTTTTTGTTCTTTCTGAAGGTTATCAGTGGTCACCTGGGCTGGGTGAGATGTATTGCAGTAGAACCAGGAAATCAGTGGTTTGTTACTGGCTCTGCTGACAGAACCATAAAGGTAAGAGCTTAGAAGAAATGACTGACAGGATTTTTGGGGGGGTGAGTGTTTTCGTTCTCTTGTTATTTAAAAATGTCTCCAGCCCTTGCAAACAGTTTCTTGGTTACTCTTTGCAGAATAATGAGCTGCAGAACATTTTTTTCTGTTATTACCTTGTCATAAAGGATTTGTGCAGTAGTACTCTTTTCTTGAGATTTCATTTATCACATGGTAGTATCCCGAGAGCCAGTGTTTGTGTTACTGTGTTTTTAACTTACAGTTACATCTGGGCCAGACTATCACTGTATAGCTTTTACCTGTCTACCTCAAAATACCTATTTTGATGCAGATTTGGGACCTTGCGAGTGGCAAATTGAAATTGTCTTTGACGGGACACATCAGTACTGTACGAGGGGTGATAGTAAGTGCAAGAAGTCCATACCTCTTTTCCTGTGGAGAAGACAAACAAGTGAAATGCTGGGATCTTGAATACAATAAGGTAGGCTGTGGTTTCTTTGATTGAATTAATTGGTAGTGGCAAATATAAAAATCAAAGCATTTAGAATATTCTCTCAATTACCAGTTTGTGTTGTGTGTGTTTTTATCCATCTAGGTTATCAGACATTACCATGGTCATCTAAGTGCTGTCTATGGTTTAGACTTGCATCCAACAATAGATGTACTGGTGACATGCAGCAGAGATTCTACTGCACGAGTAAGTATGGCATTGTTGCAACTGAACATCTCCATGTGTATGTTTCAATATCTTCACTTAACAAAAGTTAACATCAATCCCGATGAAATGCTGAGTTGGTTTGTGTTAGCTTTGTCTTGTGTTGAAGCCCAAATACTCCAACATGCAATGCCACTTCAGGATAATGTTCTGTTTCTTAATTTAGTAAGAAGTATACATAGGAGGATGTAGGTTTATGGTGAATTAAAGTATTCCTGTTCCTAGAAATTCACTGGGAGGCTCCCTGCTCCCTTTGAAATTTGCCAGCCGAGGCAGTTCTGTGATGAATTGTTGGATGAAAAGTGCCACCTAAATACCATTGTTTAACCTGTAAGGCTATTGCAAGAAAATCTTGTAATCAACGACAATGCCTAAAATACATCGAATATGTACCCCTTACTGACCTGACGTATTTCCTGTGAATTCCTAGATTTGGGATGTGAGGACAAAGGCCAGTGTGCACACACTGTCAGGACACACAAATGCAGTTGCAACAGTCAAGTGTCAAGCTGCAGAACCACAAATTATTACAGGTATAGTGGGCATGGTTTCATGAGTGACATGATTAAGAAAGCTAATAATGGATGTATTTGTTCAGTAATTGTGTGAGGTGCATGTTATCTTTGTGAACTTCATCCATTTCTCTTACTAGTTTCCTGTTGAAAATGGGTCATGCTCTGGTCATTACATACTGTTGATGGTATGGTTAAGCAAATGTGGCTGTGCATTGTTTGAATGATTTTCTGCACTTCCTTTTTTCCTGGTGTTTACATTTTATGTTGTAATATGCATTGAGACTTGCATTTTCTGTGATATTTCATAGTTCTCCCCAGTTCAATTAAGAATTGTCCAGTGCCATGGTTAAGTGTTCATCTTCTCATCCTTTGTAGGCAGTCATGATACTACCATACGGCTCTGGGATTTGGTAGCAGGAAAAACTCGTGTTACTTTAACAAATCACAAGAAATCTGTACGAGCAGTAGTGTTGCATCCAAGACAGTAAGTTTCCTCATTCCTTTTACACTTTCACAGTTCAAGACTTCGTGAGTGATGATTTAGAATGTTAGGGCATAATAGTGTGAGGAACTAATGCGCTTCAAGTGGTGTTAAAATGTACGTCTCAGTTATCAAATGCATTTTGCTCTACTGATTGTGCCTCCCTGGTATTTGCATTGGTGTACATTAGGAATCCTGAGAACGTCTTATATCCCACAGAGTTACTTATGTGTGTGCCTTTTGTTCAGTCCTTAAAGGCTTTGTAGGGTTAATAACAAATATGTAACTGATCATTAGCAGAAAGTGACATAATTTTGTAAGTGTACAAAAGTACCCATTGTACATGGATGATTATTGCTGAGTGAGAAAGTGATTAATGCAATGGCCTTTTTTCTCAAGATACGGTTCACTGCACAAGACATTTCTAACTGGCCTTGAAAAGAAACTTGTCATGAGAATTGAATCTTTGACGCAGATGCTGTTGGAAGTGCTCTGAATTTAGATGCTGTATTTTGATGAACCAAGAGTTGTCCATTTAGATAAATTCTCAGTAGGCGGGAATTCACAGAGAACTCTTGTGTATTTTAAAATTACCTTCTATCAGTGCAGAAGTTCAGAATCTTTGATATTAATAAATTCTGACCCAATCTGTGCATGAAAAATCACATAGCCTGTTAGCTATAGGAGAAAAAACTTAATTCTTGGAGAAAAAAAGTAATTCTGGTTTCAGATTCATCATATGCCTTTTTGAAAATAAGCTTGAAGTGTTCTTTCACAGAGTAGCAACTGACAACCTATATTTCAGTATTTCTATATTTTTTATAATATTCTGGGGGTTTTTTACCACTGATTTTTTGAATTGTAACATCTATTAAATAGACAGCAAATTGCTTAGTCACTGTGCCAAGTGAAAGTTTTCCTACAGGTTCCTGTATGTACTGTGGAAATAACTGTAACTGCTTGCACGTGTTAAAATAAAGGAATTTTTTATCTTAGGGTAACTCAGTGAATGAAATTATCTTTCTTAGTTACTTTTTTCAGTGCTTTATCCTTGGTTGTGTAGTTTTGGAAGATTAGTCAATACTGAGCATTTTATCTGGGGTTTGTTGCTTCTTTTTTCCCCTTTACCTTTGCTGAGGATGCCCTTATACCTGGAAATTTGCCAGAAAACAGATAGAACTTAATGTGCATTTAAAATATTTGTTTATTAAATCCTATGCTGGATAGGATGTTATGAAGTTTACTTAGTCTATGAAACTGGAAGAAAACAATAGAAATAGGTAATGTCAGAAAAGCAGTTTTTAGTATTAAGTAATTTTGCTACCAGCATCTGGCAGTAGTTTTAATGAAGGACATTTACTCTCCCTACAGCTATTTTGAACTTTAATATTATGTGTTTATTTTCTTTCAGTTACACATTTGCATCTGGTTCTCCAGATAATATTAAGCAGTGGAAATTCCCAGATGGAAACTTCATTCAGAACCTCTCTGGTCACAATGCTATTATCAACACACTGGCTGTCAATTCCGATGGTGTTCTGGTCTCAGGAGGTAAAAATGAGCAATACACATTCCTCTCCACTCCCCTGTGCACACGTGGCTGGAGGTCCTTAGAGATCTCAAGGAGCTCTGCTTTGTCTAGGCCTACGGGCCTACAGCACACCATTGCATTTCTGGGTGGATAAGACCAGGAAAAAATTCTTCACTTCCCGAGTCCTTCATGTCCTTTGGCGGGATGATTCCTCTTTGTTCAGCTTCAGTGGAGCTCCATATTCGGAATACCAGCCCGTAGTGTGTTTCCAAAGCATCACTGCAATTGTCCTGTGGTGTAATGTGTCATCTCTCTGGTCTCGGGAGGCTTCCATCAGCCTTTCTTAACTGAGGGAAACAGGAGAAGATAGGGAAACTTGTAGGGAATACTGAGTTATTCTACATGAATGTGATGTGATGTATTCCTGATGTATTTATTAGTTGTTCATGATACTGCTTTTAGGAAACATACAGAAATTAACTGGTCAAAACACTAAGTTTTGTTTGTTTGTTTGTTTGTTTTAGCTGATAACGGTACCATGCATCTTTGGGACTGGAGAACTGGATACAACTTCCAGAGAGTACATGCAGCTGTCCAGCCAGGCTCTTTGGACAGCGAGTCAGGAATATTTGCTTGTGTTTTTGACCAGTCAGAAAGCAGATTGCTAACTGCAGAAGCTGATAAAACCATAAAAGTATACAAAGAAGATGATACTGCGGTATGTCAAAGTGTCTTTTTAAAGGATTTTCATGAAACAAAAAAAAAATTCAAACAAATCAAACTGCAGATTCTGTGGCATCTCCCAGTACTGATATAGATATCTCTGGGAGGACTGTCTCTGGAATTCTTGTTTGTGTGCTTTAATAACCACAGTGTTGTTTCTGAAATGCCATTGGCAAACTGATTTTTTTGCCTTGTTGAAAAAAACCCACCCAAAACAGAGAAAATAACACAACAAGTGTTGCTATGTACTTCAGACAATGAGATGATTGAAAATTTAATTTGGGTAAATTAATTGCATAGTAGATTAGGTACTTAAAATGCTACGTGTGAAATAGAGTATATATACTTTATGAGTAGTATTTTAAACTAAATCCTAGTTATAGGTGAATTTCAAGTTCCTTAATGAGGTTATTTTCTTTTTCCCTTTAGACAGAAGAAACTCATCCTGTCAGCTGGAAGCCAGAAATTATCAAAAGAAAGCGATTTTAGTGCGGCAATGTACTACTTCTGTAATTTTGTTTTGGCTTTCCTGAGAGCATTCAGTCACATTTTGTTCTGGCTAGAGCAACAGAGCAAAAAGTCAGCTAACTCATTGCTATTTCTACATGTTTTATAATAAATTTTATTTCTCTTTCCTTTTGTCTTTTTTTGTTGTGATCCCAGCAAACCAGTTGTTAACTTTGTGGAGCATGGATAGTTCATGAAAAGGGTAGATGTGCAGGTGATTATTTTTTTAGACTTAGACACTCGGTAGATTCTTACAAAAATATTTTGGTGAGCTAGGTTTTCTGAAAGGCCCTTGCTTGACCTCAAAAGTTAATTGCAAATTTATGCATCGAAGCCATCTTCTGAGAATTTTGTGGGGACAATTTCAGATTTTAGATCAGGACTGTTTACTGTACTTTTGCTAAGTATGTACTAAATTAGAGTAACAGTAATCTAGAAAGAAACAGGACAACACAATAATAAGATAGTTTGCTTTATAGGCAGAAGCCAGTGAACGTTGCTGGTGCTGTGTTATGGAATGAAATGTGTCTTCAAAGTGTTTCTTTCCCTAGCAAAGCTTTCAAATGCAAGTACTCATTTCAGATTGGACCTTCTGTAGTAAGGACCACTGTCAAATCATACTGCTCACAGTCACTGCAGGGTTAAGACCAGTTGACTTCCTTTGTAAATCAACGGTTTGGTTTTTTCCAGTTACCTAAAGCATATATGACAGCAGAGTGCAGTGTACTTTTAAAACTGAGTCAAGGACAAGCTCTTAAGTATTTTAAGCCTTAATTTTACAGTTTGCTGTTTTCCCGTAATCTTAGGAAGGTATTTAAAATAAACTCTTACTGAAAGATAATTTGTACTTCTGGAGGGACAGTTCTTTTATTTGCTTTACAAGTAGTCACATAATAAGCAGTAAACATTGTGAGTCTCTTTGCTACTGCTCATCTGTCACGTCTGTGCTGCTCTAAAGCACTTTCTCTTCACAGGGCAGTGGAGAAAATCATGAAGTCATCAGGCCATATAGTTGTTGGCAACTTGACTAGTGGTGTTAATATGTAGCTGCATTGGGAGGTTTCATGCTGGGTAGATGCTGAGAATTAAGCTTTGGCCACAGCACTGATAGGAAGCCGTTCACAATAATTATTTCTATTTGCCAGTCTGACTTGTTTCCAATGTAGGATTTATGTTAGAGAAATGAGTTAATTGCAATGTAATTTACAAAAAGCTGGTAAAACCAAGTGTTGTTTATATTATGAGATTTTTTTTTTGTCTTTTTATGATGCACAGGAGGTCTTGTATTTATAATCTGAATGTTTGACAATGTCATTTTAAGGAAGCCCATGGCTGAATTTTGGTTGGCAGCTCTTGTCTGAAGCATCTTCACAAAAAGGGAGAGGAGTAGTTGGTATTTACGAGTTGGATTAAACATTTTCTATTTGAATGGTAATTTTGAATTTTTCTAGATCTTGATTACAAACTAACATAACAGGTAAAACTGCAGGTTATCGTTGTGCATGTCGTGTACTGCTGCTAATGCTTAGTTCCAGAAATCCATGAATTATTAGTGTTGCACAAAATTTTCTTGCTCCCAGTGAAATCCTTCTTAGGAAAACAGAGTGGAGAGAAATAACCTACGTGAAAAGAAGTGGGATTGTTGAGGGATTTTTTTGTTTTTTAGAAATGTCTGTTTCTTTTGATAGTTTGGAATTAAGAAGGAGAAATTATGGATCTTATCTCACAGTTCTAGCTCATCTTTTCTGTACTGGCACTTTGCTTTAGAAACTGCTTTTATTCTACTGTGTATCATTTTGAAGAAATATCAGACAGTCTCCTGCAGAACCTGTGTTTATTCTCTGGACTTTCACAGGAATCTGCTATTTTGGGGCAGTGATTGCCAGGACATTGGTTTTTGTGCCCTAGATAAAGGTTTGATTTGTAAATTAAAGGCTGTTTGCTATTATTTGGGATAATACATTTCCTTTTTGGCTCTTATGATACGCTGTCCCAGTTCTAAGTGTGAATTTTTTTTTAATTGTGTTCCTGAACTTTTGATTTACTTGTTGATTTCTTTCCCAGCAGTTTTTTTCTCCTCTTGCCGGTGATACGAGTATCATCACATATACTTCTCTAAGTATTATTTCTGTTGCATCAAGATTATCACATTTCATTTTGGTGCTTCTCTCGTTCAGAGCAAGCCAAGATGGTGAGTTGAGGCACACATAGGTCTGGATACACAGTGACATTAGATTTGTCCGTGTGAGTCATAGGGTGGAGCGAAAGAGGAGGATCGGGTCTACTGGATGTATTTCCATGGTGCTTGAAAGCATCACACTACAATGTCAGTTTAAGTAATCTTGAGTGGGAGTCTAATCTCAGAAAATAATTACTGTCCCTGATTTCATAAAATTTGATGTTTTCTTCTGTATATGATCAAATACTTTCTACCACAAACCCTTGAGTTTTTGTTTTATACTGTACATAATTGCAGGGAACTAAGAGCGGTTTCTGTTTGTAACATAAAAAAGTGTAAGTAGTACAAGTGATAAATTTTTAGATCCCTCTTGGCTGTCTACTGAAGTGTACAATGTGAGCTATGCAGCTAAAACACTGGCATTTGCTGGCAGCATGAAAGTTGTGCAGAACAGGATGTGTTGGGCAACTTAAAGGCTTACAGGAGTTAAGTCTTTAATAGCCAGTTTCTTTTTAGTTCTCTTGGATCAGAATTAAAGTGCAATACCTGATGTGACAGCAATTTAGCCATCAATAAAACCTTCTTTACAATATGAATTCATGTCTTTTTTTCCATTATTATTTTTGTAGTAAGAAGAACAAAAACTGAATAAATATGTGTTGAAAATGAAAGTAATTGAGGATTAAAATGGACTGTTTTCTGTAGTACAGTAACAAATATTTTTGTGTATCAGCTGTAATGGGAAGCGAGAAAGTATTAATTGCTATTTTGTGGAGAGCTTCCTGTCTGCATGAAGGGCTAAGCAAAACAAATGCAGAATTATTCATGCATTTTCTATAATGTTTTTTAAAAAAGCTTTTGAAAAACCAGTTAAGTACGAGTTCTAAGGTGGGTTGTGGATGAGAGCTAGTGGGTGGAGGAAAGCTTAGAGTTATACTAATGGTGGCATGTCTTAGTGGGAGCAAATTAAAAGCATATTTCTCTACGTGGCACGTGAAAATTTTGTCACAGTGAAACCAATGGGAGTTTTGTCACTGAATTTTGAAATCATGATTTCACACAGTGGGTGTTTTTTGTTTGTTTGGGTTGTTGTTTTTTTTTCTTCCAGTGAGCTGGAAAACCTGTCAGTCTGGCCTGTCATGTGTGTAAGTATGAGCACAGGGTGTTGGTTTTTGTACTCAGGATGTGTCATTCTTGTTCAGATGAGGCTTCTAAACTTTTATTAGTACATCTAAGGAAATGATGTGTACTTGAAAATTAATGCCAGTAAGCCTGATCAGCTAAAAAAGGGTCAACCTACAATGTTCTATAAAGTTAACACTAGATTAGTAGGACTTGAAACTAGCCTAGATACGACTCTCTGTGGAAGCTGCTCCACAGGCAAAATACGCAGTTTGTGAATCACTTTAGTCCTTTGAAACTTGGCAGGCAGGTAACTGCAGACTTCACTGGTGGTCATTTCAATAGAACTTGTCACTTTGGGAGATTCCCATCTGATGCTTCTTAAATGGGAGCAGCTAGAAATCAGCTCTCTGGCTTTTACATCTTGAAGCCTTATGAATTCAGTTCTGTCCTTAGTGGGAGAGAAATTGGCTGAAAACTGGCAAAAAAAATGTTGGATGAAAAATGAATGGCTGTTCCTGCCTGCAGATGATCCCAGAATTTTGATGCACGGAGGGGAATCTACATTTCTTGTTTTGCTAATGTGTAAGTTTCTGTAAGTAAGCTCTGGTTGCAGGGCTAGCAAAATGTAATTGCTTCTGTGAACACTTTTATGTCTTAATAAAAAGGAGTCATAAAGTATCATAATTGCATCTAGAATACATAAGCTTAAAAAATGCCAGCATAAAGATTCATGGATTTTGATGTTGGAAATTACCTTGATATGTTTTCCAGCAAAATAACCAAATCTAACCAAGAGAATTTTCTCTTTGATTACTATGTATTCTACCCATTGCTGTAAAGCAGTGCTCAAGTATTTTTAAACATAAATGTAAAATTATGTAAGGTGTATTTGCTTTAGATGGGAACTGTGGAGTTTCTAGTTGTGGACTGTTGCTTGGGGTTTTTTTTAAATGTTCTTTGGAAAATTGTTCAAATATTTTGACTTGGATTTGCAGGATCAACCCTTAGGTGTTACTGTCTTCCTATTGCTGCTTGTATTGAATCTATGTAATGTTTAGTTGCAAACCTCTAAGTCAATAACATGTACGTTTCCTTCAGGTGCATGCTGTCACCAGGGTTTTGGTCACCTTCCTTTAAGGTTTTTGTTTTGAATATAGAGTACACAAGCCCCAGACTTGTATCTAAAGTTTGAATTAATTGGGGCACTTGCTGGCACATTAGACCTCAACAGTAGAAACAGGTAAGGAAAATGGAAATCACTGACTAGGAAACTACACTTGACAATGCTTGGGAAAAATGTATTTTGCTGGGGGTTTTATTCTTTCCTCCAAAAACACACCTTACCCTTGTGTTTGAGTAGTGCAGGAAATGTGTGAAATGCTCGTTTCTGCCAGCACTTTTTTGCAACCTCTGCTTCATTTTTTGGGAAGAACATGAATCTTTGCAAGACGTGTCACCTTTACGCTTTCTGCCACAGTAACAACTCTTGGATGCTGCAAATGTCTTTTTCTCCCACTAAGAGAAGGAATGAAGGGTTAAGCCCTTCAGAGCAAGGGAGAGCCAATGCAGCGTCAGTATGAATTTTGAGTACCAAAGGGTACACCTAGAGAAAAAGACTTCCTAGAGACTAGATAAGAAAGACTGTAATAAACTGACACCTCTCAGGAAGGTGAAAAGGACAGTGGGAAAACTAAGACTAGAAGAGGCTGACATCTGAAAGGAAATAGGTTGGACTTGATGATCTCTATGGTCTTTTCCAACCTTACTGATTCTGTGATTCTGTGACATAGAAGATTCAGTGGCACATGAAAAATTGTGAAGCAACGTGGAATGACAAGTCTGCAGGGCTTTACAGCTGCACTGGGATTTTTGCTGAGGAAGTGCTTGCAAGCGTAATTCTAAACAGGGATTAAGAGTAAAGTGTGAAGAAAGCCAAAGTTTGCATGATGAATATCTTTAAAAAATAGGCTAGTCTTACAGCTGGTTGGATGTAAGGATTACCTTACAACACTGAGTTTGTTTGTTTCTGGCAGGTAAACGGTGAGCTGAGGAATGGGATGTGAGTTTAAGGCCACAGAATGTCATGTTGACAGGACGCTTTGCTGTTGGGAGACTTATTGTGATAAGTACAAGTGTAGCTTGTGCAATCAGAAAAACTTTTGTGCTGCATCCAACAGCATTGGTTTTTTTTAACTGGGAAAAGACACTGTGAATCATAACATGACTTAACTATTTCCAAGTAAATCCCTTTGACAAGCAAACTTCCTGTATTGACAACTAGAGATCTGCTCTCAATAAAGAAGCAGTATAGATTATGAATAGAAAAAATCCATACAACAATTTGAGCATGGCTTCAGCTGCCAGATGAGTCCAATTTTGTATCCTTTAAGTATATTAATTTTTTCCTGCTCCTTCAATTCCTTTTCTTCATGTTAATGAGGATTCTGCTTTTAAAGAAAGCTTGGCAATGCAAGTGCACAATCTATTAATTCTGCTAATGACTTTGTGCTAGTTTTGAACTGAAAATCGCAGTGAATGAGTTTTATTATCCTATGTTGCTCTGTATCAGTGTTTTACAGGAAATGCAAAAGTAACTTGCAACTCAATCATGAAATTATAGATAAAATTCCTTGGTGATAATTTAATGTAGTGAAATGCATTTTGTTTGTCTTTCTGAGCAAACCTGTTGTAGTGTTTAGTTTGGGGATTTTTTTTTTTTATTTGTAGGTGAGGCTGTAAATGTCCTTCAATTACGTAAGAGGAAAGAAAACTGCTCCTATGTTTCTCCAGTTTTAGAGGTGTTGCCAGGTTAATGGTGCAGTTTTTCTCTAGACATCAAAATAGAATAACTGTGCTTAAAATGGCACAGCGTGTTTCAAACTTTCACACACTTCCTGTAACATAACCCTCTGGCACTTCATTTTTTAGGGTAGCATTCTCTCAAAGGTTTCAATTTCTCCTTCATTTTGGTTTTTTTTTTTTTTAGGCAATTTTTATGCTGAGAAATGGGAAATTATCTCTAGCTCGTATTTCTAGCTTGATGAATTATGATCTTGTAACTCCTTTCTTTTCTTTCTTTTCCCCAAACTTGTCCTGGCCTTCTTCCAGCAACAACATCCCAGAGGACCCTGTGAGATCCTCAGCTGTTCTGGAGAACTTCACATTGTCCAGGTGCAGTGTGCAGTCAGTGCTGTTGGTTGCTCTTTCAGGTCCCCATATGGTTCAGCCTCTCTGCATCAAACAATGACAGAACTATGCAGTTGGGAGTGTTTTGTCATGGGAAGTTGTTTCTGGAGACAGGGAAAATACTGACTGCATAACCTGATATGCAACCTGATGCTGACAGATAACTGTTCTGCCTCCATCCTCACAGTTCCTCTCCCCGTACTTGATTTTTCTTCGGTAATCCTAGTGCTGCAGCACACTAAGTACAGAATGCACTAATGGTGCTTAGCAACACCCCACGCTGGTTTTCATTACAAAATATGACGACAGTTTTCATGTTCTTGGCAGAAAACAGACAAGCATTAAAGCCTGAGATATAATGAGCCACACACCAAGGAAACCTAAACCAAAGTGAGGAAGATGTTCAAGTAAATCATGTCTGATGGCTTTTTTCTCTTTAACCTATTCAGTTCAGTGATACACCCAGTAACAGTTGCTTAGCCTCAGCTTAGCAGTAGGAGAAGTTCAGACCAACCCAGTTGGCTATCCTGGGAAATACGTACTTTGTATTGCTGAAGCTGAGCAGGGGGAATTCTGGAGGGGGAATGCCAGAATCTCTGCGGGTGAAAAGCTGTCCTTGTGATAAGAAAGCTTTTCATGTTTACAATATCTTGGTCTCTTCACTACTGATAGCAACTATTCATAGGGTTTTAGTAAACAGATCTAATATTGCAGGTAATACAGATCTTTAAATTATGGTCAGAATTTCTAAGTTGTCTTAAAATTGTAGACTCAGGAATATTCCAGGACACAGAACAGCAACATGGTACCTAGAGAAAAATATAACAAAAACAAAAAAACAAAACAAAACCACAAATGGAAAAAAATTCACAGACAGAAAACCATTACAAATAATGCTCACAATTAGGGAATTGAGAAGTTTCTACTTGGAAGGATATTGCATCTCCATACATGTTTTCCAAAAAGAAGAGAAAAGCCTAAGTGATAGTATTTTCTTCAAAGAGAAGACAGAAGGGATGGTGAGGCGTGTTTATGTAGTGGAGGGCCAGAGCATGTTCTGTAAATGTATGCCTTACACCCTGTTTATGCCAAGGCAAGTAATTTGAAACAACTGATGATAATGGATGTCTGTGTGGAGAGGCATGTTGGATGTGGAAAAGAAATCCTGCTGATTATCTGTGGGACACACCTTGCACTTGAGCAGCACGTTTTACAATAACGCAGCTGTTATTGTTCGTACCTCAGGGCAATACTGTGTTTTCACACTGGGTTTTTACACTGTGTTTTTCTAGCTTTAGGACATGCTAGTTGACACTTTTTTAAACATGGTGCTTTTCTCCGGTGTAGATGGGGCCCATGTAGTATGTGGTTGAATTCAGAAATGTTCCCGTACGGAGAATACACGTTGCCAACATCAGGAAACCTCATCCTCTTTCGTTTTCTCTCTCCCACGTTTTTTTGTTGAAAGCTTTTCCTGTATGTTCTCACATGCAGTTCATGTAGAGTCACTTCTCTCCTTCAATAGATGGGGATCAGAATTCGTATTAAGCAAGAGAAAATAAAAGTAATTAAAGTATTACCTGAGACTTTTCCTTGCAAAAATTAAGAAGTCTTAGCCTCACTTTTTGATGATAAGCAGATACAAAGTAGATACAGTCAGTTAAGCCTCTTTCAAAAAGACATTTGATAACTCAAAGCACTGAAAATTAATTTTAAAAGCTTTCCTTAGGCTGCTGTAATTTCCCCCTGTACCAAGGCTGGTTAGGACACTGGTGCAGCAGAGTGAAATTCTGCTTCCCTCCTTCCTGTACACACTCCTTCCTCAGCCTGTCTCTGGGCGGAAACACAGTCACAGCACTGTCCTCCCAGCCCAGAGATCTGGCCCTTCTTCCAGTCCTACCAAAAGCCTCTTTGTCTTCTGTTCACTCATGAGCAGAATAAAATAATAATCTGTTATTCCCCCCCTGTACACCAGAGACCATCGGAGAAGAGAGTGTATTACAGGGAAAGAAGAAATGGATTTCTTCTTTTTCCCTTGATGCTTAGAGGTGAGAAAGGGATCACCTACTGGAAACACTGGAGCTGTGTTTTAGGGTTATGTCTGCTAAAATCCACTGTGGAGTTTGTAGGAACACAAACTCTGTTTTGCTGACAACTTTGTTGTTTTTCCTGTCTGAAAGCATCACAATGCCAAAAATAATGGTTATTCTGGTTTATAATTTGCCACAACGAGCACTGAGCATGGAGTTGCATTTTTCATTTTTCACATGCTTTCCCCCTCGGTGTTTCTTTATTTCACCTTCTTTTTTTTTTTTTTTTTTTTTTTCATTTGAAATGGGGCTGAGCAGCATCTCTGATTTACTCCATTGGATTTCAAAATGTTGTTTGTCAAGATCAGTGCAGTTTAGGGACCTCTTTGCAGCGATCACTGTCCTTAACAAACACACAGCCTGAGCAGTAACTCAGCATAGCACTGTGGGATCCTGCCCCTATGCCTGTAGGGCTGTGCGACTGTAGCTACTTGGAAAGCTTCCTTCTTACAAATTCCACTCTCTTTGGGAGTTGCTAGGGTGGTTTCGTGTCTATGTCACTGGTATAGTTAGTGTTGAAACATTTTTGCTGTTAAAAAACCCCATCAAATGTTTCCAAAAGGGTTCAAGGTGGTGTAACTCCGCCCTGGGAGCCATGTTCCAGTGTGGAGGTTTCCTCACTGGTACAGGCTATGCTGCTCCAAACATGTCCTACCTTTTGCTACCCTTTCCTAGGACCTAGTGACAGTGACAGCAGCTTTAGCAGGGTGGTATCAACTATTTGGAAATGTGCCCAGCTCTTCAGGCTGTGTGCTGCCTGGTGATCTATTCCCTTTCTCCCCTGGGAAAGGGGCAGCATGCCGAATCAAAAATGTCCTAGATTAATCCAGACTAATACTAGCCTGTGCTGCCAAATTTAATTGGGTCGATGGGCACCGTGTTGGACTTACTTCTTATAGAGCAACATCTCTTCTGAGCTGCAGCACTGAAATTCTGGAGGCCGTGACTTCTGGCTCCATGAATGAATGAAACCCGAAGACATAACTGGCCAAAACTGATGTACTAGCTACCACGCAGAAAGCCCAGCCCAGTCTCTCTTGTCATTGGGAGATGTTTATGCCAAGCAGAGTGTGCTCTACAGCTGAACCATCTACTTTGCATTCTGGACATTAAGTTGGAGAAAATAAAATATATGCACATTCCTGAGGAAATCAATTTTGGGAAGCTAAGTTTAAAGTTCTATTTCACATTCTTTTCTACTCTCACAACAAGACAGCCATGTTATAAATTGCACTGCGTGTGTGGTGATCCTTGCCGTTGTATCCCATAATGGAAGGAGAAGAAGAAGTATTGCTTGTATTTACTCTGCTGTGAAGTCTTCTTTGCCTTGCCAAAATATCTTCATTGGCATATTCTCCATATCTGGCTCATTGAAGCCATGCATTTGTTTTCCATTAGTTGCCTTAGTTAATGTGATGAACTTCTTTATTATTATTTTTAAATACTGCTTTTTAAATGAAAAAACAGCACACTGGTTCAGTGTTGGGATGTTATTTGCTGTCTTTGCCTCATGCTCTTCTTTTCTCTCATTTTCCTTCTTTTTTCTTTCTTTCATTCCTTTTTATTGAGCCAGCTTTGCTCATGCAAATGTCAAGTTTAATGTGTTTTCATGTGCGTTGTACTGCACACAAAAACTCTCACAATAAGCTCAAGTCTGCCATGTACTCTGCCAAGCTGACTTGTATACGGACAATAGGATACTGGAGATGCCAGGGACAAGATGGTGAAAACAACAAGGTATGGTTATGAAGAAGCATTAGCATTTTTAAAATATCTATCTTGGCTGGTTGGCTGATTCACTTTCCATCTAATTACATTTTCCACATCTGTTTCTGGGCTTTTTCTCCTTTGACAGAAGGAACTAGAAATAAAGTGCTCAAGAGAATGAGTTTAGAGAAATAACACTGAGGTGAGATTTCTTTCATGTGCTTTTTGTGTCTTATAAACCCACCACAGAAGTAGGGCCATAGGATCAAGCCTTCCAAATTTCATGCTATAAAGCTTCCCCTATCAAGACCTTCATTTTTCCTCTTTTCCCCTTAGTGAAGATTTAAGCCAACGGGTAAGTCTTACCTCATAGACCAAAGGTAAATAAGTCCACCCAGCATACACTGGTGGGGAAATTTAAAAAGTTACATTGTCCTCATGGCTGCATTTTCTAAAATGTCTTTTCTCTGCCAGTACTTCTGGTCATAAGCAAATTCTGCAGTCATATTTGTGCCTTGAATCAGTCATAACAGGGGAATTGATTTCTAGCATAGTGAGTGGTTTCATTTTTCAAAATATAATCAATTACAATCAGTTAATATCAATTGATGAGAGGCAGTCAGAGAGAGTAAGCTGGGTGTGCTGGTATGGGTGTTTTAATTACTTTTAAAACGTTCTAACTGCATTATTGTACTGCTTTTTTCTTTCATGTCCTTCCCCAACTCAAAGAGATGAAGCAAGGGATCAATATTTGTCTGTCTAAATACCTATTTAAAACTCCAATTTGAACCATTTTCTCTTTTTTTTTGGCCTTTGCCTTTGTGTTTTTTCAAAGAGGAAAAAAATCCCCAAGCTAAGATAGCAGCCCAAGAGATTTGTCTTTCTAACAGAGAGGTAAAATAATGTGAACAGGCTTCTGAACTTGAACATACAAAAAATCCCCACATTGAACAGCTGCTTTAGATATAGGTTTGGAAGAGGGAATTGCATCTCCCAGTGCCTGGTAAGGCTTTTTAACACATTGATGGGCAGAGGGAAAGCCAGGCATGAGTTCACAGATGAGTAATTTAGAAGGAAATCAAAGTCTCCCAAGTGAGAATTTTAAGACTCTTTATCCTTCCCCTGAAAACACTTATTTTCCCAATGATCTTCACCTTTTGGGGAGTTGCTCACCTGTTGTCTGCAACACCTTAATGTCCTTGAATATCCCATGTTGCTGTCTGTGACTTGAGTGCATGGGAGAACTGCTGTAGGGGCAAAAGACCGGCCTGGATGAGCTAGGAAATTCGTCAAGATTTGACTGAGAAAAAGAGGGTATATCACCTTTGGAAAAAGGGTGAAGTTAATCAGATGGTGTACCAAGGTATTGTTAGGTCGTGTAGGAAGAAAATTAGAGAGGCAAAAGCCCACCTTGAGCTCAGACTAGCCACTTCTGTTAAGGATAATAAGAAGTGTTTTTATAAATATATCAATGGAAAAAAGAAGGTCAGTAACAAACTCCTCTCCTTACTTGACGTGGAGGGAAATTTAATAACTAGGGACGAGGATAAGGCAGAGGCACTCAATGCCTCCTTTGCCTCTGTCTTCAACAGTAGGGTCATTTGTCCTCAGGATAACTGGATACCTAAGCTGACAGATGGAGACAGGGTACAGTGCAGTCCTCCAGTTATTCAGGAGGTAGTAGTTAGAGACCTGCTGATCCATTTGGATCC
>WEKX01028714.1:40038-53072 GCA_013390025.1 Pitta sordida | reverse complement strand
AAGTTCAGAGAAGGGCAACTAGGATGGTAAAGGGGCTGGAAGATAAGCCTTATGAGGAGAGGTTGAAGGAGCTGGGTCTGTTTAGCCTAGAAAAGAAGAGGCTCAGGGATGACCTTATTGCTGTCTATAACTATCTAAAAGGAGGTTGTAGTCAGGCAGGGGTTGGTCTTTTCTCCTTGGTCTCTGGGGACAGGATGAGAGGTCATAGTCTTAAGCTTCAGCAGGGAAAGTTTAGACTTGATATTAGGAAAAGGTTTTTTACTGAAAGAGTGATTCGGATGTGGAATGGGTTGCCTGCAGAGGTGGTTGAGTCACCAACCCTGGACGTGTTCAAGGGGAGGCTGGACGAGGTGCTGAGTGATATGATCTAGATGTAGAGGATGGGTTAGTTGGATTATAGGTTGGACTAGATGATCTTCAAGGTCCTTTCCAGCCTTATCTGTACTGTGATACTGTAACTGGCTGCAATCCCCGGATCATTACCCCTGTACCTGCCTGACTCCATGCCCTGGCCAGAGGCAGCTCTTGGTGGGATCCTGCCTTTGTCCCAGCCTATTCCAATTCCCTGCCCATTTTATTAGTGCAAATTGAAGCTGTTGAGGTTAACTCCCAGGAATGTAAACTGGAGCAGATGGATGGCCTGGATCTTGTCCTGTGGCTGCAGGGCACCAACCTGTGCAGTGTCGCAGCAGAAAACTCTGGAAGGGACCCGTGCACTGCTGCCATACATTTCCCCGTGCTCAACCTTTTCACTTTATGATTTATTCCTGATTTCATTATTAACTGTGTTTGAAATTGGACATGAAGACATGTGTGAGTGGAAAAACAAAGGAAACATCCCAGACTGTGCTGTTACTATTAATGGTGGAGCTAGCAGCCAGCAAGTTCACTTGGTTATGCCAAACCCAGATGAAACAGTACAAACCCTGACAGCTTGGTATTATTTTCTGAAGAAATTATTCAATGTCTATTTTCTAGCAGGGAGACAGGATAGCATTTGGGGGGGGGAAAGAATAACTTTCTTTAGCTCTTGAGCAAACACAGAGCATCCACCTAATATGTGCTACACATATCTAGGGAAATGTAGGAGGAAAAGTTTCATTTGGAACTTAGTGGATGAAATCCTGTCCCATTAGAATCAATGGGAGATTTGCCATTGACTTCAGTCAGGCCATATGATACTTTTTACATATGTTTTTATATGTTACGGTACTTCATGAATGAACTGAAATACTTCTGGGGAGAATATATGAGGATTATTCTTTTCTGCCTTGGTGGGGGGAGGAGGGGAGGGAAAGGGGCAGTCTGCATTTAAACTGGGGTCCTTGGAAAGAAATATGGATGGGAGAGTCTTTACTACATTAACAATAGATACTTTATCTTGTACCTCTCTTTTATATAATCAATCAACAGCAGCATTGCACAGAGTTAGCTGAGAAAAGAGCACAGAGGGGAAGAAAATGTTTGAAACCAGATCTGAAGGGGCTGAGGTGATGTTGTCTGGATGGGGGTTGTAATCAGTAAGAAAGCAAAGTACCTTGCCCTTTGAGTGTGTCTGTATTAGGTTGTTCCAAGTCTCTGATCCAAAGGCCTAGTAGGGTTTCCAATCTCATTCTGGCTGGATTTCTAAATGTTCAAGACAACTTTTTGGATTTTTTTTCCAGGAGTGGAGGGGAGGTTGTTTGTTTGTTTCTGTAACCTGACCAGGGAAGATTCTGATGAGTCCTTCTGGAGACAGACCTTTTCATTTCAGCCAGGCTTTTGCCTCCTAACAGTGTGTTCATCCAACACACTCCTATTATGAAGATGCATCTTCCATCTGATCAGAAACCAATACCCATGGTTGTTATGAGCTGGTTTTATCCCCATCACTGCACAATGCCTGTGCTCCACAGTCTGCTTTGGCCACCTCTTGCCTTGATTTGAATATGTTAGTTTTGGCCCAGGAAGTTCCAGCAATCTGAGGGAGCTTGTCCTTTCCTGGCTCAGCCACCAGTTAGTGCTGGCCCTTAGCCTGGAAGGCTGCTAATGTGAGAGAGAAAAGGGCTAGCTGGAGAGCCATTTGCTGTTCAAGATCTTTGACTCAGAAACTTGCTTTCTTGTCTTGGTCAGAACATCTCAAGGGGGTGAATAAGTGGTTTGGAGCTTAGGGAAGGAGAGGAAGAGGATGAAGTTAATGCCACGCTGTTTTCTGTTGCAAGACTGTGGTTAGCAGGTACTGGAGGAATCCTTCATTACTGTAACTACAGTCATTTTAAAAATGAAGTGGAGTAAGAAGTGGCCACGTAGAGAAAATAAAACCATAGCTAATATTAACACCATGTAAATCAGAATGTGAGAAGAAACTACAAACAATTGGTAGGTTAAAAATATTGGTGGTGCTGTTGACTGCAGAGTAGAGAAGTCCCAAGCCTTTGCTGACAAATCTGCTTTGCCCAGCTCAGGTGTGAAAGCAGTAGAGCTGTTTGAGTGGTATTGTGTAAAACTAAATAAGCTTGTTTTTTTCAGAGCTACTGGGGTGTCTTCCACACCTGTGATATGTATTACTAAATCCCAGCCACAATAATTTGCTTCCATATAGTTGAGATCTACGTATATATCTTTCCAAGTGGATCCTGATTACATGGCTATTATTGCAGTTAAAAAACTGAATTTTAAATTAATAAGAAGATACAAGTGCTCATTGCATAACACTTGCAGCTCTTTATCAGCCTAACAGTGTGTAAACTGAGTGGTCCAGCTTTTTCATTTCCTTGGTACACTACGGAATTCTAGTTGGTACTTCTGCTGTAGCTCTGTCCCATTATAGGCAATGATAGCACAAAGTTGTTGCAGTAAATAAACATTTCAGATAAGTGCTTTGGTGTTCAAGCAAAGAAGCCCATGGGGATATTTCAACTCATTCTGATTTCCTTTAAATATTATCTTGGCCACAAAGTGCTATTATTTGTCCTTGCAATATGATTTTTTTTCTGGAAAGCTTTAACACAAATTCTCTTGTATCACATTATTTTATAATATCTTTTTGTGGTTTGGCTGATGTTCTAGTTCAAGACTGCTTTAAAACAGAAGGAAGAAAAGTAGCTTAAAATAGCAATTACAAGAGAGATTTGAGGGCCATGAATTATTTTCTGTTTCTGTCACTAGTTTAGGTCTCAGCTCAGCATGCCTTAAAGTTGCAGGAAAGATTTTATTGATTTCCACAGATCTTGGTTCAGGTGCATTCAGTCTGACCTTGGACAAGTGAGGTACCTTCTGCGCTTGGAACTAAAATGTGCATATTCTGCTTACCCCTCCGACAGGATCACTATAAAGCTTCATTCATTCACGTCTGTAGAGAGCTTTAGGACTTGCAAATGAACACCACTTTTTGAAGTACAAACTATTATTTCAATGTAGATGAATTCATTTTACCTTCCCACCAGCTGCCAACAATCTGTTTAGTGCAATGAAATCCTGACAGCCTGTGTCAACAACTGAAAGCAGCTCTTTCATGACAGAGAGAAAAAGAAAAGAGAAAATGCAGACCTGAACTCTTCCCCTTTTAGAGAATGTCTTTGTGTATGAAAATAAAAATTTCATTTGTCATTTTAAAAGACCCTCTCATAAAATAAAGGCACTTTAAATTAAAACTGCTGTTTTCATTCCATGGCAATATGGACCCCTCCTGGTTCTTGATGAAGAGTGAGGTGAAATATCGCACAACTGAGCTACAGAGAAAAGAGCAAACTGTTCCAAGTGCATAAGCCAAAAAGAGTGTTCAGAGAGAGCTCACCATGTCATGAGCTCATCCTGGCAATATGTTTTTTTTCTATGGGTGTAAACTGAGGTTTGAGCCTGAGAGAGACCCTGTATTCAGCTTTGCAGGAGCACTTTCATGTGTGATGTTTTCCTTAGAATAAATGAGGAAGTTGTGAACTGCTCCCAGACCCAGGAAAATACCTACAGCCCCCAGCAAGTTCCACCACCCAATGGTCTCCTCTCCTTCTCTCCCCACCATGCAGCAATAAATGGGCAGAGAGAAACCATCCAGATTTTACTAAGGGGACAGTGTCATTTTGCCCTGCACTATTATTTGGGGATGTGTGGTGGTCTTGCCTGTTTTCATTTAGGAGATGGTAGGCAGGTGTAGGGCTGTGGTGGGCAGAGGCAAGAACATGGTGGTCAGGGTTGGGAGGCTGAAAGGCAGAGCAAGGCCCTGTGTAAGGCAGGCATGGTGTGAAGCCTGGTGTCCCTACCCCTGTGTGGCAGTGGGGACCCCATCTGAATCACCCTGGTAGCAGCTCTTCCTATGGAGAGTGGAGGCCCTGGGGTGGCTGTGGCATCCCTGAGGGAGGCAACCATCCCAGAGACTGGCTGCAGAAATGGTCTTTGGTTTGTGTGAAGGAAAAATGATACCTTGGGCACAGCAGAGCACTCAGTTTTTCTGTTCTTTGAATTTTCAGTCAAGTAAGTACTCTGCTGAACGGGAATAATGGTATTTGAATTTTATGCCTCTCTGAGTACTGGTTTGTTTCTGCTAGACATGAGCAACAGTGGGATTTCTGGTATAAATGTGTTGCTCCCATTCCAGCAAGTTAAACCTCCCTGTACCTGAGGTCTACTTCCAGCAGTGTGGAATCTGTTGCGTATCCCTTTCTACACATAAACACTTTACAATTCTTTTTGAGACTGTCATATCTTTCTTATCAGCAACATCTGAAAAGCATAGCATTACAGTAATTATTTTCCTTGGTATCCTAGAAAATGCTAGTAACTCTTGTTAGGAAAAGAGTGTATTTAAAATTAGATGCATTCTTCTAATCCCCAAAGTACTGGCACCCAGATTTAGAGTATGACTGAGGCTGGAGGCATCCTGGCACCGAGAGGGGCCATCCCCAGCTGTGCTATCCCCAAGACACCTACTCTGACAAGCAAGTTTAGCAATCCTTTTTCATTTTCCTGATGGCATTGTCAGCACAGTTCAGCTAAGGGATGTACTTTGTGTTGGTGTTTTGAAAGAAGCAGCCATAAACCCTTTGATGCAGGAATTCAGGAGCAATGCAGTCAAGTCAGCCATCAACACAAGGCAAGTCCAATTGAAATAGCAAGTTAGGCCTACAGAGAGTTCTTGCCTAAAATTAGATGTAGGAATTTAGTCTTCCTATGATATCTTCTTATTCCTGTAGCTGCATTCTAGGGCAAAAATGCATATAGGTTTAGAAGTATTACTTTCTTTTTCCAGATGCCTTGCAGTCTTTTTTTTTTTACCTCTAAATACATTACAGAAGTTTATCTTATGCTTTACTTAAAGGCTTGAGAAGCTTCTCCTTCCTAACCTTTTTGGCTGAATTCACTCTGAAGTAGAATCATAGAATATTCTGAGTTGGAAGGAACCCACAAGGATCATCGAGTCCAACTCTTAAACGGCACCACTGCCTCCCTGGCAGGAATCAAACCCCAGTCTCCTGCCTGAAAGGGGGGACACACTCACCACTGTACTAAAGTGGATTTTTTACAGACACTGGTTTCTATATTTACAGCAGTATGATACATGGAAGCATTGCAACCCATACATAGGGTTGTGTTAAACATAGTGTAACAGTCGAAGACGTGAATATTCATGAATATGCTGGGAGTGATTAAAAAAAAATATTTAAAAATAGATTTTTGTTGACTACGTCGTGTTGGGAAACAATCTGCATTGGGTAACAGTGTGATTTCCATGTTAGTAACTTTAGAGCCACTGCTGTGATCCCAACCATCTCACAGCTGATGTTCCAGCCACCAGAGCAGAAGATACATAGCTAAAATTGGTAAAAGCCTGCGTTATTTTATTCTTGAATGCACCAGGGAAAAAAAAAAAAAAGGCCAGCAGTGAAATACAGGTAGAATTGGTTGAGAAAGGCAAGCAAGGAAAACAAGCTCAAAGCCACTGCCTTGGGAAGCAGGAGGTGTAGGTTGCATTGCTCACTCCCTGTGTGACTGTGCATGTGGAGGGAGTGCCCAGCAGGGAGCTCCCCATCACAGTGCATTCACTGTGTAAACACCTGTTTGGTGTTAGAAATTGTGGTGGTGAGATATAACCTATCTCTTGGATCTGTATTTCGGGCTGGAGACCCTGAGGGTGATGTTGTGATACCTCCAGCTGCGGACCAGGGTCAGTTTTACCTCAGGGTTCCCCGTCTGTTGCAGGATGCAAATGCACCCTATGGAAAGGAAACTTAGTAGAGATGCCTCCAGTTCTCTGTGGAACAGTGATATTGAACCCTTTCAGGCCCATAAAGATTCTGTAGTGATGAACTCTACAAAAAAAGGATGAGGACCTTGGATAATTCTGTTAGAGCACTGTGAAAATAGGATTTCCCCCTACAGATGTGGAGTGGCTGGAGGAAACAGTGAGTACTGCTTTTAGATGCAGCTTGTGTATCCTAAATTAAAATAGGCAATAGACTTCTATCTCCAGCACTCAATTTCACTTACTTTCAAGCAAATGGGACCCATTCATTAGGATTTGGACAAACGTGTTTTCACACATAGTAAAAATGGGTGCCTGTTGAAAAGCTGCTATGTGCTCCACTACCACTGACCAAAATGAAATGAACAGAATTAACCAGCAACAGTTTACTGACAACTGCCAACAAAAACAGACCCACCACAAGAGGTAACCCAAACATCTGCTCCCCTATGGCTGCTGGGGATTTTCACCCCATCCAGCCACACCTCCAGCTGTCACCTCCCCAAAGAAATACATAGTACTACTGCAGAATACGTACTATGTGCCCTGAAAATCAGCAGGCCAGGGCTCTTATACTGGGACAAGGAGGATTGCTTCGTTTTTATGTATTTATAGCCTTAATAGACTTAATAGACTGTTTAAGACAATGTGCACCTTCTAGGAATGTAATTGCGGTAGTGACAGTTGTAGCACAATAGCCAAAACTCGGGCATCAAAATTTGTTACAAAATTATCCTCTGGAAAAAGAGTACAAAGGCTCAAAAACTGCTGGTGAATTCATTGCTTTTAGTGTTTGCACACATGAGAAAGGGAAAATAGCCAGGGGTATTAATCCACACATGGATTACAGTATATTTTACTTTTAAAAAGCAAAGCCCTTTTCTGATTTACAGCCATTTAAAATAATTACTTAGCTTAAAGCAACAAGGGAATCAGCTGGCATAGTGTCTTAGCATATTAAGATACAGCTTTATGTGTTGACTCTCCCTCCTTTCAGTGCCACAAGCCTGAGTCTTCAGCAGGGACTTCGGCTGATGAAGTGATAGCAGCAGGTTTCCAGGCCTCAAGCACACTGTGTGGGCCGCTCTTCTGCGATGAGGGCAGCTGCCCTGGGAAACTGGATTTTCATCGATGTGAATGCCAGAAAGGAACAGTCTAATAATTTAGCCTGACTTAATTTTACTTGGTAATTCCTGCATAAAGCCCTGTCATTTGTGGCTGAAATAAAACATGTCTGTTAGCTGTCTAACTTTGATTTAAAGACTGCAAGTGACAGAAAATGCATCCTATCCTGTGACATGCCGTTGCAATCATTCTTGATATTTGCATCTTGTTTGAGTTTGAACTCTGTTAACAGACTTGTAGCTTCCAACTACTGTATTTTGCCTTGATGGCACCAGTGGCCTGTGCACAATGCTGGCCAATGTTAACGTTGGCCAACTGATGTCACCCAAGGGGAATCTGGGAAGAGCTAGTTCAGAGCAATCCTCTACTTGATGGCTGTGATGGTTTCCTTTCGCTTGCTCTCAGCAAGCTCTTGATTTTCAAAGCTTCAAAGTTGAGAGAGAGAGGGAGATTTTTGAAGTGTATCAAGTGCTAGGATATCATGTCCTGTACATATGGAATAACTTCTCAAATACCACACTCATGTCCCTGAGTTAAGAGGCTTCATACAGATCTGTGAATTTAGAGCTCCTGCAAATATGTTTGATCATTGCATACTTTCAGTATCATCAGCAGTTTGGACAAACACACCAGATGACTGGATTTGATCCCATTTCATTTCTCACATCTGCTTCTTTTTTTTCTTTTGACATTCTACACACATAGAATTTGACTACTGGATCTGATTGCAGGCTGTGATCTATTATTGCATGAGAAAAGTTGATAATCTAGATAATCTCATACATTTTATATGAAAATTCAACACAGTCAAGCAGCTGTTATATCCAAGGAGTATTAAATCCAGCTTGGGATTATATTTTATCATGCTTTCTGGAGCTCACCTTCAAGTTTTAGAGCGACCACTAAGGTCTGCATTCAGGAGTAGCAAGCAGATGGCAAAAGACAGCTTTATGTGGAATGCAACTCACGTAGTGGGAAGCTCTTCTGTGTTTATTCCTGGCCCACAGGGGTGAACCTTTGAACCCATCTTAAAGGGATTGCTGCAAATCTGCATCAGCTTGTTGGAATAACAGCAAAAGAAATAAGCCTTCCTTCTGTTTTGAAGATAACTTTATAACATTTAATTTAACATCTCATGTAATTATATTAACTTTTTTTTTCATATTTTCTTAAACTTTGTTCATCATAAAGGATCAGTTATGTATTTTGCATAACAAGAAATGTCTTCATCCTGCAGAGGATAGTGGGATAATTTTAACATGTGTATAACACAAAGTTCAGTTTTTCCAATTAGATCGAAATATATTTGGGCAATCATCTTTAAAAGTGAAGTGACACTTGGGAAGGTGTGGAGTATAAACAGAATGGGATTGACAGCAAAGAGATTAATGAAGATCCATAAAATGGAAACACAACATCAGGACACACAATTAGGCCTGGATAACAGCATATGAATTAAGTGAACTAAAAATAAAGTTAATGTGAAAATATTTATCGGGGTACTCCTATTTGGATGACTATATCTGAGTGATAGAAATTATCTTAAATAATTGCCCACAGAGGCAGCAGCAACATCCCCTATAGATGGAGTGAAAGCATTATGGTGTATCTGGAATGAAATTGAAAAAGACCACTACTACTATCTGTACCACAAACAATATGAAAGTCTTTCCTACCTTTAAAGAGAGACTCAGGTACATTATTTTCAGTCAGATTCTGGCAACTACATAATTCTTCATCAGAGAAAGTAAAGTATCTACTCCACAGCAAATTGAGTTCTGCAACTTAGTTTGTGATTAAGAGTGAAGGGATGGCTGCAAGAAAAAAAATCCCCAAACATTTAAAAATCACTCTTAATTATATTTTGCTGCATATATAAGGTGAGCAGTCCGATACATAGCTTTTTATTATATGTACTAGTAACTGTGACCAACCTCCATTTGGTCACTAACAAATCTTTTGTACAGCTGATGGTCCTTCAGAGAGGTGTTGCTGAAAGCAATATACATGTGTCTGGGGAACTATAAATAATGAAACACCTGATGCTCTGCAAAATTAATGCTTTTTTCCATATATGTATCATGTATTCTAGGCTGAATACCCATAGTGACCACAGTCAGTGAGGCTGGAGAGAAACATCCTTTCTTAGATCCAGCTGGAATAGTTGAAGATATTAGTGCTTCCTAACACCACAATTTTGCCAGAAAGCTAATTTATATGGGTGCTCTGTAACCCAGCATAGGGAAAAAAATCTCTGGGGGTTAACAGAAATCACTGTTTCAGCATTACTTAAACCAATCCTTGTCCTTAAACTAAACCAGCTGGGGATCAGGGACCACCACCTGGTAGGCAGAAATGGAAGCGTGATACCCACTGGCTAAAAGGCCAGTGACAAGCAGCTGAGACCATAGTGTCTTCAAACAACACAGGAAATAACTTCATGGAAAGATTTTCAGGTTTTATTTGCATCAGCTCTGTCTGGTGCAGTTCAGCCACGCTCTGCCCTCAGCCGGCTGCTACCGCCCATCTAATAAACCCTGGAATGGATCCTGTAGAGCCCCCACCCTGCTGTCAGGCCCGAGTCAGGTGGTTCGGCTTAAACTGCTGCTGCTGCTGAGGATGGTTTGCAGCGAGCCAGTGGGCGGCAGAGAAGGAAGCAGTCATGCTGCTTTACCCTCTCAGCCATGGAGGGATCACATCTTAGTTCCTCCAGCTGTTGCATGGGCAAGGCAGTGTTTGTGGGTAGAATTAACTCTGTTAATGATAGACCTTCATAGCTGTAACACCACTATCTCTGTTTCAGTGATCTTTTGTATCTAGTATCATACAAAGCTTTAGCTTGCTGCAGTTTAATTCTCCTTGAAGGAAAAAGAATTTCCAATTAATACAAGGAGGATTATACTATAGTAAATATGCAGTGATTTACAAATACGGGATGATTAAATTTGAGCAGCTGTTTCAGTTATCACATTCCAGTTTCCTTCCTCGGTCCTTTCCCGGAGGTTAGATCCCTGTCACAAGGACAGCTGAACGGGGCATGCGGAGCTGCCCTGGGAGTACCGGAGTTCACTGCCTCGCATAGTGGATTAGCGGGATGCCCGTGTGGGGGTTGCCTGAAGAGGCACGGCTTGAAACTTCAGCGGTTTGAAAGTGAATTTGCTTGTTGTTCACCTGCCTACGAAATCAGAGGTGGCCACCTCCAGGAAAGGGATGGGAGAACAGCTGGAAAAGTAACTGCTGTCTAACTGAGCATGCTGGCTCACACACACATCCTTTCTAAATTGGAATGCATGGGCATTTAATGTGCTCTATTCAACATACCACCTTCAAACAGTGTTATGCTTATCCTCCTGTTCACTTTTTATGCTGGAAGGCTTGGTAGATCTGAGTAGCTAGCAAATGTCTTCACAATGAGAACGACCTGTTGAGGATGTAGGAGGAAGCTCCTGTACTTAAACTTTGAAAACTTACTTGGGATAATGTTGTTGTGGCAGTTTCCCTCTGTGTCTTACATATGTCACTTCTCTTTTCTGTGTAGGTCAGCTTGCCACTGAGAAGATGGGGAACAGCAGGAACAGCTAAATATATCCAGGAGATGACAAACATCTCTTCAAAATTTAGAAACTTCTGTTTGTGATTTGTGGAAGAAAAGAATGAGGTCATGAACATGGCAAAAGAGAGACAAATTTTAAGAAAGGAATGGAAAGAACAGAATCAGAGAAGACAGGAGGATGAAAAAGGCAGATGAATGCTCCCAAGGTCAGGCTCATGCTCACAGTAGGCAGAGTATCTGTAGTGTCCCAAAGACACAGTATTCCTGGAAACATCCTGTAGTTGGGCAGTGTTTGCATATGACTTTACTTCTTATAAAACTTTAAGTGCCCTGGTTTCACAAAATACATGAATACTGTCAGAACCACAGATTAACTACGTCAATCTTATTTCCCCCTTGCTATCTTCATGCATTGCTGTATCTGAATACAGAACTTTCGTCGTTAGGTGCTGTCTGACCTTGTCAACAGAAGGTTTTTCTTAGTTTTTCAGTGAATGTGCCTGATTGACCATGATTCGCATGTTTTCTTAGTGACTGCATGGGCTGCATGGGACATGGCTGTTTTTCCAAACTTCCTGTGATTCAATGGAATTCAGGCACTTTCATATTGAACATCTGTGACTTGGGGAGGATCCATGTATTTTCTCAATGAATATGAACGAAGTTGGCAAGTGTCTTAATGTTTCCTTCTTACTTCTATGCTTATAATTGTCACGGTATATAAATATACAGAGACTTTCTCAGAACGCGCCTTAGAAGATCTGACAAGATCTGGCTTTTTCTCAGCCCTATCTCTCCAGTGTAAGGAGGCAGGTCAGATACAATAGGTATGATCTTGTGTGTCCCCTGCCTGTGTATGCAGCTACACACACACACTAAGACTTCTAGACTTACTTTAGAAGGTCGTTCTCTCTCTTACTTGGATATGTGGGATTGTTAGATGCTAACAGTGTTGGAAAAAGCATTCTCTTCCCCTTCCCCTCCCCGTACATCAAGGGCTGTTACAGTGACTTTACTCCCTTCTCAGTGAACAGATGCTCTGGCAATGGTGTTTGAGTAGGTCTTCCATGATGCGGAATAGTAAATACAACAACAGTAAATAGTAAACAGTAAACAGTAAATAGTAAAACAGCTGCCCTCTCAAGTGTCTCTTCATAGGAGAGGACTGAGCTATGGTAATTTCCCCCTGCTACTTTATTGTCTTCGCCCTGATTTTAATTGTCTGTCCACGGATGAATTTACTTTTCTTTGACCAGTTGCTAGATTTGCCAGAAAGGCAAAATTAAGTTTATAAAGGATCAGTGGGAACAGCAAGAGACTGGTAACTACTGAAGTATAATACTTAGCTTTCATGGAAAGATGGATAGTTGGTACTTAGCATTTATACGATGCTGTATATTCTCAGTGCCACTGCAGAAACACTGGTTCACTCTTAGACGATTCTGAGTTAGATATGGGAGTCAGAATAGTGATAAAGCAAAAAAAGTTCTGGTTTTGATGAAGCTGATGGAGGTTTCCACTTAAAACTTACTTCGGGTAAATGTTTCCCTGCCGTGCTGAGTGCTGTTTACTGACTTAGTGGTAGGATAACAAGCAAACCATTCTGTGGAAAACGAGGGCCAGAACACTAAGGCGAGAACAGTACTTGCTGAATTATGTAAACCCGTTTATCCTCGTAGATTTCGGTTTCATTTAAATTCTCCTCCTTCACGACGCATGCCGCTGCATCCAGAGGCAGCCCGTGCTCTAGTCACGCTTTCCCCCATCAGCAGGAAGCCAGATGATTTCCCGAGAAATCAATTTCGGCGAAGACCCTTCCGGATTCTGAGCGACACTGGAGCAGTCCCGCGCCACCATGACCCAGCGAGGGGTACCCCGGCCCCCCGGGCTGCGAGTGGGCGGGCTGTGACCCCTCAGCGCTGCGGGGAGGGCGACGGGGCGGGCGCTGCGCGGGGCGGTGGCGACGGGGAGCTGCTCTCCCGCCCCCTNCGCCCCCCCGCCACGCTTCCCGGCGGACAGCCTGCAGCTCAACGTCTCCGAGCTCAGCCCGCCCGGCACCGCCTTCCGCCTCCCGGCTGCCCGCGACCCCGACGCCGGCCGCTTTGGCACGCAGGGCTACGCGCTGCTGGAGGAGGGCGG
>WEKX01028714.1:0-39258 GCA_013390025.1 Pitta sordida | reverse complement strand
CCGGGCGGCCCCTCCTGCAGGTGAGACACCGCGCGCGCCCCGTACCGCCGGCCTGGGGGCCCTTGGGAACCTGCGCCGTCCCCGGTAACGTGGTCGGGAGGGCAATGAGCGCAGAAACTCCGATCTTCAGAGAGCATCAAGTGTCAGCTCTGGCTGTCCCACAGAGAGCGTTAAACGGCCGGTGCTACTTCCGAGGACTTGAGATGTTCCTCGGAGGAAAGCCAGTAGTCCTGCTTGGGTCGGTGTGACTCGAACAGAGACAAGGGCAGCCAGTGCAACATAGAGGGGGATGAAATAAAGGAACGCTTCGGAGGCTTAGTACTAAGGAGGAGAATGAACTCCACCCTGCCTTCGCAGCTACTGATTAGTGCTAATGGAGAAAAGTGCTCTACTTGGCCTTAAAGCCGCCTTTGTTCTTTGCAAGTGAGGTTGAATGGAAGCTTTGGACGGCCAGGGGTTGCCAGAGAGCCCTTTAGCTTTTAGCTTGGAAGGACACTGCAGGATATTTACTTTTGAACGAACGAAGTCTTTTCATCAGAAGAAAATTCGCAGCAGCTGATCCTGAGTGAATGTAGACGCTCGTGAGTTTGTGCGTAACTAAAGTGAATTTGGAAAACCAGTGATTAGAGAGGAGACGTAGGGAGAGCTGCAGGGTGTTTCCTCAGTGTGTTTGATGGAAAATCTTTCCATCTCCAGGCGGCATACCTAATGAATTTTTAAAATCAGGAGTCATTGATAATATCTTGAGTCTAACAGTAGTTTATTGGCACAAAGAGCGTTTTCCTCTCTGACATTTTTTCTCTTTTTCTAGTTTCACTCAGAGCTCGAGAAGTACACAGTTTGCAGAGCCCTAATAAAATGAATCTATACAAAATTTTGCAAGGTTGAGCTCATGGAGGTTTTAATTTTGTATCCCAAACCAAAAAGAAAATCCCATCACTGCCCTTTTCCCCCCAACCCCATGGGGGAGGGAGAAAAAAAAAAAAAAGGACACCCTGTACCGGTGGCCCTGGGGAAGCCCAGAAGGAAATTAACGTGATTTTAGAAGTTCGCTGTCTGCGGGGAGGAGCGAGGAGCCCCGGTCTCCGCGGGGCCGAGGGCGCGGCCGTCCTTGGTGCTGAAAGGCAGCGGGGCAGGAGCCGTCGGGGTGCACGGCCGCGCCTGGAGCTGATGAACAGACATGTTTTGCTTTTGATTCAATCGGATAGATGTCTTGTGAAGGACTCCTGGATATTTGAAAGAAAATAACCTGTCATGGTGTTTTTTATTTTTTTAATGCATTAATGGTGCAGATTTTCTAGGGCCACGGGTATCATGTACGTGCTGTGGCTTTCATCCATGGTGTAGTAAATTTTGATGGTGTCACCATGCTGCCATAATCCTGTTTAGAGAGTAGAAAGAAATAGTTATGCTCTGGTGGCTGAAGGATCAAACCTGGGCTATTAAAGCTGAGGGCGAATGAAAGTGAGACGTGAGAGACATGCACGGGGGAGTAGCAGATGCACATCCCATGGACTTCCTGGGGAGAAGGGTGGTTCTACTTGCAGGTGAATCCAGGATCAACATAGTGATGTCCAAGTTCATTCTATGTTACGTAACAGGCTTAAGCTTTAAATATACAAACCTTTTAAAATTATCCTCATACGTTTTCCCCCATTTTTCTTCTACTCAAAGTTTGTGAGCAGGAAGGACTATCATGAAGTGGGAAGCTTCCTTTGTGTTGCTCTAGGCATTGCAGCAAGTGATAAGAATGTAGAAAACAAGTCTGAGTCTGGACAACCTGTTTTTCATGGTCTGTGGTACAAGTCCTGTCTCTTAGTAGGCTCTTGAACTTCAGAGCTATCATGAAAAGGGGGTAACAATGGACTCTGTTATTGCTGCTCCTGGAGAACTGGAAACAAACCAAGATACTGGAGGAAGCCACTCATGTCATAACTTCCTCTGCTCCACTACCGGGGGTGTTGTGATAAACATTTGTTTTAACTTCAGATTACAGTCACAGTCCCTGGAAGTCTTCTAAACCTTGTAGTCCTTTCCCTCTGCATGGGTCTTGCAGTGGGGCCTCACTGAAGCCTTGTTCATTAGTAACCATTGCTTGAGGAGAAATTGGGACAAACCATTGCTTCATACATTGTGCATCTAGAGCCTTCTGCTTTAGTGCTTTGCTGTACCTCTGCCCAGCCATTAAATAACCGGACAATTTATTGTCCTTCTGTTCTTGACTGCATGTTGATAATGGGAGATTTTTTTCCTTTTGGGAAATCTTTTCCTCCTGCTGTGATTATTCAGATCTCTCTGGCTACCAGTGATAGAACGAGAGGACACAGTCTTAAACTGCGTCAGGAGAGATTTAGGTTGGACATAAGGAGGAACTTTTTCACAGAGAGGGTGATCTCTCACTGGAATGGGCTGCCCAAGGAGGTGGTGAAGTCACCGTCCCGGGAGGTGTTTAAGAAAAGGTTGGATGCTGTACTTAGCACCATGACCTAGATATTAGGATAGTGTCTTATTGGTAGGATGGTGTGTTGGTAGCAGGATGACAACAGGTTAGGTAACAGGTGATAGGTTGGACCTGATGATCTCTGTGGTCTTTTCCAACCTTACTAATTCTGTGATTATCTTCTTTTTCCCCCCTACTCTCCATGAATGTAGCCCATAACATGGGCTAGACTCAGGAAGTGAATCAACTTGCATCTAAGTCTTTGTTTTAATGGTTTCTCCTAGTCTGTAGGAATTCACTGCTTAGAGGAATTGACTGTGCACTTCACAGACATAGTTTTCAATGTGAAAGTAAAGGGTTATCAGTCATTGGAAAGTAGGACAAAGATATGCAGTGGAAGACGTAAGTAGAATTTTGAAGTCATTAACAGACTTTATCACATTTTTGCCCCTCTTTGTATCCTGAACTTGTGGTTTGTTATCAGTTGTTATAGACACGCTTTTGTTAAAATCTAAGCATTACTGATGGGATGATTAAAAAGAAACGAAACAAAAAGAGGTACAGGGGAGAAAGGTGTATACATTCAGAGATAAATTATAGACCAAGGCAATTTGCAGTAACAGGAGTGGAAGCAGCAGAAACACTCTTAGTCTGATGTAATGTCTGCAGATATTTTAGTAATGCAATTTTTGCAGATGTATGAAAATCCTAGTTTCTTCATCTAGAGGTACTGCATGTTAATTTTGAGTGGTCACTGGCCTTAAGGGTGACATTGATCATTAAATTATTCTGATGAACTTGTAGCATAATATGAATCTATTTCCCTGAAGATGTTCAGTGTGGCCTAGAAATGGAATAAAATGGAGGAATGAGTGAAAGCACACTGGGCTTTCTTATGTTTTTCTTACCACACTTTTCATCCCATTCTCAAGGACAAATGTGATTATGAATGTCTATCGACTGTTGAGTGATAGTGATGTTTATTTCCTCTTTCTGCACTCTTTGGTGTGAGCTTGGCAATTTTAGCAGATTTAGCATCTGATGATGTATATCTCTCTGATGACTGTACCTCTGTGGCCAGTAAGAGATGTGACAAAATGTCTCTCTTCTGAGCCATTCACTTAATCCTACTCATGATTTAAGGAATAAAGCTTTGCCATAGATTCGGCCTTGCTAACAGAGATTTAATTCTGATTGCAAATTTTATTTTCAAGTTGCTTTAGGTGATTGCAATGCTTCTCAGTACTCATTGTTATGGCTCCCTTTAGTACAGTGTATAGTGTATCTCCGAATTATAGTACTGCATGGCCAGATTTGTCAGGATTTTCAGTCTTCTAACTGAAGTGGCAATATTCTCTCTCTCTCTCTGAGCAGGCTAACATTTCACCTAAAGAGAAATCAGTTCATCAGATTGGCACCAGTTTGCCTTGTGTTTTACCTTTTATTTAGATGGGGTGGAAACACCACATTCTTTTTCTTATTCTCCATGGAGGCCTGCATAACAGAGTATTTCACTTATCGTTTTGTGCAGTGCTTGTAGTTAAAGATTTGGTGACAGTGACAGCTCTCAGTTCAACTCATATTTTGAACTTAATGAAAGTGTTTGTTTTGTGTTATACAGCACAGTACGTTATGTTTGGAGCTTGTAGGTTAAACTCTGTTTCACTGCTGGGGTATGCTGTAGGTCGTGGGGTAGTCTGTGGAATAATGTCAATCACTTTATACTGCACATTCACTCCTACTAAAAGTGTGACAAGTTATGTACCTGTAATTACATCTTGAAGACAACATTAATTGTCATGAATTAGAGATAGTCATGTCAGCAGTTTTTAGTAAGTTAATTTTCTTTTATGGTTTATTAGAAAATTTCTAGCTATTTGCTTTAGAGTCATCTCTGAAAGAGCAGACGAAGAGAAAAACGTGTTATGTGGCAAATGATAAAGACCTATATGCGTTCCACTGTTATGACTGCTTATACTTTTCTGGTCCATTAAGGAGGCTGTTTCAAGTCACTGGTTAGAGCTCCTCCATTCCTTTTATTTCAAAGTAACAGACTTTCTGATGCTGAGATTGTGGGAGATTTGTAAATGCAATGACAACAAAGAAAGATTCTGTTTAAAGATCTTAAAACTAATCTTTGTATATGAGGAGTTATGGAATAATGAACCTATGGGATTTTAGAAAGTGGTATTTAAAAGTATAATAGTATATGTAAGAAGGATGCATGGATTTCGAGGAATTTTTAAGTGCTTAGTGTATTTGAGAGTTGGTCACCCTTACTTGAAAGGCACATTTCCAAGAAGTACTTGCAGAAGCAGAGTTTGAAAAAAGACATTATAACATGCAACTTCTCCTAATTTTTCTCTTCCTTCTGCAAAATTAAAAAAGAAAACTAAGAGGACAAAAAGGGATGGAGGATGCATCGCTGCTTTGAGAGATGAAGACTTAGAGACTGTAATCTGTCATTGAGACACTAAGCAGGTAGCAGCATTGGCTACAGACTGCATTTTTCTTTCTTTTCTTTCTCTGAATGTTGAAACAAGGAGCTAAAAGGACATCCTTTCCCTGATGGTTTCGGTTCTGGATCATTTAATCCACACTGCAATTACTGAAAGCAGAAATGAAGCCAGCAAACTAGGTTCACATAAGATACGAAGAGCTATAAAACCCAACTCATCGTAATAGTAGAAGGAAGCACAAGGAAAACCTCCATTCTTTATTGGATGCGGGGCGAAATACAGGTACCAAAGATGAGGAAAAGGCTGAGGTGCTTAACACCCTCTTTGCGTCAGTTTTCAACAATAAGACAGGTCCTCTGGACTACTGATCTCCTAGGCAGGAATGGGGAGCCAAATAACTTCCCGGTAATCTGGGAGGAAGCAAATAGTGACCTGCTGAGCCACTTGGATTCTCTCAAGTCTATGGGACCATAGGATCCATCCTGGGGTGATTAGGGAACTGGTGGAAGAACTTACCAAGCTGCTCTTCATCATTCATCATGAGTCCTGACTGACCAGTGAGGTCCCATATGAATGGAAGGTGGACAGTGTGACACCTATCCATAAGAATGGCCAGAAGGGGAATCCAGGAAACTACAGACCTGTCAGCCTGACCTCAGTGTCTGGCCAGGTTATGGGACAGATCATCTTGAGTGTGATCACACCTACAGGATAACCAGAGGAAAACAGGACTCCTGGAAAAGCTGGCAGCCTCTGGCTTGGACAGATGCACTCTGTGCCGAGTTAAGAACTGGCTGGCTGGCCAAGCCCAGAGAGGTGATGAACGGTGCCATATCCAGTTGATGGTCACTGGTGGTGTCCCCTGGGGATCAGTGTTGTGCCCAGTTCTGTTTAGTAACTTTATTGATGATCTGGGTAAGGGAGTATTGAGTCCACCATTAACAAATTTGCACATGACACCAGGCTTGGGGGGGAGTGTTGACTTTTTTGGGGACAGGAGGGCTCTGCAGAGGGACCTGGACAGGCTGGATAGATGAGCTGAATCCAACATGAGGTTCAACAAGACCAAGGGCCAGGTCCTGCACTTTGACCACAACAACCCCCTGCAGCACTACAGGCTGAGAACAGAGTGGCTGGAGAGCAGCCAGACAGAAAGGGACCTGGGGGCACTGATTGACAGGAGGATGAACATGAGCCAGCAGTGTGCCCAGGTGGCTAAGAGGGCCAATGGCATCCTGGCCTGTATCAGGCACAGTGTGGCCAGCAGGACCAGAGAAGTCATTCTTCCTCTGTACTCAGCACTGGTGAGGCTGCGCCTTGAGTGTTGTGTCCAGTTCTGGATTCCTCAATTTAGGAAGGATATTGAGGTGCTAAAGCATGTCTAGAGAAGGGCAATGAGACTGGTGAAGGATCTGGAGTGTCCTATGAGGAGCAGCTAATGGAGCTGGGATTTTTTTTTTTTTAGCCTGGAGAAGAAGAGGCTCAGAGTGGACCTTATCACTCTATACAACTGCCTGAAAGAAGGTTGTAGCGCGGTGGATATTGGTCTCTTCTCACAGGCAACCAGTGACAGAACAAGACTGCACAGTCTCAGGCTGCACCAGGGAAGGTTTAGATTGGTTTAGGAGGAAAATCTTCACAGACAGGGTGACTGAGCATTGGAATGGGCTGCTCAGAGTGGTTGTGGAGTCACTGTCCCTGGAGGTGTATAAGAAGAGACTGGATGTGGCACTGAGTGCCATGATGTAGTTGATATGGTGGTGTTTGGTCATAGGTTGTACTTGATGATCTCAACAGGTCTTTTCAAACCTCATTGATTCTGTGATTCTACGAAATTTTGACGGCTTGTGTATGTCTAAGTCTGAAATTGGCTGCATATTTCAGTGCATAGCTGTGATNGTCCCTGCACCATCCTCGTTGCCCTTCTCTGCACCCTCTCGAGCAGCTCAACATCCCTTTTAAACTGGGGAGCCCAGAACTGCACACAGTACTCAAGATGAGGTCTGACCAGCGCTGTGTACAGGGGGAGGACAACCATATTCTTGTTAGAGAAATTAGATGTATCCCTAGCTTTGGGTAGTGGAAGAAGAGTAACGGTATTAAAAAATCCTAATCATAGACTATATTGCAGAGATCTCTATGTTAAAATATTAGCTTATAGATGACTCAGAGCCCGAGTGGCAAACATAGAGTTCTTGAATACCTGTGGCTGCTAAGTTTGTAGAGTTTTATGCAGCATAATGAATAAACGTTTGGGTAGGTGTCCATCAAGGGTTCATTCATAGCCACTGACTTTCTGGAGTAATGGTTGTGAACTATTTTTTTTAGATGGAAGGCATTCCAATTCAGAAATGGAGGTTTTGCTGGTGTTCACCTTTGTGTGAAAAGCTGACATCAGCAGCTGTCTTATCATACACTGAAGCAAATTATATTAGTAAGCTGTAAATGGTTGGATATAGCCTGTCTGTCCAGTTATCAAATGTTAATGTCAGTTTATCATCTGTATAGATTTTCATAACTTGCTGGGTCAGCAGAAGGCTTAGTCTTTCCTGGAAGGTTTTGAAATTTTGGGAACAGATGAGTTAAGAATGTCTTCAATTCCATTTTGCTATGGAAACAGATTGACACCCAGTAGAATGGGCCTTTTTGTTTCGCTTAACATCTCAATTCATGATTGAAAACAAACTTCTAATTGCTTGCTGAAAAAACATCAATAATTTCCAGAGTCTGCATTTCTCTTTTTAAATGGATGAGTTTGATTTAGAACTTGGTCATAAGCTTTCAGTGTCCACGTAGAGAGCTTGAAGAAACTTGTTCTGCACTGCATGAATGATAGAGTTTGTCTGAGTAATCCCTACTCCACAAACGGTAAGGAATGTGAACACTGCTGTAGAGAGGAGTGGGGCTCTGTCCAACTTATTATTCAAATCCTGCTGCAGGTGTCAACAGAGTGGAAACAGAGATATCAGCTAACAAAACACTTTGGGGAAAATGTCACACAGCTCATTTGGCACAGATGTTTTGTGTCAGTGTATGTATTGTATTGGTCCAATATCCCAAGCAGTCCCCAGTCTTCTCAGAGATGCTAAAAACATGCACCCTGGATGAGTATAAGAGCAGGGCAAATGTGAATTTTTCCCTGATGGATTCTTGATGTTCAAATGTTTTCGAGCTCAAAGAAATCCCAAGCAAGATAGTTTCTATGTATGTGTAATGCCGGGTGAGTGTTTTTCCTGTGAAAATTACCTAGCTTTCACCTCACCTCTTCCAAAGTATCATCAGCCCCAATATCACAGAATCACAGAATTAGTAAGGTTGGAAAAGACCATAGAGATCATCAAGTCCAACCTATCACCTATTACCTAACCCAGCCCAACCTGTTACCCAACCCATTGTCATCCTGCTACCAANCAGCCCCTTCACCATCCTTGTCGCCCTTCTCTGGATACACTCAAGGATCTCAACATCCCTCTTAGACTGAGGAGCCCAGAACTGAGCACAGTACTCAAGATGTGGTCTAACCAGTGCTGAGTATTGGGTATGCCAATCATCTACCTGCTTCATGAGAAATGACTCCTTTACTTTCAGACACAGAGAACTGTCAGTCTCAAATACTGATGGTTTCACTCATCTATTACATCACGTCTCTGTCTCATTTCCCATACTCTTTCACAGAATCACAGAATACTACGAGTTGGAAGGGACCCACAAGGATCATCTAGTCCAACTCACCAGCTAACGCCTGTATAGAGACCGAACGCACATCCCAGAGTGGTGAACATAAACCTGGTTCCCTCACAGGCTCACAGGCCACTCCGAGCCAGAAGGGACTCACAGGACCATCCAGCCCAACACCCCCAGCTAGACCATGTCACTAAGCTCCTCTTCCAGTCTTCTCTTAAACACCTCCAGGGACAGCATTTCCTGTTAACTGAAAAAAAAATGAGCATTTGGCAAGCAGCTACTCTTGAATGTCAAATGTTGAAATGTGCCACTGGTAAAAAAATAAAATTAAGCCTTGTTTATAAAAGTAACATAGTAGAAGAAAGTTCATATTTTATAGAATTAATAAAAAATAATGCCCTTGCTCTCAGTCTACAGAGAAAGATGACTAGAATGTGTAAAAAATATGCTTCTTTCAGGAGGGGTGTCCTGGGTTAATTAANCTGAGATGAGAAGTCAAAGGTCCACGTGGTCCTGGGCGAAATGGCAGAGGTGAAAAAACAAGGCATCCTCAATTCCAAAGGTCCCAATGAACCTTCCCTGCTGAGGCCCAGGAGCTGTAGTTATAGGGCCTCGGGCCCCTCCCACGTCACATGCCTTGTGGGCATGTCTTCACATGCCATTGGCAGTCACTCAGCCTGCCCTCAGGCCCTTCCCCTAGTCACATACCTTTCCAGGAGGGGAAGATAAGAAAAAGAATCCTCCATTGTTTGTCTTGGAAGAAAGGAGATAAAGCCCTTCCCCTGCCATATGCCTTGCCAGGAAAGGGAGATAAGATACAGGATCCTCCATTGTTTGTCAAGTGAAAAGGAGAAAGCCCCTCCCGTGGCCACATTCCTTTCAGGGGAGGGAAGATAAGACACAGGGTCCTCCATGCCGCATTCCTTTCAGGGGAGGGAAAGGGAGATAAGAAGAGATACCTATTGTCTGTTCCAGTAAAAAGGAGAAAAGTTTTACAATAGAACAAAAGGCCTATCCCCATGACAAGGAGTAATGGATTTTTAAAAATACACTTGTTAATCACTGTTCATTCAAGCAGTTCCAAGCATTTTGAGACACTCTATAAGAAACTGTACAAAGTCATTCATTTTGTTGGCACTTAGGTGAAATCAGTCTGCTCTGGTGAATGTTGAATTGCAGGGGATTTATGTTATGCCTGGAGAACGCATCCAGCGGTGGTGTATTTAGCATTGCAACAGAAGATGTGCAGATACTTCTCATCTTTTTGTACTGAACTACTCCCCTATTTAAATTTGTGTATATAATTTTATATAAATGTAAACATGCAGCTGATTAAACAGTTGTCTCCTGTCTAACACATGACCTAATGTAGTAACTGTAAGCATTTGCAGTAACTACTAATGTGCTCTCATGCAGAAGGGATTTTTGTAAGGACCCATGTGCTGTCCAGCTATGGTTGGTTATACAATCTCTTCTAAGTCTTCTTGATAATTACTTGTTTAGGGGTTTTAGGGTAAGTACAGGAATTATGTACCAAAGTAGGTGGATTACTGATGAAATTGTGTTGTGCATTAAATCCCTCACTCAGTCCCATTAAAATCAAATAATGTAAAGAAAGTGTTAACTAGGTTTTCTTTGTGTGGGTGAACTTGATGTACAAGCTGAAGCCTCACTTCATTGTAGGATTTGACAGCTGAACATGTTTTTAGGGGATGATGCTTATATTACAATCGTTGGGGTTTTTTGTTCTCATTTCCCCACTTTCATAAGCTTCCCATTGATACTTGAGTTACTCTAGATAGATCAAATCTATGGACTTTGAAATGCTTTGAAGTGGTTTATTTAGAAGTGGGTTTTCATTCTATAACTGAAAGTACATCAGAGACACAGCTCTAGGTTCCCTCTCTTCCTGTCCTTCACACTAAATGAAAACAAGCATTACAGACTTTACTAGCTCCATTTCCTGCTGGATATGACTTAAAATAAAAATCAGAATACTGTCATGCCTATTTACTTGTGCTCACAGGCTGCACTGCTTTATGCGTAAACTGTTGTAGTCCCAATATTATTTACTATAATAAAAGCAAAGGTACTAACTTCCAGCCCGTACATGTATCTCAGTATCCTGCATTGACCTTGTGCAAACTGTTCTTGTCTCCCCTTCGCCCACCCTGTCCCCAGCTACTTCCCTCATGCAGAGAATTAGGTTGTCGTGCTTATGTCTGCTCTACTTCCACTGGCTTGTGCCTACATCTGGTACTGGGAAAGGGGTGACAGGAAGGGCAGTTTTATAACTAATGTCTGACTACACATATGTGAGACAAACAACTTGTGCATGCCCCCTTTTTTTAACAGTTATAAACAAGCACATGTGTTTTAATGCAGTGTCCAAGGAACTGGATGTATCTTACCAGTCAGAAACTGCTGGAGATGACTGCACTCAGCCTGGTACATTACCTTCTACGTGACCGTTTGTTTTCAACAGCATAAACCCACAATAAATACAATTTTATCCTACGCATTCAGTTTTTTCTGCTTTGAATTTTGCACTCATGTCCAGATATAGTGGAGTAATGATTTATCAAAGCCTTTTCTTTCATGTTTCCTTCTGCAGTGTGGCATTGATAATAAGCCTATTGTTTGTATTAAATTGTGTTTTCTCAGAGGCTGTAATCAGTCACAGATGAATATTGATATCTTTATCTCTGCTTCTTTACACCAGTAGGGTTACATATTAAACATTCGCTGTAACTACATAGACTTCTAATTATTTTTATTTAAGAGTACTTCATTAATCTTTTGTTAGGCTATTGCCTTGGGCATGTGTCCAGTTAGATTCTATAAGAATTGCCAACATTTTTATTTATTAGCTAGTTTCTTGGATGCATTTCATTTTACTACTTTCGTCACTATCATGCTTATTGACATTTGTGTAGGATCGGTGTGCACTTAAATGGGTATGCACCCAGTAAAGCACATCCATTATTCTCTTCTGTAGAGATTTTCAGTTGTCTTAAGATGCTTTCAGAGGGAGGAGAAAAATGTCTTTTGAGAGAAGGATTATCCCTTTGTTAATGCTTATGCTGTACATTGGACCATAACTGTATGCTGTATAGACAGGGTTTTTTGGTGTACTATTAGAAAATATGTTAATCTCAAGAATGTATCAGCATAGAATTAAAACTTCAGAATTTGCAGTTACATTTTTGGGAAAGGGAAGCAGTAACCTTAATGTACCAGCTCAGTGCTTGTTCAGTTTTCAACAGGTTGATTCCTGTTTTCAGTGTCTTGTGTACTGTACTGTTACTCTTGCACATGAAGACCTCCAATAGAACTTGATTTTACAGCATTTTGAAAAATTAGATCTTTGAAAGCACTTCAGATTTCTTGGGGCATGCTGTGCTTACCCTTGTAGTTATTCTAGTGAGGCTCTGAGGTATCTTTTTAGCATATGATCACAGATCACAGAATATTCTGAGTAGGAAGGGACCCACAAGGATCATTGAGTCCAACTGGAGGCTCCAGCATATGGTGCAAAAAAAGGATGGGGCAAAAATTGCTGATGGGGCAATTTAACTTGATGCACGAGACTCACTAATGATGGATTTTAAGAAGGACAAAACCTGGTAATTGCTGCTTCTGGCTTCTGCTTTGTATAGATCTGTAGCAATACTGTACAACAACATCACTCCAACTGATGGCTGCACAAGTTACGAGGCAATGGGGAGAACTGAGAGTGTCTTTTCAAAAAATCTTTTGTTGCACAAGCATACAGGGAGTTTAGGAACATAAGTGCAATGAAATCAGACACAACTTGTTCTTCATAAGGATTTCATGTTTCTGCATTTTGAAAAACCCAAGTAATTTAAAGTGTCTCTTTGAGTTTCTGAAGGGGAGAGAGTGCTGTATGTGTGACACTGTAGGAGCAAGAGGATGAAAAAAAGTCAAATACAAATGTGACCTGCTTTCCCATAGCACAGAAATTCTTCTTGATGTAACACATTTTCAAACAATATGTGCTGTCATCCCCAGTAACAGAATAATTATTTCCCCCAAAAGTTTAATTTGAAAACAAAATCGCAATGTAGAAAATTCTTTTTTCCTTTAGTTTTACATTTGTCAAACTTTTAAGGGATTTAAGAGAGAGCATTTCATTCTGGGTTTAAAAAAAAGAATGGCAATCTCCCATATATTTGACTTCTCTGGTTTGTTTGTTTGCTTCCTTTTGTTACTATTAAAGTAAAACTCCATATCCTGGAATTTGTTTAGTTTCTTTTTTTGGCTGGCTTTGAAGTTGATGAATTTAGCAATAATTTTGGCAGTGGTACAGTCTTATAATGATTTTGCTCTGATACTGGACTGCTTTTGTGTTCTCTTTCCATTGATCAAAACCAAAACTCGAGTCTGTTAGGGTTATAATATTAAAGAAGTAATACTTAAATTTCCATGGAACTGATAACTTGTGTCTGTATCTGTGGAGGGAGAAAACATCTGACAGCTGAAACACACTTTTTGAAATGGTGACTGCTTTTAATTTTCGGACTCAAGGCAATACCTGATAGTTAGACCAGAACATGTGTTACATTTCCAGAACCCTGTGGTTATGGGACACAAGTTATCTCTCAGTTTCTAAAATTTTATTATTGAAATGCCATGTTCAGAAATCTCCAGGAAACAGAAACATTTTTCATGTCTACTATATCTTACTGGAGGCCACTTAAGGTGTACTTTTTGAGACTTTGATTTCATGCTATGCCATTATTCTTGTTAATTGCTCATAATGCAAACCATGTTTTAGGCCTATGAGCATGCACTACATCGTAGTAATTTATCCTAGATATTGTGGACGAGAGTTAGAAACACTGGTAGAGATTATCTGGTGGAAATCTCAGTACCTAGCATCTGTCCCCAAGGACTCTCAGTGACTGCACCTTTCATACCCAACACTTCTGGGAAGTATATCAGGAAATTATATGTGTATAATGAAATGCATAGTCAGGCAGGTGTTGTCAGCAAATCTCTGGCTCTAGCCAGACCACTGGACCTCTCTGCCACATTTTCTATACTCAGTATTTTCGAGGTGGAAACTGACAAGTTATTTGCAGTGGAATGATTATGTTCTTAACTAGTAATACCTCACCTAAATCAGTTTGCTTGTGTTTTAGGCTGGATCCCTTTGACTTAGAGTCATCCATATTTGGAGTTTTTTTGTATTCTCCACAGTTTCCAAGGAATAAATTCCCAGTTCACAGCAAAAGTACTAGTTTGTTGGTGTATAATTTCTTATTTTTGTCATTCTACATTTATTACTTCAGTCTTCTAGTTCATTTGTATAAATATACTCTTGATCTCCTACATTGACAGTGCTTTCTGTTCAAGAACTGTTGAATGTAATTGAAATGCCTATGTTCTGGGTTTTTTTTTCTGGTTAATTAATAGACTTAACAAGCTGGGTATCAATACAGCTAACGCATTCATTACTTCTCCTTTTCAAGATATCTTGTTTTAATTTCTTCTTTACCTGTTTCTTACCATATGATTTTTTGACCAATATCTATGTTGTATACCCTGAATAATATGTAAAGAAATGTGATCTATTGGTTTCTTTACTAAATCCAGATCAACTTACTTGTGTGTCTAAAAAAATGTGTTATTGAAAGGATACTGAAGTACTTGACAAATGTTTTATCTTGTTTTCTGTCTTCACTCTTGGAAAGTTGTTCTAATATTTTTATCTCTTTAGGTCAGGCTGATAGGATTCTAGTTCCCACATTCTGTTTTTCTCCTTTTCTAAATGTTGTCCCTCCATTTGATATTTTCAAGAGTAGTTTTGTTAAGATTTAGAATGTTTGTCTTGTAGTTTGATTTGTCGGTTCTATAATAACTCTGTGTTGGGTCCTCCCACTTTGAATGCCGTTTGAATTCTAGCTTTAAGGTATGTAAGTTCCATTACTGTGTCCTCACTCTAGTTACACCGGCCACAAACATTGCTGATAGCAGATGTGAGGAGGATGCTCCTTCAGCTAGAACAATGGCCAATTTTAACAGCATGCTCTCATTTCATCCTAGTACACACATTTCTGATTTCTCTTTTCTGTCCATGAATACCTATATATTTTTGTCATGATTGACTGAACTCCTAGACTTTTCTCGTATCCACCACTCCCGACTGCCTGTTTTTTTGGTTGTTGTTAGCTGCTTATTTTTAACATGATGTATTTATCACATAAATTTTGAGACACATGCTGTCATGGGGAGAGCCCTTTTGCTCTACTGTAAAACTTTTCTCCTTTTTAGTGGAACAGACAATAGGATTCTTTTCTTATCTCCCCTTCCCTTCCCTGCAAGGCATGTGGCCAGGGGAAGGGCTTTCTCCTTTTTACCTGACAAACAATGGAGAATCCTTTGTCTTGTCTTCCCTTCCTGGCAAGGCATGTGACTAGGGGAGGGGCCCGAGGGTGGGAGGGGCTGAGTGACAGCCAGTGGCATGTGAAGACATGCCCACAAGGCATGTGACATGGGAGGGGCTTGTGGCCGAATAAATACAACTGCTGGGACTCTCTGAGGTGAGCATTTGTCAGTTTTCTGGACTGAGGAAGCTTTGTATTTGTTGCTGAGCTCTACTGCTGTCGTTTTGCCCAGGACCACGTGGATCTTTGATTCTTCATCTTTCCCCTGCTGACTGTTGGATCTCCTTGCAGCCCCTTGGACATTTCAGGAAAGGGTCACTGGCTGTTACTCCCCTGGTTTGCCTACCCTGAACCCTATTCCCCTGCCTGTGGAATCCTGGAGGTACCCTGGTCTCCCATGAAATTGGCCCTTTGTATTTGGTTTTGGTTTTTTTCCCAGCTGTCTTCAGTCATCTTTTTTCCCCCCATTGTTATTGTTGTTGTTCAAACATATATATATATTTGTTATATTAATAATTTTCCCTTTCTCCCAGTAAGGTTCTTATTTCTCCATTATTCAGCTATCTCTCAATTCATACTCTGTCTTAATTGACGCCATGACACAGACTAACTGTTGTTTATTACTCAATTTAAATTTGGTGGATAATTACATGGTCTGAAGTATTCATGTCCAATGGCTTTTTTATTTTCATTGATTTGTGAACCAATGATATTTAAAGCTTCTCATAAAAATATTTAAAGCTTCTCATTAAAAAAAGGCTCCTGGTGATATTCTCTCTCCAAGAGTATTGCAATTCTCACTGTGTATCTTCAAGTCTAGCCCTGGGACTGAAGACTTTTAGCAGATACTCAGCTTTATTCTGTGTGATACTGGAGAAAAAAAATCCACCCAACAGCATGTCCTCTGAACACTCTGAACATTAGTTCAACACTTTGCAGCTATTAAAATCTTATCATCTTGTTCTGAGGACTAACTGTCTGTGTATCTCTTGGCTCATAGACTTGTATGTGAATTAATTCTGGGGATTTTTTTGATTTTTTTTTCTTTCTTTTTGTTTAATAACATGGGGGTTAACTAGGGTTGATGGTGGAGTTCTTCCTCTGGTGGGATGTTTCACTGGCTTATGTGTTAGGGATTTATTTCATTAGGCCACTCATTCTTTAAGCCTCTGGAATCTGGACCTCTGTGGGGTCTCTAAGCACTTTCTGGAGTTACCATAAACTTTTCAAGTGACTGTTGAGATTCAGCCAGCTCCTCTTGGCATCTGCACCTCCTATCTTTTCTTCGTAACAAAGCTCTTCTGACATTTTGTTCTCATGTGAATCTTACTGGTCTCCAACTAAATAGAAGCACATCTTTCTCCTCTCTGAAAATTACAGAGATTGCCCTCTGTGTAGGCTTGTCTTTCAAGTCTTTTTAAGCTTTTTTATCTGCTCAGAGATTTTTTTCTTGCTTGGGTATTTTCTGCTCTCTCCAGTTCCTCCTTGTGGACAAGCAGGAGTAAACTGCTTTCTGACTTTAATCAGCCTCACCCAATGAAGCAGTTGTTACTCTTCATGGCTAGTCATTCTGTCTTGTTGGAGTGGTATGTTTGGAAATGGTGTATGAGAGTTATTAAATGAAAAAAAACAATATTTATAGAACAACTTCCAAATGTCAGACAAAGTTCATGAGTCATTTACAGGGAGGATTCCTGGACTGTCAGTGTGGATATTCTCACCATGCATTGTTAACACTGCTATTCTTAAGTCAAATTGTTAATTAAGCCTTCAGAGAACTTCAAGAGGCAGACAGTCATCTGCCATATTCCTCATCCTACTATTAAAAATACTCTAGAAAATTCAGGACCTCTGAATATTTAGAATATGTGTATTCCCTTTCAAAATAAGTGTTCATTGAATTAAATAAGATACATCCCCATAAGCAAGAAACAGGGTCCCTAATTATGGACAATCAACGTGTCCTATTCCTTTTGCACCTGTTCTTAAGCACGAGTGTAAGATCTTTGGTTATAATTCAATCTGATTTTGCTTATAACTGTTGCATGAATGAAGTAGGAGAAAAGAAGACAAAAGTTATTAAAGCACTGATGGAAAATCAGTCATAAGGTATAAGAAAGGGGGAGACTAACAGAGACAGAAATGAGGCTGGAATATGAAGCTGCTGTCAGCAGTAGCCAGGAAAAAAGCCATTTTGTCATTATCATGTCTTGGTGGTCAGAAGAGAGGGATGAGCAGAGCCAAAGGGAACATGATGAATTGTCTCTGAAAGAGTCCTACAGAGTGTTTTTTTAGGTTTCTGTGAGTTGTATTGCATATGTGTTGTGATTACTGTCCTTAAAATACTTGAAAGGTAAAAGGAAAGACTTCTGTTTTGGAAATGAATCCTATAGTGAGAATTTCACCTGATCAATGGGACTGAAGTAGAGTTCTGCAAACCACCAGACGTTCCATTAAGCTTTCAGAGCAAAAGAATGTATCAGTTTTCCTTTTGTGTTTAATTGGACACTCGCAGAGTGAAGGACACTCACCCAGAACTGTGTGTTACAAAGTTAAGCATTTGTGCAAATGGTTTTACAATTAGGTAACTAGGATTATCAAATTTACCATTAGATATACTGGTCTCCAGCTGTGAAACAGGAACTGACCATCAGTTGCAGCAGCATCTTTTGGAGACAATTGAAGTTACAGGCACTTTGTGTGTACAATATGTTCTAGTGATTTAAAACACAATAATGTCAGGGTGCAGGTGTATGCGGCTTCTTTTGATACAGGTTTTCATTGTGTATCAAACTGTGGTCTAAGACAATTTCTGTAGCAATTGGGTGAGGAGAAAGACATTTCAGGGGGGAGGTTTCCTCTGAACTATGACAGTAGTAAATACATATTTTTGTTGTAAACCAAGGAAGGGGACATGCTGATAAAGTGATGGGCAAGCTGGCTTATTTTTGCTTCTTGCTGTAAAAAAGACCATTTCCAGAGCTAGCTGTTAAGCTGATAGCTCTCCTTAATACCGTATACATCTAGAATAATTTTTTCTCTTAGGTATCTGAATGCTTTTTAGCAAGTGTGCAGTAATCTGTCCATTCAATATTCTTGTCATATTCTTTTGCAGTAATAAGTGGTAATGCTAATTCTCCTTTAAAATATAATGAAAATGGGATTCAATCTGATACAGAAGCATAAGTTGCAGCCTAATTATTTGGTTACTCTTGTTTAAAATCCAAAGTCCAAGAACACTGTTTTTGCACAGAATTCATCTCACCAGATTAGTTCTCTCCTCTTCATATGTATGGTCACTATAGACCTTGGAAACTGTACACAGATTTAGATATGAGGAACATTATGTGTATTTGTGACAATTCCAGAAGGATTTTATATCTTCAGAGTGTTACTAGGCTGTGAGTACATTGATCACTTCTAGCTGCAGCATCAATAACATGGATGATATTTATGTGATATTTTATTAAAAAAATTTAAACACATAAATTTGATACAGCGATCTTTTTAAATTTTAAGTAACTCCAGTACCATCAGTCAGAAGTTATTTTAGTGGGATTTTTTTGATCATCAATACTGTTTTGACATTTAGAACAGCAGCACAAAATAAGTAGTAGCAGGATTAGCCTGTTATTGTCTTCTCTGGTTCAAATCCCCAGAGATGTGACTTCTTTTAGATCTTTTATTGCACTTATTCTGGTTCAGTGCTTTAGATCTTATTCTGCATTGTCAGAACTGAAAAATTAACACAGGCTTTCAGTCAGAATGAATCTTAAATTTGTTTCACTGCTTTTTTTCTATTTGAAATTAAATACTGAATTAACAAGGTGCTGCAGGCTAAATGAAACATTGAAATCCTTTAGAAATAGAGCATTTTTTTTTTGATCCTTAAGGAAAGCAAAGAAATTAATAAAGTGAACGTTTTCTCTTTCTTTTTTCCCCTCTGATAGCTCAGTTGTTAATTCACTCACAAAGGGACAGGCAGAAATCGAGCTCCCATTTCCCTTTTTCTGGTAAGGGGTGTGTGATATCTGTAAGTGAAGGCTTTTCTTGGTCATCAAAACCAGGCACAATTCCGAACATATTTGCTGTAATCACAGCTGTAGACTTGTACTTGGAAAACACTTCTAGTCTTGAAGGTGTTGTTAATCTGGTGAGATGCTGTAACATGTCATAATGTTTTCTAGGGAACTGATGACTAGAAAACCAGAGCATGGAATTTATCTTGTGGAAATTAGACCTAAGAGAGAAGCTGAAAGAAAAAGACAAGTCCTAGACAGTAAAGCAAGGTTCTCTTTCATAAAGGAGAAGTTATTGTGAAATTTCAGTTTTCTTTGTACTCCTACCATGTTCTTACTGTTGGTTTTTTTCCCCCAGAGGCCTCTTTAATGCTGAAAGCCTGACTTAATTATCCTGAATTAATTAGCCCAATATAAATCTGAGAACACAAAGTATCAGTGCTTGACTTGCGAGGGACCTGCGGTGAAGTTGTAGAAGAGGCTATAAAAATGTGAAAGTCTTTACAAATGCTTCTGCAGTGGCACTTGCAAGGAATGGTAATGAGTTACTTCAGGGTCTAATGGCTTTGTCCAGGTGTTAGCAATCTAAAGGGGGACAGTTTCAGCTGCATTCCCTGTGCTGGGATGTAACACTTCAGGCAGTTCATTGCCTAATAGATTTATTTTCTACGGGACAGATTATTTATGTATTCATTCTCGTTCCCTAGAAAATTCACTTGTTCAGCGTTTGATGTGATCTTTGCCTTCATTTGCCACTTAGTGGAGTATTATATCACTGACCTGTTTACTACATGTTAGTCTTTCCTTGGTTAGTATGTGTGGTAAGCAGGAAAATATGGACTACTGGAAACTTAAACCTGTGTGTTGCAATTAAAACCTCAGTAAGGCAGCGTCCTGGATGTCCATTGGTCATAAAGCTTTCTGTTTTGGTAGTTGTATGTGGAGAAAAGTCTGTATTAATTTCCAGTATTTGGTAGTCTCACAGACTGTGTTTTCCTTTGATAAAGATAGTATTTTTTGTGAACTCTGCTTATTTAGGATTTATGCTGTTGTTCCCTTCAATCAGAAATGGATGGATTTGGGAAGTTCACAGTTGATGTCTGTGTCATCTTTTAGTCTGTGTCCATTTTGTTAGTGTCTGAAAGGTATTGTTAAGATACTGAGAAGTGATAAGTGCATGACCAATTTAAAATCCCCAGGTTAAGCTATAGAGGTCATTAGGACAGTGTGTTACAGTTACCACATTGAAGTAATCAGCTGCATTCTGCTACTCATAAGCTTTACTAGTTGATTAGGAAGTTCCTATCTACATATAAATATCAGGTGAGCTTGCACAGCAAAAATTAGGAGTTTTTCATCTTACAATAGGTAGTACCCAGAAAATGCTTAGAAGTTCAGCAGATACTTGAAATGGAGCTTTTAGTCGATTTTAGATGTCAGTATTTTTGGTAGCAATTGTGCAAAAAGAGACACTGGCCTTTTTTGGTGATGCTGATGCTTGTAAGAAAGGGAATGAAAAATAATAATTAATTATTTTACCCACTCCTACCTATGCTAGGGTCCAGGTATAAACAATATCTAGCCTATGTAACGATTTTGTCCTCTAAACTCAGCAGTACAGAACATGGAGCATGCTCAGGTTACAGAGACTCTCCTGCAGCTGTTGTTTCGGGTAAGCTGGTGTTACTGAGCAGTGAGCAGCTTGATTGATAGTGCTTAGATCAAAATAGGAGGGAGAGTTCTTTTTTCCCTGTCTTCTTCACAAAATACAAAACTTTCTTTTTTTCTTCTATATTTTTAATATTTTATCAAGGTGTCTGGTATTTCTGTCTTAGACCATGTAACTAGTTTATTTTTCTTACTTTATTTTTAACTGAAGCTGTTTCAGCTGTCTTGTACACTCTGTGTCAACAGATACTTTCTTCCCAAAGTCACTTGTACAAAACATGTATTGCTGCGCTGTGCTTTATCCTATGTAATTTTATATGTTGTGAGCAATAGTTTAGTAAACTGACAGATGCACAGACTGCAGACTGGTTATGATGATAGAATCACATTTCCAAGTATACAGAAAGACTTTAAGATGAACAATTAGAGAGAAACCTTATGTAACTAATGTTTTGCATTATAATACTTACCAGCTAAATAGAATAATGTTAGGATTTCTCTTTGCATGTAAGAGGATGGTGACTTGTTCTCTCTGTTGCTGAAAAAACTTGCTCCTTTGAAAAACATGCTTTTAATAATGGAACTGATCTGTATGTTTAACAGCATTTGCATGCTGTATTAGTAAGGAACATTTTAGTAACATCAATGTGGGAAATGCAGAACATTTAGTCCTGTCATGAGGCATTTTTGTGTGTATGGAAGGGTTTCTCTTTTCCTAATTAAGTCAATGAAAGATGCAGTTTTGGTGGCTTTTTCTTGTCTTTCTGCACAGTGATTGATAAATGCCAAAGTCTTGCCCAAGATAGTGGTCAGTCTGGTTCATTCCTCTGGGCAATTTCTCACACGCATCAGCAAACTCTTCTAAACTTCAAAGCTTAGTCTATTAACTGTCATGCTTCCTCTGGCTCTGTCCATGTTGTTATAGTTGTATATCAAGAGCTACATTTTTCTCCTGTATTCTTGGCCGTGATCACAGAATCACAGAATATTATGAGTTGGAAGGGACCCACAAGGATCATCTAGTCCAACTCACCATCTAACACCCGTGCAGAGACCGAGAGCACATCCCAGAGCGTAACACCAACCTAGATCCCTCACAGTCTAGCAGGCCACTCCGAGCCGGAAGGGGCCCAGAATCATCCATCCCTACATCCCCCAGCTAGACCATGTCACTAAGCTCCTCGTCCAGTCTTCTCTTAAACACCTCCAGGGATGGCGACTCCACCACCTCTCGGTATCCCCCGAACTGGATAAAGAGGGGCAGGAGGAGAAGGCGTGACCAGGCATCGTGGGAATGCCACCCACAGGATTCCCGATTGGGAAGGGGCTTCAGCAGGCGACTGGGCCAGAACGTGAGCTCCCACTGCCCGCGCCAACCGGCCCCAGCACTTGCCCCAGAGTCTGGGATGGGGGGACGAGGGACNATAGTGGTCAGTCTGGTTCATTCCTCTGGGCAATTTCTCACACGCATCAGCAAACTCTTCTAAACTTCAAAGCTTAGTCTATTAACTGTCATGCTTCCTCTGGTTCTGTCCATGTTGTTATATTTGTATATCAAGAGGTACATTTTTCTCCTGTGTTCTTGGCTGTGATGGTTCCTTACTTCTAGTTTAGTAATTGTGGAGTTTAGTATGTAGTTCTATTTCTGAATTCCTTTTCCACTCAAAATGAAAATTTTCATTGATGAAAATAGTGAAAAGAAGCACTTGGGCATAGTTTCTCCAATGTTTTTTCTTCCTGCTGTTGTTCTTCATTTTCTTCTTCAGTACTGTCTGACTTGAAAAGAGAGTGAGTGTGCTCTGTCAAAGTGGTTGATCACTCTCATTGGGCAATTTTGTTTTAGAGTAAAAGAAAGAAGATCTATCTTCCAGTCTATTCCTGTCTTTATCATTTGAAAATGTCTAGGACTCAGGGCTTTACTGAGATATATAAGTACCTGTAATTGTGGTCATCTAGCCTATAAGTATAAAGGGGAGGACAGGATTTAATTTTGTCAGTATCTGTTCTCTGATGTCTGTTATAATACTGTTCCTGTTTATTTAGATCTATTTTTTGATATTGTAATTGTATAATGATTTAAGGTATCTCATTGACTAGTGTTACTAGCCATGAAGGACAGCATAACTTAACGTGCTTGGCTCTGCCATTTAGATTGCCATTTATTTCTGGAACTTTACTGGGCTTTTTTCTACAGTATTACAGTATAAATAGTTGTGAGTTATCTTTCTGGGGTTTTCTAGTTCATAATTTTTGCTACTGTGAGCTTTTCTCTACATCTCTGTGGTATTGTGAGTAGTATCACAACTGTGAAACAACTTTGATTCACTGCAGTCTGTCTTTAAGTGGATCTATAAAGGAAAAGCCAGTTAATCGCTGGCTGGGTCCAGGGATGCTTGAGATAAGAATTAAGGCTTAAATTGTTTGATAGCAGTATTTCAGCAGGAATTGAAAAACTTTGTGAGATTATTTTAGTTGACAGTACTTGTCACGTTTCCAGGAGTCTCTATGGTGGAAGAATTATACCCCAGCTGTGTAGATAGCCGAGGTACCTCCCAGTTACAGTTTGGCAACAACTGTCCTAAATCAAATTTTAAAGCTGCACTTTTTGTACCTTCAGAATAACCTTGGGCAGTATTTTATTACAGAATGAAATGTGGGTTCTTCCGGAGCTGAGCAGCTGCAGTGTGTCCAAGAGCCTTCATCTGGGGAGCTCCAGAAACAACAGGTCAGGTCCTAGTGTGAAAAAGAAGCCAGCCACCCCCTTTTCTTTGTAAAACAGGATACTGATTCCTCACTGTGAAACTGGGGCTGAAAGGAGAGTGAAAAATTTAACAGCTGCTTTTAGTTTCTCTTGAAAAGGCTCACATGCCTCCCCAAAGGCTTAGGTTCATTGTCTTTAGGCAGAAAGAGACTTGATGGTTTGAAAATACTCTCATTCCTTCCACTTTCCTGGATATTATTCTCTGTGCTGAGTGTTTCTATGGCTGCCTATCCTCAGCTCTGACTGTAGATGAGTACATGTGAGTAGACTTGTTTTCATGAGCAACTTTGTTCTGGAGGCTACATAACCAGAGCATGGGAAAAACTCCACTGGGCAGAACTTGAAATAAACTTGAAATAAAAAAAAAATAGAAAGTGTTTTTACTATGCCAGTGTTAGATGCTTGGCAGATGCAGTTACATTAAGGAAGGAGTTCTGTATTCTTTATCTTCCGGTACAAAAGCGGACAGTGTAGCTGACCTGATGCTTTGTGGGATTTGAGAGTCTTTATGGTGCAGCGCTCTGATGCCACTTCATTATTCAGTCGCTTGGACTGGAAGCTTGGCGCTGCCAGATGACATATGTAAAGAAGTTATTAATGTGTAAAATGAGGTACTTCTGTGTAACAGGAATGACTGAAGAAGGAACACATTCACTCTCACTTAAAAAAAATTTGTGTATATATTGGTGGTTTGTTAGTGTAAGAAAAAATCTGTTTTTCTTAATCATATTGAATAATGATACTGTTTTCATAATACAGACTTCCTTGTGTGATTTTCATTTAGTAATATATAACTGCTTAGGCTGTTGAAATAGCCATATTAAAAAGATCTGCTTCTGACCTATTGTGTGGGAAGGTATTATCTTAATAAGCTTTAAGAACTTCTCATCAACTATGTTCAATAGGGTTTTGAAAGTGAAGCAGTTTTATGTCTGACAATAAGAATACATGAACTTGAGATAGAATTGTGTAAGTAATGTTGAAAATGGGAGAATGATCCTCCAGTTCATCGATACTGTATCAGATCCCCTTTCTGTGGTGGGTGTCAAGCAACATATTTTCGTTCAGCCCCAAATAATAGTCATTCTTTGATGTTATTCCCCTTCACCAATTCTGTTCTTTCCTTTCCCCTTCCTTGCTTATGTAGCTGTGTTATCACTGAGTGTCCCTCAGACTCTCCAGAATCTGCCAGTACTTCTGAGAGCCTCCATTCTCACAATGTGAGACCTCACTGAACCACGGCTCAAGATTCTTCCCACTGAACAACTGTGTTAATTGCTTTGTTGAGAAGGGAACTTCTGTAATCATCTGGAAGAAGTTTGATTTTGTTCAAGAGAAGGATTTATACATCTAATTCAGAAACTAGTGTGCCTTTGGCTGTGGTCGTTATCTGCACAGATAATTTTTTTCCTCTTTCTTTTGATAGTACTGACCAAATACTGTTTACTCAAGATTAAGGGGCATTTTGGTTTATCTGTTAGTGGCAGAAAGGGAGTTTAAGAAAATGGATTTTGCCTTCTGCTTGGAAAAATCTAGGGTTTGTTGCTTTCCTTATTCCTTCTGGAAATGATCTTCAAAGGTATGTTCGTCATGGAAACGGTGTCTGAAACATGTAACTTGAAACTGATGGTTCTGTCACTTTTGAAAAGCAGTTTCATCTGTAGGTTAGACATTTCCAGAACTAAAGATAAGGATGGAAACCTTGAATTTGACCTGTTATTTAGTGAAGGGTTAGTCAAAGGAGAATAAACTGAGAGATGTGCCGAATGATTCTGGCTGCTGAGCAACTGCTATACTGCCTTTCAGTCTGGTAGGAGCCTTTCCAGGATTTGAAGCTGTGATGTGTTCAGTTACCTGCTCCATTGCAGGCCAAGGTGTGAGGCCTAAAGATGAAATAACTCATGATCATTTTGATTAAGTCCAACTGTGGCAGGAATGGAACTCTGAGCTGTTCTGGCCTTATGAGTGTTTGAGAAGACTGATAAATTCAGAAGAAGAGCAAAACATGTAGCCTAATATTGTGTAGGGAGATTACATTTGATATGGGTGATAGTTGAAAGGTATTAGGTTTTTTAACACTGATTTTCCAGAAAGAGCTCTGAAACCATCTCAGTGCGGACTCCATAATCCTTGCAAGGTGTTTATGGCAGTAACATCCTCAGCCAGGAGAAATCTCACTTCTTGACAGTTCCTGCGTGGACTTGGAGGCAATTCTTGTCAAGTGTCTTATTTGGGTTCCTCAGGAACTGGGAATTTATGGACAGTAAGTAAATAGAGGAGTTGAATAAACGGGTAGCCAAATATGATGTGCTTCAAAGGAGATCCTTCTCAAAAGATTTTGAAAAGGGAATATAACATAACTTTATTCCTTATTTTTCAGTTAAATTTGCCCTTATATTACAAACCAGGTTGTTGGAACAGCTTTGTAGCATGTTACTGGTGAATAGTACTACTCTCTTCCTTCGTAGCCTTCATGAATGGAACTGGGTGTCTTGGACTGGTTACTGCTGTTTCATTTGTCTTTGTCACAAAAACTCCTGTGAAAGAAACTGCTCCTGGCAGGCAAACAAACAAAAAAAAAAGTCCACAAGTGTACAGATGATGTAACCTCTGTACTAGAAGTTCTCCTGTCAGGGGAGAGAAGGGTTTTCATTTTGCTAGGGCTCTTAGTCTGGGCTTTTATGGGAACCACATGTATATTAAAGAAATATCTGAGAGTTTCCCACAAAATCCATAAAGTCTCATGACATTTGTTTACATTAAAACATCCAAATGCAGTTGTTCACATGACATTATCTGGTCACACACAAAATGACTGCTGTATGACCTCTCAAATTTGATAAAAATAGTATGTAATGGTGGACAGGTTAACTCGATAGCCAAAATAATAATAGTTATTTTACTGAGTGATTAATGCCCTAAAAAGAGGGAGAGTAGATCTGTTTAGCTATAATTCAGCTAAAGAAAACAAGGACCAAGACCTTAAGCAGTAGTGGAGATTTATGGAGTTCTGATGCTCCCTGAAAAGAGGTTTTATATCGACTATATACTAGCTTAAAATTAATTAATTTGTAATTTTGTGTCTATATTGTAACTATTTATGTTAAGCATGCTAATGTGAGACAGCTGCGACAGCTTCATGGAGATGATGTCCACATGATGAGCTGTTTTCTCATGCAACAGAGGATCTAGTATTATTCATACTTTAAGGTGTAGAAGAATGCTGTTTCACCTTAGAACTTTGTCTTGGCACTGAGCAAGCAGGTTTTTCTGATTTCCACTGATTCCAAGTTCAAAACTGTAGATACTTATCTGCAAAACAGCAGATAAGTAAGAAAGCTTACTTTCCTAGCTGATGGTGGTAACACATGTGCAGATGAGAATCTTTTCAAGTTAGACACACTGCCAGTCTGTGACCGATAGGCCAGTGGGTGAAGTCATTTTTGGAGTTAGCATCAGCAATGATAATTCCTCAAAGAATGTAGAGGAGCTGCGTGCAAAGTAAAGCAGGCAGACAAACTGCAAGCATGCTCACTGCAGCATTTGTTTGCTAAAGGCTATGATTTTCTACACTTACCTTTTGCGTTATGTCATTTGCTGTCACCTAATTACTGAGTTTTGAATTAATGAATTTCAAGGTGAGGTCACTCTGACACATTCTTGTGATGAGCCAGTATTCATTAAGAATTCATTAGTTAAGGTCTGTGCTAATTTTACTTGCTTGAAAAGACTTTGTTCAACTTTATTTTGCAGCAAGACACATTTCTCACTTCTCTCATGAAAATATCCCATTCAGTACTGACACTGTGTTTGCTTTTACTGCTGAAAGTCCAGAAATAACCATACAGTTGAGTTTCAGAACGGGAGAATTTACCCCTAATGCGTGAATTGTACAACTTGTTTAATTCCTGAAATATATATTTTTTCCTTGTTGCATTCAATGTTTGGGCATTGGTAGCTTGAGTCAGGACTTTCTGTAATGTTGTAATCCATAGCAGCAGTCATGCTTGCCCACAGCTGCCTGGAAGCAGAGGGCTCTCATGAAGCTGCAGTCCAAGAGATCTGATCATTATGAGTTCCTCATTGTCTTTATCCCTGCATTTATTTTGCAAAACATTGTCAATATTTAGTTGTAATTTATTTTTATTGTCTTTGGGAAAGTCATCTCAATCCACGGGCATCAGATATGCCAGCATGACTGTCCTCACTTCTTACCACTGATACTATTCATCACTGAGTGATTTTATTTTCTATACTAGATGTGCAATGAGCCTTAATAAAGGCACAGAGTTTGCATTGCTTTTCCTTGAAATGCCAGGGTGATGATATTATAAAGCTAATGATAATTTTTATGAAATTTCTGAATCCACGGCTGGCATATTAAAAAATAGTGGAATCCTTTGTAAGTGGAAAGTCCATTAAAGGAGAGCAAATACACCATGGCACAACTTGCTTTACATTTTGTATTAAATATATTTTTAAGAATTCCACATTTTTTTATTATGGAATTACTATTTGGTAAAAATTTTAGTTTAATAAATTTGACAAAACACTGAAGATGCATTTCTGTTATTAAAGGAGTCATTTAGACTGGAGGGAAGGTAGAACAAATAGTTATTTTTCATTGGATTATAGATTAGATAGCAACACAGAATGGAGATACTTGCAGGGAAGACAATAATGTTGAGAAAGAGACCTTTTTCTACATGCTGGCCTGCATAAACGGCTTGTATTCATTATCACTAATCATAATAATTTAAGTCTTAGTCTGTCCTGCAAGGTACGACTAAGCAGCTTCTGATTTTGGTGTATTCCCTTGCTTCTTAAACAATGTCTGCAAAAGATGTTTATAGAACCAAGTGGAAGTGAAGTAAGTACCTCTTTTCTGTAAAGATGGTGAATTGCCATAGGATTTAGTAGAGGAACTATTTGCAGCTCCAGCTTTTTGAACTGCTGTATGGAGTAGCCTTTTGTAATTGCACAGGAAAAGAGGTTAGAAAATAACTTGGAGAAACCCCCTTACTTTTGTTGCATTCTGTAGTTTTATTTTGCTTTTATTTTCAGAATAAAGTCTAGAATTAAACATTTTATCTACTCTTTAGTCATGTCTTTCCAGGCTGAGTATAGTATGATGTGTACCTTTATGCTGCTGTGATACAGGAGAGGTGGGAACCATTGGTAATTGAAAAATGCCACTCTTCCTCCTAGGATAAGACAATTGAGCTTTCTGACCATTAATTCCAATTAGAGGATGAAAGGTAAATTCAGTTTGTTAAAGAACAGATGAACTGGCTCTTAGTACCTGCCTGTACGGTCCATTCTAACTGCAATAGCGTATGATATGCGGCACTCCAGAAGATTTACACTTGACAGATGTTGCATGAGTAACTGTGTATTCAGCACACAGTGTTGTCACAAGGAGTTGCACAGCCATGAACTTGTGTTCTTTAACTGATGTGGCCAAACATGGAGAAGCAGACCAAATCCTGCAGAGGAGGAATGGGTGAAAGGCTGCGGGAAATGAGATGGTGATATCTTGCTGGACAAGTGACAGAAGAGTCAGAAGATAATGTAAGGGTGTTTGAGGATTAAGTTATGTTTAAACTATAAATCCATCTCCTTTTACTTTACTGCAGACTGCTCAAAGTTTGCAGGGTAGAGAAGTCAACTTCCATTGGCTGTAATTGTGTGTTCCAAGCCCAGTTAGGCAAAAGACACTTCCTTACCTTAATTTATCAGCCTGGGTTTTGTATTACCAAGTATAGAAGTAGTAGTAGTGCATATGTAAGCAGTACATTTATTTACCTGATACTTTCTCCTGATAGTGACAGTCTTTTGTGAGTGAAGAGTACTACAGTTCCTATGGACAGTTTTCAAAGGCTGAAAAACCATTTTCAATTGTCACTAGTAAGAGAAAATAAGTGTAAATCTTACAGTTACTTTAGAGATTACATTCTCTATCAGTCAGAGAGGCATAGTAATTTTCACCGTAATCAGAACACAAAGTACAGTAATCCCTTGCTACTTCATGGTTCACCATTCATTGGTTAATAAATCATGTTTTTTTTCCCCACATCTTTATTGTATTTACCGCTACTTTACAGGTTTCGCTTATCACAGCATCTTTCTGGAACTGACCCCCTGCAATATCTGAGGGCTTACTGTATTATTTGGGGGGGCGGTTTGTAAGTGTCTTTACCTTGCTTACAAATACTTCTGAGCATATTGCACAGCCTAGCAGATAATTATTTTGTATAATCAAATACTTGGAAGCATCCCCTGCTGTGTGGTAATCCTGTATAGCTCAGCTACTGTCAAGAAGCAGCAACTTCTTTCTTTAATATAGGCTATTTTTGAGTGGATGTTAATGGTAAAGTAGCTCTACCAAGAATTATTAAAGACATCTCCCTGTTCATAAGCTTTGGCTGCTACTGTTATGGTCATTGTGATCAAATATTTGTAGATGTACTTTTAATCCATTCTGCGTTTGATGCAAATCACACTCATCAGCCCACCTGTGCTCCTGGTGCATGTGATCTGCGTGACGTTACCAGATGTGCGTTTAGGCTGGGCTGCTGGAGCATTAGCTTCCAGATGTGCAAGCAGCTCAAATGACAGAGCTGTGAACCGTAACAGAGCACAGAGCATGGTGCTTATGTGGAGATCATGTTTCTGTTTCCTGTCACAAAAGACTGCATGTGCAAAATGCAGCACTTGACCACTGAAGTGCACAGGCTTCTTTAATTCTCTGAAGTGTGTATGTGTAGAATTGATGGTCCAGATGGACTAAACTTACTTGATGGTAGAGCAGTTGCTTTCCCATCAAATGCTATCACCCTCAGCATAACTAATTCTTTCATAAATTTCTGAAGTGTATTTTTAAACCTATTCTAGTACGAATCACATTTAAAATTTTTATTTTTCTGTCTTTTTTTTTCTGTGAAGGTTCTATTTCCCCCCATTCTTAGCTTTCACCTCTTTTTGGAAAGTAGTTCTTTGATAGTAGCACAAGTGGTGGTTTTGTTTTTTCTCCATGACTTTTAAAAAAATACCAAGGTTCAGTTTTAACTTCAGTTAAGAGACTGGGTTTCCTCCAGCTGAGTGCTCCCTTCCCTGCTATCACTTTTCTGCTGGAGTAAATCTGAGCTGCACAGGTGCCATGCTTGCTTTAGGCCACATATGTTGTTCCGTTATTCTTTAATGTCAATTTGTATACTTTAGCCTTTCTGAGTTGATTTCTGTCTTGCTCTGTGCACCATCATTGTGTCCTACCTCTCAATCAGCAGCTGAAGGCTTCTAGCATTACAGTAAACAGTGTATTTCCAAATTTGAAACATCTGCCCCTTAAGTGACTTCTGTACTTCATGGTGAAGTGAATCTAAATGTCAGAAGTTGTTGTGGAGGTACACCACAGTGGTGTCTGTTGATACCAGATCCAACAATTATAAAGATCTGGAGAAGGTAGACCAACAAATTCCATCTTCCTTTTTGATGGAGGACTCTGAAACGTTGTTAGAGGTCACTTCTTTAAGAAATGACTTCATGTGTTTTCAACTTGCAAGTGCAAGTGTTCATTAGCAACAATTACGTAGGTTTTAGGCATGACCAGTATTCCTACAGGCTCAAGGGACCTTACCGCAACCCTGTGGACTGAGGCATGAATGGACATAAAGGATTAATAGACCATCATTTCTGGAGAAAGATCTTTACTGGCACTGCTCCATCATTTTCTAGGACACTGACAGAGGCTGAGATTTCACTTTTCTACAGTGCTGACCAATTCTGGCTTCATACTCAGTCAAGGAGATGGGGTGTTTTAGTGCTGTGATAGAACTCTGCAGATACGATTGTCCAACTTCTCAACACAAGCTGTGACTGATGTCAAATGTTTTACATTTCAGAAATGGAAAAGAAAGATTGATCTTGTCTATCTTGACCAGAAAATGAACAAAGGGACACTAAGCAGAGAAATTATGAAATACTGAATAGCTGAGAATAGATATTGGGAGTTTTTCACTCTTTGTGTAACAACACAAAATAGTTCATTAAATTGAAAAGCATAAATTAAAAAACAGATAACATTCTTCCCATGAAGAAAATTTGTAGCTATGACTTGTCTTGGCAAGGGGTTTTACAGCCTTGAGGAAAGGTTGGACTTTTATGAATGTAACACAGGTAAAGACAGTTCATTCAGTTAAGTTGAAAGAAAACCAAAGGTCAGAGTTTTAGTCTATTAGCTGATTTAAATACAGTCAGCCCTCTTGCATTTTGCGCCCCCCCATATTGCGGCTTCAGATCTTAGTGGCCTGATTTTTTAGCAAAGTAGGAGACCCGTTTCACAACTGTGCATGTGTGACTTGCCGCGGCGGTGGCAGCCAGGGCCGGGGCAGTGTCCTGCGTGGTGGTGGAGGCTTGGGCTGCAGTGGGGGCAGCAGGGGTGCGGGTGATGGGGGTGGGGGGGGCACGAGTGACGGTGGTGCGACCGCCATTCAACGCGGAGGTCACTACGTGGGTCCAAATTAAGACCACGGATGCGCGATATAGGAGACACGACTGTGTTATGTTGAACCTTTCATGAGAGAGGAGAACAAAGGAGAGAGGAAGAAAGTAGTTTGGTTGACTATGGGGTGCTTGCATCTTACAGACTCTGAGCGTGGCTATTGTCCAGTAACAAGGTCCCGAGCTAAAGACTCAGGTGTTGTGCTCCAGGCTGGGAGTTTTACGTCTTTATAAGATTTTTTAGAAAGCTGCAGTTTCACTTGGGAAGGAAGGAGGTCAAAAAATGAGGCTATAATATGGTGAGACAAACTAGGAAACAAGCTTTGAGTCTGTGTAGTGGAGTGACATTTTGAGAATAAAATATGCTGGTGTTTTTACAAGTGAAGGGGAAACGAACGGTACAAAGTGAAAAGAGCACGTGCTGTAGCCCAGGTATCCCCATCTCTACTGTGTTCTTTCCAGTGTCTCTGGAGTGGATGAAATAGAATAGCTCTGTTGTGAAACTTTAGCTGCTGTGATTCCCGTTTGTGTTGTTTAAAGGAGCCAGGTCTGAGTAAGAACTGTTTAAAAAGTTAAATGAAAAGACTTGCTATATGTCTGCTGTGTAGCTGCTGGTGAGTGGGAGCTGCCAGTCTGTGAGGAGGTATGGGAAAGGATGGGACTAGGTCTAGGGATGAAATGACATGGGCGGAGGTTAGGGAAAAACAAGCTGGTTTTTTGTCCATATGGTGAAAAGCTCCAACAAGGGCAGCTGAGATTAACTAACATCGTGGACAGGTACCAATAGTATGCATGAGAGATGGAAGCAATTGAGAGTAGGATGTCATTATTCAGCAGTTTGCTATTCTAATGTCTTTTTAGTTTCTCCAGGAACCAAACATTACAGAAACATTACATAGCAATGAAAATTACAGGGCTACAATTTTACCACCTAGATGTGACAAAACTGCAGGGATCCTTTTGGTTTGACAAGAATATCTGGTCTGTTTATAGTTAAAATACCATGCTACAAATGCTCTCTTCCATAAGTTAGAGGGAAAAAGTAATGAAGAAGTAGGGAATGGATCATCTAAGAGTACCATATGTAATAAAGTGACTTAGTATTATACTGTCTGAATGTTCAGGGAGGCCTCAATCTTCCCTAAGCATATGGATATACAAATTCTGTATGCAGTTGGGTCTCCTATACCACGGTAGCGCAGGTGCTCCCCCCATGCGTGAAGCCCTCCTTCCACGTTGATTGGCAGCTCATTAATATGCAAATTTCCCCCATACCCTTACACGCCCCCCCGGCACTGTTTTGGCACTGCCCTGCTGTGTGTCAGTGTTTTTGTTGGCATTTCCCAGTGCCCACAGCCACCCCAAGCTGGGAAAAATCCCTTTTCCACTTGACCAGGAGCAATGGTGCGGGGAGCCGCCTGTGCCGCTGTCTCGATGTCTCTCTGGGTGGGTAGACGTGGTCTCTCCATACTCGGGGTAGACGAGTATGTCTCAGAGAGTCGTTCACAGGTTATTCTGAGTTGGAAGGGACCCACAGGATCTTCAAGACAGTCTTGGACAGCACATCTAACCTGAGAGCGTGTAGATCTTTCATAACTGCACAAAGCCTCCTCTCTTGGAGTGGGGCAGGAACCCGGCTGTGCTAGGGGCAGAGCCAGGATGCGGGGCCATGGCAGCCCCAGCCAGACCGGGAGCTGGGGGACTGTGGTGGTGGCTGTGCAGGTTGATTTGCATATTCATGACTGCCTAATTGAATACTCACGTGTGCCAGGTTGCACATGTGCAGTTGTGAAAAGAGGCTTCCTTCATTGTTAAAAAATCACGTCGCTAAGATGTGAAGCTGCAATATGGGAGATGCGAAGTGGAAGAGGGCCAACTGTACATCAAGGTACAGCTATATAAGCTTCTTTAAGTATTTCTATGATTTTAATTTTTATTTCTATGGAGCAGATACTGAAGATTTCCTCTACTTGCCAGCGCCATCTCATTCTTCTGATGGCTGAAGCTGAAATTCATTCCAGTTAACTGTTTTGATTACTGAAGGGGCTACATTCAACATGTTCACAACCCATTCTCAGAACAGAGTACTTATTTCCTTTTCCTAAGAGAAGACAAAAGACTTCAGAGAATTCTGGAGCTGAGCAAATGGATCTAGCCATCTGATTTTCATCATCTCCCACTTCAAAACAGCTGGCTTCTGCTGTGCAAGAAGTATAGGAACAGTATAGAACTGTAGTATCCTATTGTATAGGAGAATTCCTTATCAGAAAAAAAGGGATGCTACTGTTTGTATCATTGATGTGGCCAATTTATACCCCATCAACCTCTCTCACTTCCTTTGTGGAACCTAATCCAGCTGTTACTTCTACAAATTAAAAATTGCTGTTAGTACACAGTGTGCTTTCCTTGAATCTTGCATTAAACTTAGCCCCATTCTGTGCTTGTAGATGTGCTTGAGCTATTTCCTCTTACAAGGTTCCTTTTGTTATGGGGTGTATCTTGCAAAAGCTTAAGGGTGATCAGGTGATCATCCTATTTAGAAGCTCTCAACTCATACAGTAAAATGTATTGGTGGATAAAGTAATGGAGCTTTGTAATGTATCTGGGATACAGATATGCTGGGATCCACTTGCACTGCAGGTTCGTGATTCCTTTTTCTTTGACCCTGTTAGTTGGTTCTGGACTGTTCTGGCCTGGAAGCTTTTGTAACTTGGTTTTTCTGCATACTATGGAGGATGTATCAGCTCAGGAGGACAGCCTGCTCCTAGGTTCTTATCTGATGAATGTTCATCCATCATGCTGACTAATGAAACACTTGTCACACAGTGCACCATCTGGCTGTGTATCCTGACTTGTGTGCTTGTAACATGCTGGTCTCGTGGCTGTCATGTAATCGTGTTTATGTGTGGGGGCTCTATGAACAGAGACTGATTGTAGGAGAAGGGTTGTGTGTCTCGTGGTTTCATTCAGACATCTAGCCTAGTCTGAAAAGGGATAGAAGTACTTCTGGCCCTATAATTGAGATAGTGTAGTGAATGACATGTTACTGCATTCATTTGAAAGGGTGAATACACACGATTATTTCCATTATTGATGTGTATGGCTTAATTGGCATGGTAATATATTGCAGGTAATTTTACTAGCCCTGAACAGAGTTTGTGTTCTATGTATAAGGGTAATTCTAATAAGGATTTTTAGTTTGATGTCAGTAAGTATTTTATGGTAAGTTCAGTTTTAGAAACTGAGAGTGTTTTAAAGCTCTGTTTTTGTTAAATTTAGAGGAATGGTGACTTTGGTTCTTCTGCATGTCATTGCTTAAACATCATGGATCATAGGTAATATCTTTTGACTTTTTGGGAGTGGCTCTGCCACCTCCGCATTTTCAAAGCTGGGCCATCTGAATCATATTTGTGAAACATAGTTAACTTAAATTGAAGAACTTGCTGTTTTGGTTATATTTATTGAGCGCTCAGTGGGTTTTGTATTTCAGACCAAATAACTTAGTAAAGGATTTGGGGGTTTCTGTAAGACATTGTTTCAGATTTTGCTTCATGTTATGCAATTGAGGTTAAAATTTGCATATTCAGTAATGTTTGTTCTTTCTGATGATTGCTTATTTTTGCACATTGCAGTCTGCTAGCCCCTAAATTGTGTGAGTGTGAGGCATGTAGGGAGCAAAAATAGCTAGAAATGTAGACATCCACGTTTGGAGAGAGGGGAAACAAAACTGGCTCGTATATGAAAAATGGATTTAGAAGGAAGGAGGGCAAAAATGTCTCTGTACTTTGTGTTAGGCTTCCTTTCTACAGCAATTATTAGGAGACATATACATCCCTTGGTAATTTTTAGTCTACAATGAAGAAAATATGAAAATATTTTTTTCTCAATTACTATGAATACAGTATTCATGCTGTGAGTTTGGCCATGTTTTACATTTTCAATTAAATCAGAAATAAGCTAAGAGTCCTCATCTGCTTACTTCCAAATATAAATTGACTATTATTTGTAAGACTCCAGTTACATAAAACACATGCTTTCCTTAGGAGAGAGTTTATTCTTCTCTTTAATGGTTAGGGACACAACTTTTACAGGGAGTAACTCAGTATTTCTGAGGGTTGGGCTAGAAGATGTTATTTATAATGTGATTTTGCACATATGCACGTTAACAGATATTCATAAGGAGACAGGGCAGAAGGGATTAGCTTTCTGAAGTGAATGTGGAATGCATTTCATATATGGCAGTCTGTTAAAATAAGCATTTGGATTCAGAACACTAGGCCTACAAAGTGCTTAGAAACCTTGGCCTGCCTTTGCTTATGTGTCCTGCAAACCCTGTCTTAAAGCGGTGCTCTTGAACCTCACAGTGTTGGTTAAAACACAATGGGACAAATGACGAGGATGATAATGATATTGCTGTTTATCTAACCTACATTAGTACATGATTTTTGGTGGATCTAATAAAAATGCCTGTTTTTCAAGGGTGTATAGTTGACTAAGTAAATTAAATAAATCCATTGCCTCTTAAATCATTGACTTGGGTAGCAGTTTAAAGGATATAATTACTAGTAAAAAAAAAGGATGGCAGTAGGAAGAAATTAATTCTCTGCTAATTGAAGAAATAAATAAACTGAAACAGCAGGTCCAAAGCTGACCTGCTATGCATTCCATGTGGAATGTAAAAGAACCTGTTTACTTCTGATCAACTTGCTTATTCTGGTATTTTTTGAGGAGGACTCCTTCTTAATTTATGGAAAGGTGGTGACTAGTCAACTAAACACCCATGTGTAAGGCATCCAATAGCCACAGCTGTAATGCAGGTGTGGGAGGGACTGAGATCTGAACTGACCCTCTCTGATACCTCTGGGCTTGAACAAAACTGTACATTTTCTGAATTAACCTTCTGCTGGGGCTGCTCATATTACCGTTTTCCCTGTGTTAAACCACCATATTTACCCAATGTGTGCAACAATTTACAAGTATATTTGTGAGTGGTGCTTCAGGGAGCCGACACATAGTCTTTGCATAGTGTGAAGGTGCAGTAACAAACCCTTTTATTCTGACAGCAAAATTTAAAGAGATTTCTAGGTTGCCTACTTACTGATACTTGCTAATGACTCGAACTAGGAAAGGATTTTTTCATTAATGGGTCTATATATCTTGGATTTAATTCTGTTTTCTGTTCCTTTAAATGTAGCCCTGCTCATAGAGATATTGTTCACAACGTGGCTTCATAAGCAGTTCTATCTGTCTGGCCAGGAATATTGGTTGGAGTACTGTGGCTTGTGATCAGGATTAGCAGGTCAGACTGGTTTTGGGGTTGGAAAATGTTTGCACAAACGTGTGTAACGGTTTAGATTTAGTCTGTCTTAAATCCATGCTACTGCTGAAAAGGCTTTTAGGCTTTACCTGGACTGCGCTTTCCTGCCACCACACTGCCATTTGCCCTGGAGTCAGCTGCATTAGGAGCTGACTTGGCTGAAATCTAATGTTGCACCAGTAACAAAGTTTTTGTGATGAGCTTTTATTGGATTGTTTCCTTGATCTGATTTAAGATCCAGTTGTACAAAACCATGCCAAAAGGAAGGAGCAGCTAGGTTCAAAGTTGCTTTTCTACTTAAGCAGTGCTTGTTCTTTTCCTTTGTAGCATCCTCCTGCAATTTGTCTATCAGATATCAGTATAGTCAAAAGATCTTTTTGTCATTAATGTTCTGTTGTGCTTTCGAAACCAAATTATTAAATATAACTTTAGAATTAATTCTGACACCAAAAGTTAAAACGTGTTCCAATGCAAGATCATTAAAATAATATATTCGGTACTAATATGTCTCTATCGGTTTGATATTCTTGGTTATTAAGCCCATGACACTCCTTGCTTTGTGCAATTAGCACAGAATAGGGAATTTTTTGTGTGCAGTTGTTGCTTGGCAGAGATACTTAATCTTGGAGCTCCGTAACTTAAAATATGAAAATATTAAAAATGGATTTGCACTTAACAGTGCAAACTCTTAACAGTGCATAGCAAGGTTTTAGCATGTTATAAAATCAAAAATTAGAGTATGTGAGGAGCATTTGTAAATGGATGGAGCTGATTTCACTGGAAAATAGGGGTCTTGACTTTGATTATTAAATAGGCTTTAGTCCTGCAAGTAATTGCTAGTGGCAATGAAAATTATTTTTCCTTCCTCAGAAAAATGTTCACTTCTTTCAGTATTTCAGAAAATAGAAATAAATTATGTTGTACTTGGTTACATTTGTACAATAAGAAAGGAGGTCATGTAGACCAAATAGACAGACAGACTAGATAGTTCTTTTAGCTGACATTTTTTGGTGCTGGCATTCAAGCTTCCTACTCCCCAAACCCATTTGAGAGTAATCCCTTTGTGCTTCACCTGCTGTGGCTTCAGTACGTTTTTTTTCATGCCAAGACACTTAGATTTTCTGGCTTCCCCCCTGTTTCGCTTGAGAGCCACTCAGGGCTCACTCGCATGTACCAGTGTTGCAAAGATTAATGAGATGCTGGGGAAGCTTTATAACACTGTCGCAAAGGTATATTAACCAAGCTGCTGTGCGAAGCCCTCCTCCAAGCTGCTGCGAGCAGGGGCATGCAGCAGCAAGGAGCAACTAGCAGGAGAAAACTGCTTGCTGTTCCTGCTCCTGCTGCTCAGAGCTGGGAGGGTGGGGGGCTGTCACTAGTTACATATATGTATATCTGAATTGCTACTTCACAGGTTCCACCTATGGTGGCATGTTTCCAGACCTGATCCCCTGTGATATTCAAAGGATTACTGTATAACCACTATCCTACCATGTAATATGTAGGCATTAGCAACACTGCTGATTGCTATGAATTCAGACTTTGACAATTGTATTTTCTAATGGCCACATCCTATCAATGTGATAAGAGTGATAAGGTCTGGCAGATTGAACCTGCCTCCCGCATCAATAGGCTTTAGCTGCTTGTGCTGTTTTGCAGGAGGCATGACAGCAAAACTGAAGGCATATCAGGAACATTGTAACAGGATTAAATATGAGTGAACTCAGGCTCTGGCTAGCATCAAAGCAGGAATTGCAGATTACAGTACCGACTGAAATGCATAGTTCTTCCTGGATCTGGACTGGGTTTGCTGGATTATGTCTGGTGTTCAGAATGACAGTGTGATGCTATAATGTACTTACACTGTTTTCTCCTCCAGTGGTTTTCAATTTCTTGATTTCTGTAGTCTAACTGAATGCAGTAAATCAAAGATCTGTCAATATTTTTTATTGACATGTTTTTTCACAGTCATATTTATATGACATAATGAAAGGTCTCTTCAAG
>WEKX01028711.1:23651-34167 GCA_013390025.1 Pitta sordida | reverse complement strand
CCTTCCCTTTCCTTCCCTTCCCTTCCCTTCCCTTCCCTTCCCTTCCCTTTCCCCTTTTCGTTTTTTCAGCTGACAAACTTGGCTCCCTCTTCCAGGCCAGTGTCACACACAGGGATAGTGCAGTACTGCCAGTGCTGGAGGGCCCCCATGGTCTCAGTCCCTGCGGCGGTGCACAGAGAGCATGGGCTCTCTCTTGCGGGTGTGGGAGGGGGAAACCGTGGGGCTGCCCTTCCCTTTGCGGTCGCAGCAACAAAGGATGCCATGGGGGGATTCATGGGGGCTGCAGGAATGGGAGGAAGGTGCCTCCTACTCCCACTGTCATACACAGACACACACCATGGCAGCCCCCTCCTGCAGCCTGACGGAGAATAGCCACGCAAACACACACATTTACATTAAACACATCCCAGACAGGACTGGGACAGCATGCTGCTGCCACTGTGGCCAGGCCACATGGCTCCCAGATCCTGGCTTCCTTCCTGGCTCCCTCCCCTCGCTGCTGCAAGATGGGATGGAATGGGAGGGGACGTCACTGCAGCTGGGTCCTGCAGCTCACGGCTCACGGGTCCCTCCCCTTGCTAGCTGCAGTGACTCCTCGGTCGGGCTTATTTTCATATTCATGAGCTCAGTTACATAATCATGAGCTATCTGCCTTCATGGCATTTCCTATGCATGCACACACCCCTGCTTTCCTCTGAAAAATGAACAGCAGGGTTTTGAATCCGCAGAGAGCTGAACCACAGATAAGCGGGTGTCTTCTGTATATTCATTATTTGTGGAAGAGACCTCAAGCATTCACACATTTTTTTGTGAAATTACTCACTATAAAATGCTGAATGGATTGAGATTACTCAACTGACTCCTTGACAGAGTCCCCCTCAGTCCTGTTCAGCTGATTTTGGCTGCATTTCCACCATTACAAATTGCCAGGCCCAACATAGGAGACATCTAGTGTTCACGGAATCACAGAATATTCTGAGTTGGAAGGGACCCACAAGGATCATCGAGCCCAACTCTTAACNTTTTTTTTCTTTTTTTCTTTTCCTCGTCCTTGGCCTGTGCAAGGAATCAACTTTCCCGGGTCATGCTGGAGTTTCCCCACTCTACACACCTGCAGCGCCCAACCCCCTTCCACAGCCCACAGTCACCCTTCCCTTCCCTTCCCTTCCCTTCCCTTCCCTTCCCTTTCCCCTTTTCGTTTTTTCAGCTGACAAACTTGGCTCCCTCTTCCAGGCCAGTGTCACACACAGGGATAGTGCAGTACTGCCAGTGCTGGAGGGCCCCCATGGTCTCAGTCCCTGCGGCGGTGCACAGAGAGCATGGGCTCTCTCTTGCGGGTGTGGGAGGGGGAAACCGTGGGGCTGCCCTTCCCTTTGCGGTCGCAGCAACAAAGGATGCCATGGGGGGATTCATGGGGGCTGCAGGAATGGGAGGAAGGTGCCTCCTACTCCCACTGTCATACACAGACACACACCATGGCAGCCCCCTCCTGCAGCCTGACGGAGAATAGCCACGCAAACACACACATTTACATTAAACACATCCCAGACAGGACTGGGACAGCATGCTGCTGCCACTGTGGCCAGGCCACATGGCTCCCAGATCCTGGCTTCCTTCCTGGCTCCCTCCCCTCGCTGCTGCAAGATGGGATGGAATGGGAGGGGACGTCACTGCAGCTGGGTCCTGCAGCTCACGGCTCACGGGTCCCTCCCCTTGCTAGCTGCAGTGACTCCTCGGTCGGGCTTATTTTCATATTCATGAGCTCAGTTACATAATCATGAGCTATCTGCCTTCATGGCATTTCCTATGCATGCACACACCCCTGCTTTCCTCTGAAAAATGAACAGCAGGGTTTTGAATCCGCAGAGAGCTGAACCACAGATAAGCGGGTGTCTTCTGTATATTCATTATTTGTGGAAGAGACCTCAAGCATTCACACATTTTTTTGTGAAATTACTCACTATAAAATGCTGAATGGATTGAGATTACTCAACTGACTCCTTGACAGAGTCCCCCTCAGTCCTGTTCAGCTGATTTTGGCTGCATTTCCACCATTACAAATTGCCAGGCCCAACATAGGAGACATCTAGTGTTCACGGAATCACAGAATATTCTGAGTTGGAAGGGACCCACAAGGATCATCGAGCCCAACTCTTAACACTGTCTCCCTGGCGGGAATCGAACCCGGGTCTCCCACATGCCAGGTGGGGACACTTACCACTGTACTAAAGTGGATTTCAAAAGTGTTAAAACATTGTGTGATGGAGCCTCAATAGAGAACCTGACCACCAGAATATTTATTGCTCTTGTTGATGTAAAATAATTGTCAAATCTGAAAGGAACATTGTTACATGTCTCCAGAAACAGGTAACTGTTACAAAGACTTAACTCCTGTAAATATATTGGGTAAAAATGGTCATTTATAAAGCCGGATTATCATTTAATGAGGGTGAGGAAATGCAAGTATGAAAATATGAAAAGATCTGATATACTTTGTCTTGATGCTTTCTAGCTGCTCCTGGTTCTGCTTTCTGTATAGTGTTAGACCCTGTTCCTCTATCCTATGATACAAGTAGAGAGGACAAGATTTTGTCTGTAGCATTTGTGATACATTTGTTGAGTCAACAAGCAGTGTTCACTGCTAAAAGAGTTATATTTCCAGTAGAGGTTTAAAGATGGGAATTCTGGAGTGCCATAAAGCAGATACCATTTCCTGTCTGGCTAGCCTGATAGGATCAAATTTAGGATATACTGTGGCTCCTGCGGGAAAGTGATCCCTACTTTCCAGAGGTGTAAGAGGCTCTTTATGTCTTATCGGTCTTCCTATCTCTAGCTATATTCATATGACCCTGATCTAGACCTGGGACTATTCTCATGAAATATACATTTTTTTATGTCAACTTATTTCTCTAGAGTTGTATGATTTAACCTTGTTGGAAAGATATCTGTAAAATAAATTCTAATACTTAATAGATAGAGAGGGACAGAGTTTAAATATTAGGCTTACTCTGTGTACAGACATAAAAATAATGTTGCATGGAATAAACTGTATCTCTTTGCCTCTCAGAAGCTCCTCTGAGAGTAATTGTACATATCCAGCTATATCAAAAGAGAGCCATAGCTTGATGCAAAACTATGATATGACTGAAGTACAGATCTCAGGTCTCTCTGATCCAGGCAAGCTATAGAGCAGTCATCAGAAAAGAAAGAAGGCACATGACAGAAGCCATGACTGATTATCAACCTCACAGATATACATAATAATACTAGCAAGGGAGACCTTTTGTCTTTTGCTTGGTGAACAAATTCCATGCAAGATTGTGTTATGTATTGTAGCAATGTTTCTATTCCAGTGTGAATAGAAATATCTCTTCATACAGAGGCATTACAGAGGATCAAAATTTAAAGCTAAAACTGACCAAGCTTTTCAGAATGTTTAATGTCATTAAAATAGTTTATTCAAGCAATAATCCCCTTAGAATTGGTTATTATCACTATTAATGACTTGCTAGTTAAAATATTAATGGCTCATAACTGAAAACTGCTGGTAATGGCTGATTTCAAGGGGTATTATTGCCTAATTAATGATATCACCTATCTGCAGTCAGTTTTGTAGGTATCCATTTTACTGTCTGTTTCAGGATACTAAAATCAGTTACTGTATTTCATGTGAAAGAAACAAAGAGAGACGGAATAGATGCTTATTTTCTTGTTTTGCATTTTGTGGTTTGTCAGCTAGCTTGCATATGAATTTATTGATCTCCTATTAGTATCCAGCTTCTTATTAGGAATTATATGTAGATTGAAATTGCACATTGGAACTGTGTACTGAAAAGCAATGTAGGCTTTTGGGAGAGGCTGGTAGATGAAAATTTAAAATATTTATTTTATATCACTCTTTAATAGATCACTTCTTTTGACCTCTGATCTGAATGATGATTTCTTTCACAATATCCCATTTTCACCTATTGTTTTGTCATATCCTATTTAGTAATCCTGTTTGACATGTTGATTGTGATTGTATAGCTTGCAATTTGAACATCATGGTGATCTTAAAAGATATGTTGTAGGAATATCAGTGGTGGAAAGGAAGTAAGCTGAAAGGCTAGGTGGCAGGATGACTGCGAAGTGTGGAAAGTGTGATAAAAATTTCATATGCTTACCAAAAAGTTTTAAACTTCTATTTCCTGTGAGTTGCTGGATGTCCATTGCTCTTTGTACTTGTAGCTGTTATGGTCTTAGAAACAAAACATAATACAAATCCTCGGTACGAGGCACTTTTAATATCAGTAGCCAAAGTCCCGCTTGTCCGTGTGCTGCCTCATAAGCAGAATAACAGAAGTGAGAAAACACTTTCACGGAGGGATTTTCCATGAGTACAAAACTAAGTGTGTTTCATTTGTGGGGTTTGGATACCTGGGATTTGGATACATGCAGGTCTATTGCCTATGACTGCTGTTTCTCAGGAGCCAGTCCTATCAAACCTTACAAGACTAATCTTGTTCTCCTGAATGCTCTTCAGCAGCAGAACAGTTCTGGGGACTGTAAAGATGATTATTCCCTTGGCCATAAATCTGAGAGTAAGCTCAAGCTTTTAAGTACTCAGTAGTCCTTTCAGCGAGCCATATTATCCTCTAAATCTTCATGGAATTATTGACAATTTTTTTAGTGTACTTCTGAAATTCAATCTTCTTAAGTGGAGCATTTCGGAAAATAAAAATTTCTTCACATTGAGTAGCTCTTTAACTTTCCAGGTATAAAAATTTTCTTTTCAAGTCAGTTCTGCTGAACATCTCTCCAGCATGCTTTATTTCTAGATCCCAAGTCGAGAGACTAATAACCTTACAAACAGCACAGGGAAGAGTTCAATAGACACACAGATGGCTAAACCTCAGATGAAATTAAAATTTTAAAATCATTCAAATTACAGACAATTTTTCATTGTCTAGGAAAACAGAGTAACCATACAACAACAAGGTTGCTCCTTTCACTCCTATGGGTTTTCTTGCTTTCATTTAAGCAAATTTTGGGCTACCAAAAGATGATAATTTTAATTTGAGATGAAGGACTACCATCTGTGTACATAGTGGGCTCCACTCCCTTATGTATTATCTCCACAAATAACACCCATTTTATTGTTTGGGGAATGTGATGAAGACAATAAAAGTGAATAGAGACATGTGCTGATCAAACAGATGTTATTTTAGTCTGGCTTCCTCTATCTGGCTCATCAGGGTTCCTCAATGTAGATGTGCATCACTGACAATACTTTAAACCTGAGCTAGTCTTACTGGTTTGCATTGCGATTTACTGGGTGAACAAAAAGGAATAAATAAATATTATCAAACTTCAGTGATTTTTGTTACAGATACCCAGAGAGGAAAATCTACTGCAAACTTCCAGTAGGTCACTTCACCTATGTCTCTTGCAACAATCAGCCTTCCATGAATCTCATCCTTTAATTTTTTGTCTGAACTGACATATTCAAATGACTGAAGTGAGAGGAACAGCATACAGATACTGAGGAATGTTTACACAAGTAACTGTTCTATAAAGCTACCGTTACTGCATAATCTATATTTGAAATTCTTCAGATACAGAATAAATTGCCTTAATTTAATTCACGTGTAATGTAGGCTACAGCTAATTTTAATGCTAAACTAAAATTTTTTAAATCCATTTCAGTGAGATTGTTTAATTAACGAGACCACTTCTAGCCTAGTGCACTCAATGCAAATAAATGGCACTCAGAATACACATTCTCCCAGTGTCTTGCTGCTGTTTGCTGCCTGTGAATCCTGTCTCAGATCCCACACCTTGCACTTGCACAAGTGATTAACTACTTCCAGAATTCATTTCCTCCTAGGTGTCTTCACAATATTTTTCTTCCATGGAAGGACAATATGGTGGGGGAACCAGCACAAAATAATTTTCAAAGGTGTCCGTACTATCGTGCAAGGGTATAATTTCTAATCTCTTATGTTATACAGTAAACCTTCATTACTTCATGGGGTTATTTCTCTGCAAAGATGGCACTATGTCTTGTGCTGCATTCGTGACTGCGCATGTGCTGACAGTCATGAATATGCAAAGATAGACAGTAATGAATATGCAAATTATCCCCACCTGCCACACCACCCTTCTCAGCCCTGGTGCTCTCTGGCAGTGTGTTGGCTTGTGTTGCCCTGCTTGCTGCAGCGCAAAGGGATGGCAGGGACACTGCACTGGGAAAAAAAACCCTTCCCCAATGAGCTGTGCATGCTGGTGCCAGGATGAACCTGCCTGCTCTGCTCGTCCCAGGGCCAGGCGAACTGCCTGACCTGCTCCCCTGGTGCCAGGGCAGTTGGGCCTGCCCCGCTGTGTCCTGATGGACCCCTTCAGCCCTAGCATATTCTGGCAGTGTGTCAGCTCTGCCCTGCTTGCTGCAGCGCAAAGAAAGTGCAGACAAAGCATGGTGGGAAACCCTCCCCTTGTCCAGTCTCAGACACCATGTCTACCCCGGAGGTATTGCAGTGTTTCCATAGAAATGGGAGGGGGCGCCAGTGGCTGCCCAGGTACTGTCACAGTTTGTCCCCATGGTAATAAGCAGTGCCGCCCTGCTTGTTCTAGTGCCAGAGGAGCTGCCTGCGCCCTTGTGTCCCAGCTTGAGTGTTGCCAGCAGTACTGTACCACTGGCCTTGCTGTTTCCCAGTGATACCTGGCCAAGCTGTATGTGCTGACACCACCACTCACAGCCAGTCCCTGCCTGCAAGTGAGATGAGGCTGCCCCTGTGTCCTTCCCCATCCCCCTCCCACTGTAAGGAGGGTGCAGGTTTCTCCTAGTTCAGCACAGGCGGCGTCAGCAGCAACTCCTGATGGGAGCTGGGAAGAGAAGAGACACAGCCACTGATCGCAGCCCTGCCAGCCTCTGGCTGCAGGGACCGGCTTCTGGCCTGTTTTATCAGCCCGGAGATCGCCACCATGAGCTCAGCTTGGGGGGGTGGAGCTGGAATGACTCCCCACTTGCAAGCAAAACAAGGTGATGCATCTGTGCCACAACTGTTTGCAAGCACAGTGCTGGCTTCCTCCTGGGAAGTGAGGCCTCGGTTCCCTGCTGGCTGTGGAGCATGGCCTGGGAAAAAGTGGTTTGGTCCTACTCATCACTGATATCAGAGCAGAGTTCCCCCACTGCCCCAAGAACCCTCAACAACAACAACTTCAAATACAACAGCTGTTGCTGGTGTGGGTGGGTGGAGGTGTGCCTCGGCGCTCCGTGCTGCGAGTCTGGTGCAGTGCAAGTCAGCCGATGTGGCGCTCCAGAGCTGAGGGAGAGCAGGGTGATGGGCAGGGCTAATTTGCGTATTAATGAGCTGCCTATCTTCACAGAGTGAGGGCTTTGCGGTAGCCTCAGAGACCTACAGCCCCACAATAATCAAAGGTTGACCGTAACACAGAATACAAAAGAAACATTACATCATTTATTTCATACTGTACCATTTACCTAAGGGCAAAGATGAGGGGGTTGTTTTGCATTAAAAATATGCTGCTTGTGCTAGAAGGTGCTGGTGGGAGTTTTAGGCACACTCAGAATGCAGCTTTTTAAAAAAATATATAATCTGGATGAAGACTACCTGAGAAATGACACAGCATTCTTGCAGGGACAGAGAGCAGTGCCTCTTCTAAATGCAAATAATATTGAGGCCATTATATGGATTCAGTCCCTCTAGTGCCCTCTGTCACCAAGAGGGAATGCCATATAAGCCTGGATTTTCTGCTTCATGAGGTTCCCACACGTAAAACCTTTCTTGCCAGAAGGGAATAAATAAGAAATGGAACTGTTGAAAATCCTTTCAAGTTAAGTTCTGACAGAATCCAACCTTCTCAGTTCTTATTGAAGAACGCTGTCAAAATGTCAAATTGAGACAAAGTTCTGACAGGTTCTTACAGGTCACTTTGGTGGAGGCTGTAGAGAGAGACTTTTGAAACACTGTATTCTGTGATTCTTAAGCTCTTAGTATTCCTGGAGGCCCCCAGCAAACATTGCAACTCTGTCTACTGGGTGCTTTATTAAACATCTCTAACACAGCATCTCACATTTAAAGGCTAACAGGACATAGGAGGTGATGTGGAAAAATGATGCTGTACCTACTGGGACTGAAATAAAACCCATCCAGATCCTTTCTTCCGCCACCAGCAGCAGGCAGAGGGTCTTACATAAACATGTGAGGCCTCAGCAGATTGAAAAGTGGCAAGGTACAACACAGATGGTGTGCAAGCAGACAGTGAAGAGTCAGGAAAGACACTGCTTTACTACTCAGAACAGGAGGGCCCCAGGTTGCTTCTAAAAGGTACCTCAGCCTGGCAGCCGCATCAGTGTTAAGGGGAAACTGCTGTTTCCAGTACTGTAAAAATAGGAGCTGCAAGATGGTGTCCTATGCTTCACCTTTACTATCTGGTCTGAAACCTCAGAGGAGCTGGTGGAGAAACTAATTCTGATTGTATTCATTACTGGAAACACTGACTCACTGTGGTTTGACATTTGTAACATCTGGGCTTCTGAAATGTTGGTGTTATATTAAAAAGTCACTATGCAACTGAAAAATCTACTAGAGAATTATGGTTGAAAAAATGGGGGGTTTTGTCCTACTTTGCATTATTTTCCAGGTGTGATCCTTGTGGAATTAAGCAATGTTTTATCTTTCTGTTTTTTAAGTTTGGAAATTTCCTTTTCACCTATGTCACAAGCACTCACTACTTACATTGTTGAAGTGTATACATGCAGTGTTATTTAAACTGTCTGTTACAAAGGAAAACCTTGTTTCAAACATGAAAGTGAATCTCACGCTTGCAAAAACGACCTCCTATGGTCTTGGGTCATTCTACATCCAGGCCACAACCGCTTGGATGTATTTGACTGAACTGTGGATCACAGGGCTGGCTTCAGTTCTTTTGAGGGGGGAACTTGACACTGTTGCCTGTAAGGTCATGGGCACTTTTCTGACTCTTGCCTTAATGGCATGGTAGAGGCAGGGATGGGGCACCTTTGTGAGATTGTTTTGCCTCTTCATGACTCCTACATCCATTTAGCAGCTCCTGCAAGAAGGAATAGCAATTTGTATTATCAGAGTTATTAAACAGGGTTTGAATTGACCTCTGTGTCTTATACATCTTTACCCATGGCACAGTTGATACACAGAACAGTCCAAGGCTCATTTATAGATGACATTTTCCAAGTACCTACTGCTGTGTGGTTTACTTAAGACAAGATGGCACATTCATTATTATTACTAGTTATAGCAACAAATAAAGTGGTGTTTATATATTACCAACATAGCTGACTGTCATGAAATTTAAAATAACAATAAAAACCAACAAAATAGTCAGTGAAGACAAATAAAGCCAGTTGAACAAGATAAACTATTAATTTTTAAATGTTTTTTCTTGAGTAGGAGGGTGGGTTAACTATCTCTTGGAAAGGCAGTGTAAATCAGTTCACATTACACCTCGTAGAAGAAGAGCAAAGATGTGTCTCTAGAAGGAAAAGCAATCAACAGAAGGGGTGGAGAAAAAGTATAAATCAGGATGGTTTATGCTTCCTTCCACCTTGTAGATTGCTTTTCCGTCTGTAACCTTCCTCCCTCCTTCTCCTCCTTCCTCTGTCCTTCACTAACAATTCAGCTTCCCTCCATTTATTCCTTCTCACAACATTTGAATATGTTATAAAGCAAAAGCATGGAGTGTTGTGATAAATCTCTCTTAATTTTGGACAGGGAGATGTCCACTTCACAAGAAGATTTGGATCAATAACAATTCACATTGAAATTCTGCTTTACTACTGATCTATGGACTAGGGCTAGACAAACTTTTTTTCTAAACTGTCTGAATCCTATTGACTCTGTATTGAGTCTGTACTGATGTATGAGTGCAAGGCCATTCTAATGGTATTTTCTGAAGAACCTGCATAGCTCCCAACTTGTTAAATCTCATATTATTGGAGTCTGCCCATTCCTCTAATCTCTCAAGGTCCCTTTGAAGGGCCCTTCCACCCTCTGGCAGTTCAACATTTGCCCCCAGCTTGGTATCATCCGCAAACTTGCTGATGATGGACTCAATTCCCTTGTCGATATCATCAATAAAGATGTTGAACAGTACTGGGCCCAATACTGACCCCTGTGGAAATCCACTAGTGACTGGCTACCAGCTGGATGTGGCACCATTCACCAACACTCTCTGAGCTCGTCCATCCAACCAGTTCCTAACCCAACATAAAATGCTTCTATCCAGTCCATGCTCTATGAGTTTCTCCTGAAGCTTACTATGGGAAACTGTGTCACAGACTTTGCTAAGGTCCAAGTACNTCCAATAAGGAGTGAAGGTTGTTGCAAAGTATCTTTTTACAGTTGGTGGATTTATAGAAACATTTCTTGTTGTCCTTAGCAGAAGCGGCTAGTTTGCGTTCCATCTGGACCTTTGCCTCCCTGGTTTTTCTCCTGCATGACTTGATAACTTCCTTAAACACACCCTGACTTACCTCCCC
>WEKX01028711.1:10489-23406 GCA_013390025.1 Pitta sordida | reverse complement strand
TACATCCCAGGTTTCTTCCAACCACAATATCACTAACCAACCCCTCCTTATTTGTAAACAATAGGTTGAGCACCTATTGAGCACCTTTTGAGCACCTCCCCCTGGTAGGCTCACTCACCTGCTGCATCAAGAAACAGTCATCAACTATCTCTAGAAACCTTGGTGTTTCTGAGAGGAAGGATCAAGGATTGCATTACAACACAAAGTCAAGTTACATAGTGCTGGATCTACTTGTGCTAATACATCGATAGGAACACGAGACTTTTTTCCAGAGGTGTGAATGCAGTCAATGAATATAAAAAATGCAGTCTGTGGAAGATTAGAAAGATTATCTCAATTAGACTTCTCCTTTCCTTAAAATCTTGATTAGGTGCCTTTTTTAAACAGTGCAGTCAAAAAAATCTCAATAAAATCTTAAAAATTTGCAGATGTCAGCCTAACAGAGAGAATATATTAGACAATAAAACCTGAAAAAAAGGAACCAATGTTTTCTTAAGAATGTTTTGTTCCTTAATTCATATAGCAACTTTACTTTTTAGTCCTGTTTATTGAGAACATATTTCACAAAGCTGCTTAGGTGATATCAGAGTTTTATGTTGAAATGGGAACACAGCTGCTGTAGTGTGGTTTGATTTACTGAATGTCTATAAAGACAAGCAAAAACAACATCACATTTCATGGATTTTTTTCCTGTTAGGTAATAGAATGATATACAGTGAAGCCACACATGGGACTGAAGAGTTTGGTCCTTTGTTAAAAAGCCTACACCGTTTCCTTTACTCCAGGGCAAAAAGTCTCCCTGCCTGATGATATTGCTCCAGAATGATGTATTAATCTTTGTGTTTAGAATAGGCTTCAAGAGCTCCATCTCAAGAAAATCTGTTAACTGGCTGCTATTAGTGGCAGTTTGTATTTCCTCTGGAGCACAGTTTTTGGGATTGTCATCCCGATCATACAGATTAAATCTCTGAATTTATACAAAACAATTTGTGCAGCTATTTCATCTTGTCTGCAAGTTCTTAAAACATTTCCAAACAAGGCTGAATTTAACTAGAAAGAAGGCAAGTCTTTCTATTCTTATTTTACAGGTGAAAAATTAAGGCACGATTAAGTTTTTTGTAACGTATTTAACAATGCCACAAGAAGTTTTAACAAAAAGAGGGAAAGATTCCAGACAAATAGAAAAAGAACAGTTTATATTCCAGGTATCTGTAACAGGAAAAGAACAGGTTTCTTGTAAAAGATATCTGGAAATTACACTCATTTTTTTGTTTTGTCCTGCAAAAAAGAGCAAAGTGATTGAGAGAAAAGATGGAGAAATCAGAGATTCACAGAATCACAGAATATTATGAGTTGGAAGGGACCCACAAGGATCATCTAGTCCAACTCACCATCTAACACCTAACACCCGTACAGAGACCGAAAGCACATCCCAGAGTGGTAACACAGTCTAGTTCCCTCACAGTCTAGCCGGCCACTTCGAGCGGGAAGGGACCCAGGATCATCCAGCCCTACACCCCCCAGCTAGACCCAGTATCATCCAGCCCTACACCCCCTAGCTAGACCATGTCACTAAGCTCCTCATCGAGTCTTCTCTTAAACACCTCCAGGGATGCGTTACAGATGTCTTTTTTTCTATTTGGCATCCAAAACACCCGTATCATTCAATTAAAAAAATATTTTTATTAATAAAATACACTAGAAGGTAATAAATATTTCTGATTAAGTATTTAATTGTAAAAAGCATAGTAATTAATTATGTGTAGTTTCTTAAAGTATTTAACCCTTTCTATCACAAGAACTATGCAGTTAAGTACAGAGAAAGAGACAATAGAGCAGAAAGGAATATTTCTTTTCTTTCTCTTTGTATGCTTTCAAAGATAAGACATAAATTACAGTGAAGTTAACAAACACCAAGACCCTTTGGCATTTGACACAAGAGCCTTTTCTCTTTAATTTGGTATCCTAATAATGCTTGGAGTCCTTCCGTTCAAGCAAGTCAGTGGCAGATGCTTTATTGTATCTGTTGTTTCTCCTCTGGGGCTGTACATTAGGTTAAAATATCACAAATAGCTGCTATTAAAGTGTGAGTCACAGTAGCTATAATTTTTCATGACAGCCAAAGAAAATGTGACATGTTTAGGAAACTCTGTCATTGATACTAACACTCAGATCTTCAGGCAAATGTTCAATGGCATACTCAACATACTGTGCAAACTCTGCTATCTACCAAACAAAAGGTTACTACTAGACAACTATAAATATTCGGAAATGTCACTAAACAATAGGAAATCTTTTCTCCCTGATCCCTGAAGGCAAGATAGAAAGCAGACTGACACTAACTGGAAAAAAAAAGAGGCTTTTAATGTATGCAGTTAGTTTTTGTTTGGCTGCTGTAACTACTCTGTTTTAGTATATCTACTGTTTGTGCTTAGTGCAGAACTATGGGTTTCCTGTTTTGATTCGATTTAAGCTTTTGTCTGGCAGTGATCATCTAGGTTTGCCATGGTTCAATTTCTTTTATTCTATTGCCCAGGGGAGTAGGAAGTAACTAACAGACATATGCATACATCCTCTGCAGGCACCAAGTAAGAAATCCTTTTTGTAAGTAGGGCAGTGTTATCTGTAACATTCTTAGTGAGATTTCATGGGCTCATAACTCAACATCATTTGCCTTCTTAGACTAGGCGTTATGTAGTTATTCAATCCTTATGATTACTGTTAGAAATAGGGCTGTCTTTAAGAGTATCCTTATTACAAATAATGTATTCGGAAAACTTACGATTTACAGGAGTTACGATTTTAACAGGAGTAATGCAAATTGCTGTATTGTGGTCTAAAAGTCATAGGACCAATGTAATACTACCATGTAAGTTTATGGTAACTTAAAGTCACTTCTGAATATCAGCAGTTTGAAGGAGATTATTATTCTGTTTCATGCACAAAGACCAACAAGCTTGTGAAGAGCAGAAGTACAGAATAAACTTGGTCACAGAGCTGGGCTATAATGCTGTAAAAAGCCATGGAAAATGCCCAGTTAGCTTCCCTCTGTTTCATGCGGGGAGCAATTGATTTCTCCTTCCACTGAGAGAGAGAGACTGGTGAAGAAGAAGACATGGGCTTTCAAACTGTTCAAATGTATGATGGGCCTTAATCATGGTATTATGACAGGTTAAGAGTTTAAGCCTGTCCATCTTGGAGATGATGGAGCTGCCTGGGGATGGGAACTCACTGCAGCATATTAGCACTTAAATCAGGGTTATGAGATCTTCGACCACGAGAAAACTGAACAAAAAAACCAAGAGTAAAACGCCTTGGAGTTTAAAAGAAAGAGTTTTATACATTTCTGTTCTTAGAGGGCAAGGATTGCTGATTGATTTCTTCATCTCCAGAGAAAGTGACAGAGGTTTTCATGTTTTAATTTAGAGGGGAATAATATCAGCTATGCAGAATTCTCTCTTGTAGGCAGTCTCTACAGTTCCTGTGACAGGGAACATGGGAGCTCTAAGATTCATTGCAGTATTCTTATGTAGTCGGCCCTCTTACACTTCGTGCCCCCCATATTGCGGCTTCAGATCTTAGCGGCATGATTTTTTAGCGATGTAGGAGACCCGTTTTGCAACTGCGTATGCGCGACCTTCCAGCAGCGGTGGCGGGCGGGTGGCGGTGGTGGTGCAGGCGGCAGCAGCAATGGTGCGTGTGGCGGGGGTGTGCGCGGTGGCAGCGGGGGCGGGGGTGCAGACAGCAGCAGCAGTGGTGTGGGCAGCGGCAGTGCCATGGGTGGCAGTGTCAGCAAGGCCGCCATTCAATGCAGAAGTGGGTCTTCACGGACCCCGATTAAGACCGCGAGTGTGGGATATAGGAGACCTGACTGTAAACCCAGGCTCAGGGGAAAGAAAGGGCCTTTTGCAACAATAATCAGGACAAATACATGTATGAAACATATATTTCCACCAGGTCAAAATGGGCTGCTACAGCAGACACTACTTAGGTAGTCTACTTTGCTGTGTTTCTGAAGAGCACAGCTGACCTACTAAGCTACTCAATAAGCCACGTGAACTGAGACTTGTGTGTGAGTTTGGGCTCTGAAATCAAAGTACAATGTGGGGTTCTCCTATTACAAGCTTCTTTGCCCTACATGACAGCCCCCCTGAACTTTGTGCCCTTGGCGTTAGAGTAGATCGGTGTAAGGTGCAATGTTCACCAAAGGGCAAATTTATAGCAGATGGCAACTGTGATGTTTCTCAGCAGAGTTTTAACAGTAGGCTCTGTGGTGGCCTCTTGAACACTGAGGATATCTATTTCCAGATGAGTGTTCCAGGAAATGAATAGCCTGTATGCTCTGCGTAGTTCACACAAGGACACGCAAAATCCAGAGGACAATGGGATTTAAGATTCACCTCTCCTCAGAACTTCATAATTAATGCAGTTTACAGCATGTTTTCCTGAGCAGTGCAACACTGGACAACTAGACGTATACTTTCTCACTTTGGCCAGGGAGAGCACATCCAATATCCTTAAAATGGATGGGTAATGATTTCAATCAATTCAGATAGATTTCAGTCTGAACATGTACCATCAGAAAAAAAAGCTGAGGAAGGAACAATTTCAGACTGAGTACAGCTGCATCAAGGAGCTAAGAAATTAGTTTTGCGGTGGTAGCTGTGCAGAAGACAGTATAGAAAGGGCAGGGGAGGAAAAAGAAGGCATTTCCTGTGTACTATATTAGAAGCATGAGAACTAAGAAGAAATAGGAAGGCACAGACCATCTTTGAAGACAAGCCGAATGCAGGGCTAGACATTTTTCCATATTCATATAGCAGGAAAGGCATAAATTGATAACATGCTTAACCATGGGAATTTGATTTTTGGCAAAAAAAGATTGGGCCTGTATATCTGAGGCTATCTCTACATGATAAATGGGGTTAGGACACGTGACACATTTTCTTAAGTAATTCTATAATACCTGCATGTAAAAGTGCCATGAGAGTGCAGTCATGAGTAGTGTGTTACAAATTGGATCAGAGACACTGATCTCACCTTCTATTAAAGTCTAAAAAGTTCAGAAATCTTAAAAAAAATATAGTAGAGATTTTTCAGAGACATAGGCATGTCTTGAAGGGTGTAGCAGGTATTCAAAGCAGCCATCAGTATGCCATTTTCAATGATTTAGGGAAAATGCGAATTATCTCAAAGGCCTACCTAAAATATTTGGTGATCCCTTATGCCAGCACACTTGTACAGAGATGCACTTCTGGTATTATCAATGCCTTTACAAACAGCCAGAGAGAAGCACTGGGGCCCCAGGAGGTCCTGGAGGCCTAGTGTTGTGCTGCAAACAAAGTAGAACAGAGGAAGATTGGCAGACATTAGAGAATTACTGTCTAAGCTAACATCAATGGAAGCTTTGATGCAGGCCTCTTTTGGGGAATTACAATAAAAGGTAGAGTGACTGAAGCTGAGGCAGGCTTAAACAGCCATTCAGACACAGTTACTGATAGAGATAAGAGATTTCAGGAACTTGAAAGCAAGAACCTAAAAAAATAGGCAATTTGGAGATTGAGAAATAAGAAATAACACAAGATGGACAGAAATCCCAGACCAGACTGACATAAACAAGGATGGACCCTTCAAAAAAGGGCTAAATTTGTGCAAAAGAGCTCTGAAGCAAGGGTGTGGGAATTTTTTTGATATTGTATTGGGTCTGTCTGAGCCCATAGCAGCCCTCACAATGCTGTGCCTTAGAAGGGTGTTGATAACATACAAGTGGTTTTAGTACAGGTGAGCACACATCGGGACTGTAAGGTTCCTTGCCCAATCCAGAGCAAGATTTTGGGAGGGGACACAAGCAGATCAACTGGCCCAAGCTGACCAAAGGGATATTCCATACCATATGACATCAACTCAGATATAAAAGGTAAGGAAGGGAGCAGGAAGAGGGGGGCATCCATTGTTGCCTCCCTTCTTAGAACCATCACATGCATAGGAGCCCTGCTTCCCAAATGTAGATGGACACCTCTGCCGATGGGAAGTAGAGATGAGTTCTTTTGCTTCGCTTCTGCATTTTGCTTTGCTGTGCTTTATTTTGCTTGTATTAAACTGCTTGTTCTCAACTCACACTTCGCATATCATGTAATTTGGGCTGAGTGACTATTTGGGCCCTTGGCACTCAGCCAGGGTAAAACCCATTACAGGTATATATAGGTAGGACAACCCATACACATTGCGACCAGCTATGGCCTTTGGCACTAGCACCCCTGGCAATTGAACTATACTGTATATCAGACTCTACCAGGGAAAAGGAAATGAGCACTTAACAGGAATCATTAAACTGTGAACAATGATATATCNTCTTAGATGCTTAGACGGATTCTGCTGTCCTGGTTCTCTCTCTCTCTGGTCCATAGGTTTTCACCATGGTCGGTCCAATTCACAAGCAGCAGTGGGATGCCTGGAAGAACATCTCTACCCCTTCTCTTGTGGGCTCGGGGTACTCTCCTCGGAGGACTCTCAGCCTCCCAACGCAGGTCCTGAACCGGCACACTACATCTTGCTACTGAACTTTTTTTCTCTCCCAAGTATATTATTCACAGAGACGCCTCTATCTCTATAACCTTGAAGGCCCTGGCAGCACGGAGAGAGCTCAGGCAAGAACTGAGCTGTTAACCCCCTCGCTACCAGAGCAGCAGAAAACCCCCTAAACCATAACACACCCTTAGAGTCTATGAGTTCAGCAGAATAAACGGGAGAACACTGATCAGAGAGGTAGAATGCCCAGGAGTGAAGAGAGAACCCTGAATACACTTAGCATTCAGCACATGGGTACTTATGTGACACAAACTGGCAATTCCAAAGAGCCAAAACACTGAGCTTGAAGCTTCGTCCTGAAGGTAAGGGAGCTGTGCTTCATGCTGCCACACTGGAGCATGAGTTCTCTACCTCTGTGTTACCTGTGAGCTAGTAGCCAGCTCTTCATGACAGATATCCACACACTTTTTTTAATAGCATATAATCTTGGCTCACTTCTTCCTTCAGAAGTATGACAGCTGAGAGTAGAGAAAGAGGAAGTGATCATGTTCAAACATATTTGCCGACAAAATTAGGAGACCTGAGGGAACTGTCCCAGGAATATGGGAGTCCACCAGCCTCCCTGGAAAGCTCTACAGATCTGGAGATTTTGCAATCAGCTTTCAGAGCAGCCTGACAAAACACTTGTTGAGAGGCACTAGGTGGAAATGTCTATAGACTCTTATACTGAGTCTTTTCATCTGAGAAACTGCAGGATTGACACACCAGTTTGGATGAAATTCAGCAGCCTTGATAGCCTCCCAAGAGAGGGGAAATAAAAATTAACTTGAAAATGTTTGAACTGCTTTAATTGCAAGAGATACATGTGTTTTGAAAGCCGTGCCATCTTCATATTTGGAAGTTGTGAATTACTCTTCTCACCTGTGAAGGATTCATTTGTCACATTGTCTGAGGAATCACAGAATCACAGAATATTATGAGTTGGAAGGGACTCACAAGGATCACCTAGTCCAACTCACCATCTAACACCTGTACAGAGACCGAAAGCACATCCCAGAGCGGTAACACAAACCTAGTTCCCCTGAAAAAATCACAGACATCCCAGTCCCATCNAGCGGTAACACAAACCTAGTTCCCCTGAGAGAGATGTAGTGACAGATGTGTAAAACTTCCATTTTCAGGTCAGAACCCTGCAATTGTTCTGGATTTTCCTAGGAGTAAAAAAAAAAAATAAAAAAAAAATCACAGACATCCCAGTCCCACTCAGAGCCTCTGAAGTGAAGGGCGAACAGAGGTGGTGGGGAACACCTCACCCTGCAGACACAAATGAATCACAGAGGTGATAACAAAGCAACAAAGCTGCAGCTCTCATATTGAAACATTTTACCATCTGTACAAGAAGAACCTGCACTTCACATAATAAATGGACAGTTTAATATCTGTACTGCTGGCAATCTGCTCTGCAAAATCACATTCCAGAAAATGAGTTTGTTTTCATTCAAGAAATAAATTAATTCACTTCATCTCCTCCAGCTAAAACTGGATTCAAACATTACTAGTAAATACTCTGAATAGGGTCTGTAGAGACACAGGTCAGGATTACACTCAAGATCTAAGAGATAGACCCACAAAGGGATGCTTCAAAGGCTTTTCAATTTCAGTCTTCAGAAACCTCACGTGGTCTGCCACATCCTGGAAGGGTTACTCAACGGGGACTCCACCGCAAGGGATTCATCATGTTTCCCTTTGCTCATCTGGATCCACATCTGCTTGATGACAGCCTGACGGCACAAGAAGTGACTTTTGAAGAGCAGCTGAGGTAGGAACCACAGTCCTCCAGGCAAAGGTATTGGCTGGTGCTGGGAGTCAAGAGACATATTGACCCATTGTTGTCCTCGAGTCACCGTAAGGAGAAAGGTCATCTTTAAGACACATCTTCTCTTCTGTTTTCCTCTTGACTACTCAAGACACAACCTTTCATCCTAAAATTTAGGCTGTGCAATATTCAAGGTCATTGTGTGGATCTGGCTACAAAACTATTGCTTTCTGAATAGTGATGTTCTGCCAAATCTTTAGCACAGGTACAACCACTGTTTTCCCATGTGCAGAGAGGCTGAAATTGCACTTTTCTTGTGCTAAGATGCTAACTAGATAGACTTTTTACAGGCTTTTAAAGAGAAACATTCACAATAAATTCTCAAATCATTTACCAAGGCTTCCTTCATGCCCCAAATCCCAAATTATCTTCTAGCCAGTGTAACTGCTGTTATTGCCTCTGATAATATTTTGCCCTCATTTCTTCATTTCCATTACATTTCAGAAGCAGTGCAGAAACGCAGGTGCAGGATAAAACAAGCTTAATTTACTGTGACAAATAGTACAAGGAATTTCTTTCATGGATTATTCATTTTATACCAAAGGTAATAATAATCTTATTTTTAAAAAATTACCTTAAGGTGCAGTATTTACAGTTTGCTGTTTTAGAAGGTCAGAGAATCTTACCACATAGGCCCAGATTGTCACAGATTGGACAGTTTCATATCCATTGGAATTATGGGGAAACAAATAATTAGCAAGACCGATCATAACTTCAAGGTAGTTCCTGGGTGGCAGCTGGTTACTAGCAGACACTAAGAGAGGGGCAGTGAAAACTTAATTAGCCTTCAAAAATACTTTAAACTATCTATGCCAGAGACAGTCTGGGCAAGAAAGGGGATACTTATTCTTCCATCTAACTGTATAGATACATAATATACTCATATAAATGATAATAGATTGTATTCCACATAAAGGAAGGCAGTCACTGAATAAAGAAAACACTTAATTGTACATGCATCTTATGCCATCAGTGAATATCTCTTGAACTGATCTGCATCCCACAAGCAGCCCTGGTTTGGGGACTAAAATCATGATGAATTAATGGATCAGTTTTATTCAGTGCTGGCTATTTCCAGAAGGCAGTAAACAATTAAAGTTTATCCATATGTGGATATAGGAGAAGGCTCATTGTAAAAGTGATAATTAATGCAACATGGCAATTACTAGTTCAATACCTAAAGATGACAAATGTGAATGGTAACAATACAGATGAAAGGACTTCTGAGGTTACAATGTGAAGAGAGAGCAAAAAAAATCCTGCAAGAGTAACCATTAAAGACCTGGCTCACCCCTTTCTTTGCTCATGGCTAACACAAAGTTTCATCTTTAATTTTCTTTCACATAATATCATGTGAGATGGATTTAGCTGGGTTAACAGCTACAGACTATAGCTCTGTTTAAGACAATTATCTGTCATTTTGCTACAGGAAGCAAAGGGATGAAAAGTTTGATTTGAACCGTTTGACCATATGATTGACCTAAAGAGATTTACAAAAATACTTTAATCAGTATTGTAGTTCAAGGTATACAGTGCTATTACAAGTTAGATGAAGCGTATGACTAGGAAAACCCAGCTCGGATTCAAGAGTAAAATTGTTCTTGACAAGCCGGATCACCTCCTGGGACAAAGTAACCTGCTTGGTTACTCGATTACATTGTATTCCTGGATTTCTCCAAGGCTTTTGACACTGTTTCCCACAGCCTCCTCCTGCAGAAACTGATACATGGGGCTCTAGACTAGCGGTCAGTGCAGTGGGTGGGCAATTGGCTAACAGGTTGTACCCAGAGAATGGTGTTAAATTGTTTATTTTCAAACTAGAAACCTGCCAAAAGTGGGTTCCCCTAGGGATCAATATAAGGCTCAACACTTTAATACTTTCATGAGTGATCTGGATAATGGTTTCAAGTGTATCTTGAAAAAAATTGCAAATTATACCAAACTGAGTGGGGAAGTGGACACCACCCTGTAGAAACAGCTGGATGGGATGGAAGGCTGGGCTAACAAGAACCTTATGAAATTCAAAAAGGACAAGTGTAAGGTCTTGCATCTGGGAAAACATAATCCAGGACTGTAACACAAACTGAGATCTACTAAGCTGAGGAGCAGCCCGGTGGAAAGGGACCTAGGGATCCTGGTGGACAACAAGCTCAATGTGAGTGAACAGTGTGCTGCTGTGGCAGAGAAAGCTAACAGGATGCAGGGCTGCATCAACAAGAGCATCACCAGCCCTTATGACACCATAAAGAAAACACTATTCCACTCTGCTCAGCACTTATCAGGCCGCACCTGGAATACTATTTTCAGTTTTTGTCCCTGCTATAAAAGAAAGGTGCGGACAGGCTGGAGATGGTCCAGAGAAGAGCTACAAAGATGATCCAAGGACTCAAAAGCCTGGNAACCTGTGAACCTGCGGGGAAAGGCTGAAAGAACTGGGTTTGTTCAGCTCCAAGAAGAGAAGGCCAAGGGGAGACCTTAGCATCATGTTCCAGTATTTAAAGGATGAAATACAATGAAGACACCCCCTTTTTACAAGGAATCACATGGAAATGATGATGACTAATGAGTACAAGTTACATCTGGAGGGATTCCAACTGGTCACAAGAGGAAATTTTTCATAATGAGAACAATCAGCCATTGGAATAATCTCCCCAGGGTAGATTCAGCTGGGCAGGCTGCTGAGCCATCTTCTCTAGACTGTGCTTTTGCTAAGAAAGGTTGGACCAGATGATCCTTGAGGTCCCTTCCAACTTGGTGTTATATGATTTTATGATAAACCATGACTGCTCTCTGTTTGCTGTAATCAAGTTCCAGGATCCATGAAGAGCTGCTAAAACAACAAAGGCTGATGGTTTTCATTTTCCTGTTCCTAAAGCAATACTTCCAAATGAAACTGCTTCTAGCAACAGGCAGCACTTAAAAATGCAGGACCATATTAAATCCAAAGGTATAGTCAGCTGAATATCAGTGCAGCATATTTTTTTTAAGGAATGAGGCTATAGGGGAGAAGAAATGGCCAATGTTTCCATACCACTGCCAATACTGTCACATGCTGATCTTAACTTACATGTTATAATTTTTCTACTCATCATCATCCAAATTCTGATTTAGATGACAGTAATGTAATTTTGGATTTCAAGGCTATCATGTTGCCCTGCTTCAGGCCAAAGACAAAGAAGATTTGGTTCCAAATCACTAATAGCTTTTTCTATCTTTACTCAAAGGTCTGGTATAAAAGAATATGCCGGAATGACATTCATTTTCTGCTTATATGCAACAACTAAACCCTCACCTCTTTAATAGGAAACTTCATATTACCTTGACATTAGAAAATTGTCTAAAGCTTTCTTGTGAGGTCACACAAAGTGACCTTAGCTAAAGGAGGACGAGCATAGATAATTGAGTTCACAGATCTTGAAATAGGTAAGACTTCTTAATTTTTAAATGTTTTTAGGTTAATGGCATTATTTACTCATTAGGAGTGCTTTGTTTATACCAAGACCACCACCCTGTGTGTACTGTGCTCACAGGGAATAATGAAGCTCTCCTCCCCCTTCCTCAACATCCCTCACAGGCGGCTTTGCATCCCACTGTAATTTCTGGAGAAGGGTTTCCTAAGGAAAGAGAGCAGAGGAGTGGGCACTATATTGCTGCTACAGTGGCATTGCTCGTTCCTCCATCTACATTACAGTTTTGCCACCGCTGTCCAAGAATAATGTAACAATCTAAATCTTACACCTGTAGGGGAATAATTCTTTTTGCATAAAGGCTAGATGGCACAGCCAGGAGAGAATTAAATTGAAGCAGAATAATAAGGAAGGCTGGTACATGGTAGAGACTTTCAGAGTAGGGGCATGAAATCTAAGGACATCCTTCTACCAGTGCAAGATCAATAAAGTTTCTAAAACCCCAAAATTTAAAATATTCTAATGTAGAAGGCATTCCAAAGTGAATTTATTTTCAGCTTTATTATGTAAGGTGAAGGTGAATTAATGACTAGACTGGAAAAATGAGCTTGTACAGAGACCAAAAAGGTGATGACTACTTTTATCGCAGAGTGTCAAATAGCAAGGCAGATCCAATCTGGAACATACACATCTTGTATTTCTGAAGGGGTTAAAAGATAACCAACTAGGAAACAAAAAAAACCAACTGTAGAACTCAATTTAGATTTTTTCCGGAAGGTTTGTTATATGGTGAGAAAACTGTGAGTCCACAGTCCAAAGAAAAGAAACTTTGTCCCTGGATACTTTCATTGCACATGCAAAGTGAAAGAAACTAACGCAAGTGGGAGAAATCCAATAGAAAGTAAAAAAAGAGAAAAGAAAGAAACAGATAATAATATAATTTTTGACATGAACATAACTGATAAGAGAGGTTAAAAACATCATGTCTCTGGGCAACAAAAAATGAGAAGCTTTTTAAAAGTATAGTATCACAGAATCACAGAATCACAGAATCAGTAAGGTTGGAAAAGACCTTAGAGATCTTCAATTCCAACCTATCCCCTATT
>WEKX01028706.1:234301-247212 GCA_013390025.1 Pitta sordida | reverse complement strand
TATGTTATCTGTTATTCGCAGAGGCGACCTTGATTACCTTGGCAGTGAGGGAGGCTGAGGCAGAATCTATTAACCCCCTCGCTGACAGAGGAAAAATAACCCCAAACCATGACAATAACATACATTCTTTTATTACAAAATATTTTTCTATATTCTGCCATAAAACTTCAGTCAATATGTAATTTTTAATGTTTTCATTGGCTTGTCCATATTTTTAATAGTGTCTTTATGCACAGGAAAAAGACAAACTGTAATAAAATTTTGTTTGCAGCTTAAATCCACTAAGCACCGCTTTTACTGGAATTTTTGTTATTGTCTAAATGCAATCAGTTAGCATTGTAACTAAAGTATTTTTACATATAGAAAGATTATATCTGTCTGGATTTTATGGTTGCAATAGCTTTTTTTTTCTGGAATTTTTAGGATCATAAGGAGAGTACTCGTTTCTCCTGTCAGATTGTTGCACTTTGTAATAGTGAGATCACAGTGAGAAAATGAAGCAGTTGTCAGCTACCCAAGCCCCTAAGTTCTGAATTTTCTGTATTATTTCATATGGAAAATCAGGACACAAAGGCTTACATTATTATAAGCCTATACATTAAGAGTCTTGGAAGATAAGAAGCATGAAAGTTAAAACTGAAAATGAATCTGGATTCTTTCCCTGCAACAAATGTTTAATTATGTTTATTACTGCATAATTCTGTTGTAACAATTAGCACACACATTTTTTCAGTCTTCAACAAAGGCCCCAATCCTGCAAATACTTACTAGCTGCAGGATATTTCCTGGAAACACACGTAGAATATAAAGTTGACTACATACATATGTCTTTGCATGGTTAGATATGAACTAACTTCAGTTGGAAAAATTTGGAAACCTAGAGAAATGGCAAAAAAAAGTCATCAGTTTTATATATCATCACAAACCCTGAGTCCATCTGTGTTAATACTAATGCATGGCTCCAGAAGTAATTTGATAAATCTTTCCATGGTGATGAATTTCTGTAGTCTAGCTTTTACTTCAGTGTATTAGTTCTGGTGGCACGTCCCTGAGAATGAGGCAACACCATAATTGGAGGGAAATGGTACAGTGTGTGTAGTAAATACACTGATTGTGTAATTCTGGGATAGTAACATTTTTTCCAGCGGCACTTTGCAGCAGTGAAACAAGTCAGAATAGTTAGACAACTGATTCATGTAAGTAGATATATGAAATAATAAATTTATATTTACGTATTTTTAAAAGGGTAAACGTTGGTAATTTCCGTAAATCTAGACTTTGAACTTGTATATAATTTATGCCATTTTTCTTTTTTTTACAATATATTGCAATTGTGTTTACTTTCACTATATTAACAGTCCCTTCAAATTCCTGGTAGAATATCAAGCATCCACAATACCTCAGCCCTGCTATTAGTTCCTAACAAAGAAAGTAAAGCATTTAGCATTTGCCCTAGGAAGCATGCTGGAGTTAAAACATCCTGATTTATATGTTTCAGCCATTAGTGGCAAAACCAAAATAATGTGGAAATGCATTTGGTATCCTGTGGCTCCTCAATTTGTCTAGTTTCTGTCTTATGATTTATTTTTCCTAGATTCCATTGTCACGAGTCTCAGTGGCACCCTCCCAAATTCTACAGTGACACTGGAGATAGGGAGGGCAGGCACAGCTTCCTCTTGGAGGCAGGAGGTCAGGCAGAGTGCTAGAAGGGCAGCTTGGGGTCACAATAATACAGTACAAGTACAGAGAGTACAGTTAGGTTAGCATATTGTTCTGGGGCTGAGAGCCTTTTTCAAACTCTGATCCATCTTCATCTTCGTAATTAGGCGATCTTTGCTTTCAAAGAAAGTGTTGCTATGAAACAAGTTGGCAAATGAAGGCAAATTTGAGGCCTGCTCATTTAAGTGTTGGGCTCATTGTTCTTGGTGGTGTAATTGGTGATCAAGAAGGCAATAAAACGGCATGGCCATTAAACGGCCTGAGCTGAAATTGAAAGGAGAGCATTTATATGGTGCAAGATGCTGTGAGGAGGTTGTAACTTTCACCCTTACATGAACCAGAGTTTACGGAAAAGCTGATGGCATGGCTCTTGTTTCACCTCCTGGAGGCTGGGATAAAAAAAGGGAGGAAAAAAATTAAAACTAAATAGAATTAATGAGCCTTCACACATTGTCCTGTTTCTTTTGTTGTGAAAAAGCTGGGCGAAAATCAAGTTGGATAGGAGAGGGTGGCAAAGAAACACCATTAATTTCAGGTTGTAAATTCTACAAAACATTAACTTCATTACATGGCAATTACTGTCTGTAATTGGCAGAACGAAGGATTCCACTTTCTCATCAGCTGCTAGTTTTAGAGGACTCAGCATTTTTCTTCTTGGCAAAGGTCACACCACTAATATAAAGAATAACCTGTGAACCCGTGTTGGTGGGGAGTTAGACTAGATGATCCTGAGGGTCCCTTCCAACTCGGAATAACCCGTGAACTAGAATACCTTAACATGAACTAAAAGTATAACAAATTCTTTTGCAAATAAGCAAGGGTGTGCTATTAATTGCTGCTAAAGATATTTCTCTGTTTTTTTGTGACAAAACATGATTCAGAATTTAGAAAGATAACAACATTAATCATGTAAAAAGGTAAAAATGAAAACTTTGATTATTTTATGACCACTTGCACTTACTATATGACAGAAGAAACACACGATTTAGATAAGATTATAGAGAAACAATAGTTGCTTTTGAAAATAATTATCTCAAGAATTTCTTTAAAAGTATTTGTCCAGAGTGTGTATGGCAAGAAATACTATGCTGTATGGAGAATTTTTAATTGTGCATCTCAGATTTATGTATATAACTTCAGCTGAAGTTCACATCCTTAAGAAATATGTTCAATTGCTAGTTGATTTTGTTAATCAGCTGCAGAGGAAGACATTAAATCGCCTTGATGTTTTCCAGAGTAAGTTTTTATATTAAGAATTTCATAATGTAGGAATATTATGAGGCAAGGGATCCATATTTCCCATACACATGAAAAAATAAAGTTACATTTATTTTTTTTGTTCAAAAATGGAGCCAAATAAGAGTCAAAGCGACAGAATTTCTGTCGCTGAAGTTTAACTTCCACCTTAAAACACCAAGAAATACAAAGTGAGGAACTATGCCTAATTTTATTAAAGAAAAAATTAAACTATGTATATAATATATTTCTTTTTATTAACAGAAAGCATTGAAAGACTATAGATTCAAAATATTTTCATTTCAGTTTGTTGGATAAAAAACATCCCATCCATTCTGCATTTCACAGTGCTGTATGGCGTGCTCTGAGCTGTAGTTCTGAGCTTCCAGGTTCCCACTGCTCTCTGTTCATCAGACCATTTTTCTTTACACACCACCTGCCATTTCCAATGTGCAAAAAGGGTCCCAATAAGAAGTTTTGCCTCTGAGGGATGTGACCTTAAGGAGTGGTCCACATAACTTCTGCAAGAAGTGAATATTCTCTCACAGACAGATACAATGATAATATGAAAACAAAATCTGTTTGGTTTGCTCAATACATTGAAATGATAAAAAATTCATATTGTACTAATTCATAATAAATTCTTTCATATCACCAGAATGATATTTCCTGATTAAATATTCAATATTTGTAAACAAAGTTTTACCTTGAAAGTCACTTAACAATCACTTTCCAAGTAAATTCTTAATTTTATTGTTTTTACTTAGTTTTGCTCATTACTTTTAATTTGATAGAAGATTTTTCTGATATGCTTCATCATATTATTGTTTAGTGACTTGGAAATTGATATTTTCTCTGTCTTATCTCCTGAATACCTTACTTTTTAAAGTGAATATAACATCCTCCCTTGACAAAATAGACAGAAATGTTCCAGTGCATATAAGTAATGACAGAAAAAAGCCACAACAGGAATGCTTGCACCATGTTTCAATGGTTCAATGAAGGGAAGGCATAAAATCTCCTGTAGTTGAGAATATGTGTACAGATATTTTTTTTCCTAAGAAATATGAAAACCAGTGCTGAAGTGGAATGGTGGATGAGACATGTTTAAGGAAACTGTCAAGCGTAGAACTGAGGACAGTAAAATTATTCACTATTTCAAATCAATATTGCCAATGAGCCTTTGGATGTCATGCATATAACGGGCAGAATCTGGCCCATGTTAAATTGCATTTGGAAATGTGTTTGATTAAGCAAAAAAAGAGAATGGATTGTTTCAGACATATTGAGACATCATAAGACTTTGTCAACTGATACGTGTAAGAATAAGTTAAATTGCAATTGGATCACAATGTTTGTTCTGTGGCTACTGTGTGCACAGTGCTTAGAGACTTGTACCAGTAATTTTTCCTAATGGAAAATTTGCAAGAGCAGTATACCAGCCTGGTTTTGTTAATGGTAGTCTCCACAGCATATGAGAAGTCTTTCAGATGGCAGGTCATCAGTTACTTTTACAGTACATTTGTCAAGTCCAGCTCAAATCTTCAAATGTTATGCCGACATTTGATAGCGTCTCTTGCTGAAGCAGGAAAGCCGTGTAGAGGTGATTCAGTGCAATGTGATGCTCTGACTGAGCTGAACTAGCCTGAGATCTGGAGGCAGTAGAGACTGGTCACTGCTGCACTCCTCATGGACTAATTAGTGCTGCCTAAAAAGGACACAAATGAATATTCTTCCATAGTGCTGCACTTTTCAGCAAAAATGTAACCGTTCTGCCCATTGGAGCGATGACATTGCCAGGCCCTCCAAGTTTATCAGACAGTGCTACACCACAGGACCTGTACTAAAGAGACGGGAGCCAGATTCGCTCTCCTTAAAAGAGAATTACTGGAACAAACGGACATGTACAGACAAGACTGAAAGTTGTTTCATCAATACCAAAATAGGAACAAATATATGTATTATAACTGATAAATAACACCTTTCCTAGTTACTTTTGGTGGCCATTTAGATGCAAAAGTTATGTTTGAAAGTTGGGGCTAGAATATGAGTTGTAGTTAGGACATTTTGTTCAGAGGAGAAGAAATAAGATGGGAACAGAAATAATATGTTTATAAGGCTTCTGCTTTTAGAAAACAATATTCTTCTTTTATCTCTTCTGTACAGTAGTATTTTAGTGTAGAAATGAATTTAATATCATCTTTTTATCTTAAATGTGCTCCATAAGTGGTGTTACTGTTTTCAAGAAGAATATGGAACAAAATTCAGGTTTTACTCACTTTTAAAATTATAATAACTGAAGAGAAAAAATTCTGCACATCACTAATAGTCTATTTTGTTACTCTTTGAAAAGCAGAATTGAAGGCAAATCCATTAGAAATTCTCTAAATGAATGCTCATAACAGGAGGCAAAGAATTTTTAAAAAGAAGGAAGTTTTACAATTATCTAAAATCTAAATTTTCACAATCTAAAATATGTAAATTAATGCCTTGGTCTTCTTTGTCATAGACTTTTATTCCCAGCTGAATCAACAGATCCAGCCAGAAATGTGTGCCTGCATTTGGTGCAATTGTACTTCACAACAAACACAGCTCCAGTGAAATTGTCAAAGGTGCTTTGCATACCTCAAGAATTAAGTGAGTCTTTCAGTCTTTGTGCATGACAATAATGTTTATCGTCAGCAGTCTTAAACAGCTTCGCCCTGCCTGCATCCTGTCTACTTACAGGGAAGAAAGAATTTGTCTGTTTTCAGTCCTATTCAGTATTGGCCTCTTTTCTTGGAACACCCGCCAGTACCCAGGTTCTGACAATTCCCAAGTGCCAAAGAGTAAACTCAAGTTACAACCTGAGTCTTGTCCTGTGAATTCCATCTCTTTTTCCATTTGGAGTGATGGTGATTTTAATTTGAAACCTGTAGCTGTACAGAAGCATAGTTTAAATTAGTATAGCTTTTTAGCTGTGAAGTGCAAAGGCTTTCAGTCTCTTAAGTATGTGAGATGCTATTTTTCAGAAGGAACCCATACCCACATCTGTCTGAATCAAGACTTCTTCAGTAACTATGCAATGCATTTCTGTCATCATGACAAAGCTTTTTGGATAATTTGTCAAAATTTGTGGAGTAGGGTGTAAATACAGAAAACAGCCTCAAAAATGCAGCCGTACCTCACATTCAGAAAAAAAATCACAGAATTATAGACGTGATGTCATTCATTTAAGTCTAGCCAGTCAATTTAAGGAACATCACAGAGGTGAGGGACTTGTAGTTTCAGGTGACAGCTCAACTCAAAAGTAATATCTCAACTACATTTTTTTTTTAATGTGGGAACAATTTTATGACAAGGCTAGTATTTTCTGTCAAGGCCTAGAATTGAGTGGCACTTAAAAGAAATCAGTGATTGAAAAGGTTTGGATCTCTCTTTAGAGTTCTGAAGTGTAATAAGATTCATGCCAGTCCTGCATGTTGCATTTTCTTTTTCTAGCTGGGTGAGGGATTTATTCCAGGCAGAGGCCCAGGGAGTGATATGGCAATCCATCTTAGTATAATTATGTGAGCACTGCCACATAAGATCTGATGCCCTCAGGACAGAGCATGTTTCCAACTGCTTTTTAAAATTATCTTAAATACTTCATCAGGGCAGTTCACATATCAGTTCCTAAGTGCTTCTTTCTAAAGCTTCATGGGGATGTAGGTGGGAGAATTAGTCCACACCAAGCTCATTTTTGGCACATTGAAATAGTTGTGCTCATACAGTATATCTCATAGGATATATTAGATGATGAGATAGGAGGATAAAGTATTATTTTTGCAAGTGTCATAACTTTGCAGCAGATTAACAATTTCGTATTATTCACGTGGAAACATCTTCCCTTATTCAATCCTACTGTATCCAGCATAGGCCTACAATTTCTATCCATTAATGCTTTTAATCTCTTAATCATAATTATATATTTCCTCTGAAATCATAGTAGCTGTATGTCACATTCCTTCTTAAACAGCTGAATTGATTCTGCATTTGCACTCATGTCTTGAGTGGAGACTGAGTCTGAGTACCCCCGTACCAGGAGTATGCCTTTTTGATTTTCAGACACCCAAGTACAAAATGTACACGTTATAAACACCAAAGGGCTGTAGAGAAAGTGACTAGCATGAGGTAATTTAGACTTTTAAAAATAATTTATTTCAGTCAGTTGAGTAGATAGGCACACACACACAGAGACACGCTGCGAGTCCCTGACAAGGCACACATTTCTTTCCATTCTGGGAGGATGTGGCTGTAAGTGCAGCTCTGTTCCACCTGGAATGGATCGGGACAGTGAGGCGGACGCTGGCAACTGCATGGTTTAAAAGCCACAGCCACTGGTGGAGCTGTGCCTTCCCGGCACAGGAAAGGGCGATTCCATGTTGGCCGCCCCTGATGGCTGCCAAGCCAAGGTATGTGGAGGAGCTGAGGGGCTACAAAGGTGCATGGGACCCTTGGCGGCCATTTGGGAGATGGCAGGAGACAGGACCACAGCAGTACCAGTGGAAGGAGCAGCCCTAGCAGTGCAGGCAGGGCTTTGGGATCGCCCAGACCCCCGGCCCCACCACACCCTGCACCCCTCACCTGGCTGGAGGTGGGGGGTTTAATGGGAGTTGTCTGCAACTTGTGGTGTCTGGGAGGGACTGGGGCAGACAAGGGGACAGGCCAGCCTGAGGTTTGGGTCAGCACCGAGTCAAAACAATTCTGTCCCTGAAAACCGTGGCCCTGCAGCTGCAGGAAGGGAGCGCCCGGTCCTGGTGGGACATGCACTGGGAGCTGCCTACTTAGAGGGCTGCAGGCAACATCGTGGGAAAGGGCCAGAAGACACCTCCTGCACTCTCCTGATGTGGCTCAAGCTGCACAGCAGTACTAGGAACACTCTGCAGCTGCTCCAGAGCTGAGGTGGGCAGGGCTGCCCACCACACAATGGCCCTTTGCAGGTATCACCTAGCATGCCCAGATGGGAATTATCCCAGAAAAAAACCCCTCTGATGGAATGAACCCACAAAGCACAAAATTGCATAGTGGCAGGGGTTCACTGTATCGCGCAGATTTTGCTTATTGCAGCATCTTTCTGTAACTTTTCTCCCTGCAAAATTTGAGGGATTACTGTATTTAGTAACTTATCACCACTCAGAAGAAAATACCTTTGCTATTGCCCTGTTTTACAGTTGTGCAAGCATTTTGCAACCAGTGGAAGAGATCCAGCAGCTGAGACGGCTTTCCCTGCCAGTAAGCCTGAGGTGTAGGACTACAAGAAGGCTGGATGTGGGGAGCTATTGTTTTATGCTAAATATGTAACTGTTGAAAGCTGTTCAATTACTTCATTACCTTTAAAACAACTGAGCTTCATCGTATATTTCTCAGCCTTTTCGTGTAAATTTTGCCTTCTGTCTCAACTCCAATGCTTATTCTAGTCCCTCCAGTCTCTTCTTTATTTCACAAGCCACAGATATCCATAATCACTCCCTTCCCTCTTCTTCTCAAGGGTTTTTGTTCAAAAGTGAAATACGATGAGAAAACAATGCTAGAAAAGAGGTTTTGTCTTTACATTTTAAACCATTGTTTCTTCTGACATTTATTTATTAAATAATCATTAGGGAAAAGGGAGTGTGAGTTTGTTTTAAGTCATCTGAAATGGTAATAGTTCTGAATTTTTTGTCCTTTACTAATTCTGTGCTTTAATTTCCTGACTATCTACAAAAGTAAGAAAAAAGTTAGGGTTTAAGACATAAAGACACTCAAATACTGTCAAGAATGCCAACATGTTGATCTGGTGGAAGGTAGGAGGGCTCTGCAGAGAGACTTTGACAGACTGGATAGATGGGCTGAATCCAATGACATGGGGTTCAACCAGTCTAAGTATCAAGTCGNCCCTAGAGGTGTTTAAGAAAAGGTTGGATGATGTACTTGGTGGCATGACCTAGATATTAGGGTAGTGTGTTATAGGTAGGGTGGTGTGTTGGTATCAGGATGGCAACAGGTTAGGTAACAGGCTTGGCTAGGTTAGGTAATAGGTGATAGGTTGGACTTGATGACCTCTATGGTCTTTTCCAACCTTACTGATTCTGTGAACATTTTCTTAAAATAGGGTTTTATAGTAGGCAAAGTAAGAAGACAAAATACACCCCTGCCTTGTTTCCCACTCTTTTAAGTTAGTTTTTTAAATGTCACTGTTGCCTTTATTAAAGCTAAGATTTTCATATTAATCTCAAATATTCATTTCATTCTTTTTTAAGAATATAATATTTAATGGTAACTGTTTATGATTTCCCCTGTAAAAATCTCTGGAAACACCATGTCTACTATTGAAAGCATATACAGATAAATGGTCTGATTTTGATGAGTAAATAAAAATGAGGTGTTTATCTTTATAACAAAAAAGTTGTGTGAGAAATCATTTATTTTAATTGTAAATTTATGAGAATATCCACTTTATTATATCTTACATTTGAAGTCAAGAAACTCCTTATCATTTATTTTGTACCATCATTGGATAAACCTAATTATGCCATAGAAGGAGAAAAGTAAATCTCTGACTCTTGTGGTTAAGCACACAGGCATAAAATAGTGTAGTCTCTTTAACAAACTCATTTCCAACCAGAGGGTCATCTACGTGTCTTCTTTGTAATATAAATTCAACCTAGCATCATTTCTTTTCTAGTCTAAGTGGCCTAGATAGTAATGCACATGATTAAATTTCTTGTTATTTTAATGAAGAAAACATATTTCATTTACTGCATAAGTCATAGGCCAGAAAGTTGCATGCTCATATTCCCACAGTGTGAGTTCATATTACACAATATACTTACTGTCAGGAATGAAGACAAGATAATTACGGTTTTAAGGAAGCATACATTCACTCTTTCTGCAGCACAAATGAGTAATTAAAAAACTTGTAATTGGTTGTTGTATGAACAGATATTACAATTATGACATTAACTAGCCCTTTCATGTTCCTCTTTCAAAATCCAGGTGCACTTTCTTAAGAGTTCATTCAGTCACTTGAAATCACCTCAGTGAAATTCTCTGGTTTTGCCACTCTACATCTTTACACATCTCTAAAGTTTTCAAACTTTTATGTAAACAAAGAAAGAAGAGGTTTTTCCTTTGTTTGTAAAGCATTGCACATGGTAAAGCTGACATCCCCTGAAAGTGAAATTTGAATAAAATATTTAAAATCAGTCTACCTGAAATGGAAAAATATTAAAATACTTAATATAGGCATTTTTATAAAATACAGAGCTGAATTATTGTACTGCTATATTAAAAATGTAAGTGCACACAGTGAAAAAATCTGTCCAATGAATATGTCAAGGCCTTTTGATAAAAAGACTCTACAGGTAAAAAGAACATAAATTTCATCACGTATCAAATGTCAAATAATATTTTCTACTGAGATGCCAAGTCAAAAAGAGAGCAGTCACGTCAACTATTTTCTTCCAGTCAGTGATATATTTTGATTAAAACAATGGCAAATATTTGGAGATACTTTGTACATTTGAAATACTGTAATTTAACATGATCTGATCAAAGTATCGTATAAAATAATTATATTTCAGAATTCCCTTTAAAATATCTAAAAATATGATGGGAATTAGGAAAGGAATTAATAAATAGAAGTACAAAACCTTGAATATCTGTATAAATCATGTATTCCTATAGTAGTACAACATTTATATTTATATAACAGAATGATTGTCTTAGCCTTGCCTTGTCACTACTTTTTTTGTATATTCCTGTTTCCTGCAGAATATAGATTACTTTCTATAAAAACAAAACGAAGCAGCCAAAGAAAAAACAAACACCTCCCTTTCGCCAAAGAAAACTAAACAAAATGTTTATTCCTGCCCAAAGTTATCATGTCAGACAAGTAATCTAAGAGCCTTGTCCCAAGAAAAAAACTTCCTCAGCTCAATGCTCCCTGACTTGGTTTCTTTGTAGTGTGTTGTTAGTGAGGAGCTGTCCTCTGCCTTAACTACAGTACCGTGTTAGTAGAGGAACTGGTTTTTCCTATCATGCACTTTGAAGAGATTTATCCTATTCTTATACAAGATTTCATTTACTATGTGAAAGCAGTGTATCTACCTGTTGACTGCTTAGACAATTGTCCTTACATCCTTAAAGATGTCTAATGTACTGTGAAGTCTGTTGGATCTGCTGTGTTCTTAGGATAAATTAAATATACTTGAAATTTACTGGCTGTTTTTTGTGTTTTCACAGTCATACACAGAGTTTCAAACAGTAAAAGCTGTGAGAAGAAAGGAAGGTGTTCTTTCATTCACCAGATTACTTCAAGCTCAGAATGTAGACTAGAAATTAAAAGACCTCTCTACAACTAAGGCATATATAAAGAAGAAGCAGCACATTGATAGCACTAGGTATTGCTAATGAGGGGAATACAATCTGTGAATATATTGCTGTATTCACACTAAGATGCTTTTAAATGTTATTAACAGAAAGTAATGAACCTGCAAGTTCTTCAACAACATTTTGATCCCCTCACCACGCATGCCAAAATCTTCTTCTTGGCTATAAAACCAAATTGCCTACCTATAAGAGATTAGACATACCTATAAGAGATTAGAAATGAGAATCTCACAGCCAGGACGTGGTAGTGTTTCTTCACACAGCCTTTGAGCTTGGGGCCAGGCAAGGCATTTTTCTGGGTTGCAAGGTGACCAAATCAGTGCAGCACTTACTGACCACTTTTGGCTTGAATGCCTTACAGTTGGTGGTTGAGTCCTTGAGCCAGTATGTGATGTATTCCCAGCACGACAGCTGCATTTGAATTGCTTAGATGATGCAAGTTGGCCAGTGCTGGCATACAGTTAAGTGGGGTAACCCAGAAAACACACTGTGCAGGCTAGCTCAAATAGTACATCAGTGTTGCTGCATTCCCTGCAGACAGTGACTTGTCTGGCAAAGAAACAAGGTTACAGATATAGAGAAAGCTCTCTAAGTGCTTAAGTTCCAGTTTATGTTATGAGCAGCAGCACCACGTAATTCAGAGCTGTCCCTGACTGTGTCAAAATGTCACTAGTTTCCTAGCATATGAGGCCACAGTGCTGGCATTAGAAATAACATGTTTTTCTTTTGGCCTGAGGGGGAATTGAAATGCCTCTCTAAATAGACCTCACTTCTTGCCATAAATGCTATAGGACACGAGGATTAAAGGTTTTGACTGAAGGCAGCATTCTTTGTAGAATTAAAAAAGAGGAATGGGGGAAAAAAAAAGAGCAGCATTGATGTATAAGAGCAGAGTTCTGTTCTCTGTTATCCATTGCAGAATGTTTAGCAGATATTCAGGCTCTGTAGCACAGAAAATACCAATGAAAAAAATACATATAAATTATGTATATGTATTTTTAAATGTATATATAGAATGCATATATATATATATGAAATATGCATATACACACACATGCATATATATGTGTGTAAATACTTCCATGTGGTTGGCTAAAATACAATATGTATGTACTACATATGTACACACATATTTTAGCCATCATTCTGCACCTTTTCTCTTGTTCACGAGTAACTTTATAGTTTAGATATGGAAACCAAAGACTAATTGGAAAGTATTTTTTTTAAAATGTCTTTAAGGATTCCTTGATTTATCCAAAGATAGGGTAGAATTGAGAACAAACCCACTTTTTAAATATCAAGAGGTGGGGTTTTTTTTACTATATACAGAGTGCCACAAAATACTGTTGTTCAGAGAATTAGTGTGCCAAGTTTGAAATACTTCCAGTTTCCATAAGCCAATAAGTCAGCATAAGTGTCCTGATTTGGACACTAACAGGGTTGTTTTCAAGGAAAAATGGATGAGAAACCATTAAAGAAACACCAACTTTATTGAAAGAAATATATATATATGTATAGGTATATATATATATGTATGTAGTGTATATATATATATATATATATAT
>WEKX01028706.1:200313-218919 GCA_013390025.1 Pitta sordida | reverse complement strand
ATTTGGAAAAAGCACCCAAATAATAACTCCTAAGAATTCTGACCATTTTTTTTTTTGGTGAAATTTATTTCCAAGTTATCTTTGTATTGTTTGTGTGCTTCATGTCCTTTATATGAGGTCAGAGTTCTCTGATTCTTCCTGTCTGAAATCTGTTTACCAGATCAAGCATAACATTCTTCAAGTAGGTGGATTCAAAATAAAATACTGACATTAAATTATATTTTAATTCAGCTCCAGTGCAGTTGAACTAATATAAGCTGTTTGTGCATTCTTTAAAGAAAAATTCAAAACAGTGTTGGCACTAGAGTGAATACTGCCTTAGTGTACATTTTTGTTGTAAAACTTCAGTTACCTCCAACAAAAATAACATCAACAAGAGTGTTGTCAGAACTGAATTGCCATGTACTTATAGATATTTAAGATATAATCAACCCTCTTGGTCTGGTATCCTAGTTCCTTTAACTTGTTCACTTTCTTTTATTCATTGTGTGTTCTACATATCTTGGAAATTAGTTTATAGGGGGGAGGGTTATGGGCGTGGAGGGAATTGTGTGGAAAATTAGAATTCAAGGTTTTTTGATAAATGGTTTCATCATATTAAANACTTGGCCACAGGGTCATGTTCCCTCTTGCTCTCCCTCTTACATCTTCCTTTCATTCTTTCCTCTGCAGACATAGGATTTCAACAGCAGCAGACTCCTCCTTTCCCAGCTGTGGGGCTTCTGGTTAATACAATCTCCTGGGAGAGGGGAGGCCTGTCTCTTGATATTTTCAAATGGAGAATATTGACTGAGTTGCAAATACTTCAGCCTCTAGGGGCTTAAAGAGGTAGGTGATGATACAGATGCTACCCTTCTTTAAGAAGAGGGCATGTGCTATCACACCTTGAGTTGAACCCATTAAAGTCACTGCATGCTTGCCTGATGGCACAGAGAAACTGCTGCTCTCCGGATTTCTGTCAGACCATGGTCACACACACATGCCTCCTTCTCAGATGGAACAATTTCTGGTCGTTGCTCCCATGAAATTTTTCAGTCAAGCAGAGAGACAGTGAGTGAACATCACTGATGTCTGGAAGGTGGATATGAATTTCTGAGGTTGAGGTTTGGATCCATGCCGCATCTGCCCAGGCTTTGCCAGGAGACTTATGACTTCCTGGGACATTATAGTCTCTCCTCTTTGGGAAATGAAGAAACATCTTCATGTCCTAGCAAGTTGTTCCTGTTGCAGTTTCTCACATTTTTATATATTTGTCCCTTTCAGTACATTCACTGACGAGAATGGTTTAAAAGCTTATTTTAAGAGCATATACTTAAAATCCACTTCAGTACAGTGGTGAGTGTCCGTGTCTCTCATGTGGGACACTGGGGGTTCGATTCCCACCAGGAGGCAGTGGTGCTGTTTAAGAGTTGGACTCAATGATCCTTCTGGGTCCCTTCCAACTCAGAATATTTTGTGAGAGATTCTGAGAGAGAAAAGTGATGACATATTTGTTTTGTGACTACATTGGTGCTAAACGTGATTATTTTTCTACAGTTGAAATTAATAAATGTATACCGATAGTAGAAACGTTTATTTCAACTGTAAAAATTGACTTTACTATTGGTCAAGGCCTGTCAATCAAATTGACTTATTATGCACTTGAAACTCATTAGCAGTACAATATTGTAGTTGTACATTTCAAATGACTGATGACTAGAACTGTGTGAAATTGCTGGCGAATTTGTCAATTACTGTGTGAAATGTTCACTGTAAAGATAGATTTTCACTCAAAAATCATGCCAAAAATAATCTCTGACAACCCAAAGTTACTTCTTGTGATTATGGTATGTCCCTCTTTTGCCCTTTCTCTTTATTTCTGCTCCATCTCTGAAGTCCCAATGGGACCTCTTTGTGTGGCAAGATGAAGGCATGAATTGATTTGCTGGGGACACTGAAGGACAGCAAAAATCAACTACTTTTATATTTGGGGTGCTTGAAGGACTAACTGGACCAGTGAATGAATCCTGCTGCACATTTTACTGATAAATGACCTTGTATAATAGAAGTCAAAACTGTGAATACCACTAATTCAGTAAGAGTAGCTGCAGAAGAACTTCTACCTTTGTTCTGCAACAGCCTTCTGGTCCTTTCTGGTCAGATTGAGTGGAGCAGGATTTGAACTTTTTACTGAGCTAATGATTAATACAAATTCTACTGTTTGCAATATTGCCCACTTCGCGATTAATTAAATTCCCTTGGAGACAAATTAGAGAAACATTGTAAATCTTGGCCACAGACAGTTTTGTGTGGCCAAAACAGTAGCAGTTCCTGTAATTTGTCTATGATATAATGAAATTAAGTTATTTAATTAAATTAACAGTGGATCAGATTCAGCTTTCAGTAATTGCTAAACACTGCAGGACTGAAGCAGCAGAAAATAGCCTATGTGGCTGCTAGCCCAAGCAAGCTCAATGGGACTCTTACTTCTGTCTAGCAGGGATGAGCTCTGGCAGAAAAGGAGGTTATATACACACCAGTGGGTATAACGCTCTGGGAACTGGAAAAATAGTAGTTATCTTCTAAGAAAACTAAATTTACAGTTGATAACACATAGAGAATGTAGGGGCAGATTCTTGGGAAGTTTTCTCCATAGATTCACTTCCTTACATGGAGCCACTTACTCCTTACAAATTAAGGGCTTACTCCTTACAAATAATCTTCTAGCTTGACAAAGAGATAGAATGTACCGGAAATCACAGGATCACAGGATATTCCAAGTTGGAATGGGCCCACAAGCATCATGTAGTTCAACTTCCAAGTGAACGNTGTAATTACCTGGATCATCTTTCCGGCCCTTCTTGTGGATGGGTGTCACATTAGCCAATTTTCAATCTTCCGGTACATCACTGGCAGGCCAGGACTGTTGGCAATTATGGAGAGTGGCTTAGCAAGTTCATCTGCCAGCTCTTTCATCACCCTAGGATGGATCCATCTGGCCCAATGGACTTGTGAGGATCCAAGCCACTCATCAAGTCTCTAACTACTTCCTCGTGGATTACGCGGGAGTTATACTGCACATCCTCCAGTTAAGAAGTCTAGCAGTCCTGTAGGCAATCTGTCTTGCTGTTAAAAACAGAAGCAAACAAAGCATTAAGCACCTCTGCCTTTTCCTCATCTCTAGTTACTATATTCCCCTCTGCATCCAATAAGGAGTGAAGGTTGTTGCAGCCTTTCTTTTGCTGTTGATGTATTTATAAAAACATTTCTTGTTGTCCTTTACAGAAACGACTAGTTTGAGTTCCATCTGGGCTTTGGCCTCTCTAATTTTCCTCCTGCATGACATGACAACTTCCATAAACACACCCTGACTTACCTCCCCTTTTTTCCATAGACCATACATCCTCTTTATACCCCCTAGTTATTTCAGGAACTCCTTGCTCATCCAGGATGGTCTTCTACCCCTTCAAGTTGTCTTTCAGCACATTGGGACCACCTGCCCCTGTGCTTTCATGAGCTCATTCTTAAAGTATGTCCAGCCTTCCTGGACCCCCTTGCTGTTAAGGACTGTTTCCCATGGTACCCTCCTAATTAAATCCTTAAACAGTCTGAAGTCTGCCCTCCGGAAGTCCATCATGGAGGTTTAGTTCATGCCCTTTCTCGCCACACTGTTGATTGAAAACTATGATTGCATGGTCAATGCAACCCAGATTTCCTCCAATCACAACATCGCCAACCAGCCCTTCCCTATTTGTAAACAGTAGGTCGAGAACAGCCTTGCCCCTGGTAGGCTCACTTGCCAGCTGTGTCAAGAAACAATCATCAACTGTCTGTAGGAACCTTCTGGACTGTGTCCTCTCTGCTGTGTTAAGTTCCCAGCAGATATCAGGCAGATTGAAGTCTCCTGCAAGAACTAGGGCAGCTGATCTTGAGGCTATCTCCAGTTGTTTAAAGAGCAATAGGTCTACCTCTTCCTCCTGGTCAGGCAGTCTATAACACTCCTACCAGGATTTCAGTTTTATTGGCTATCCCTCTTACCTTATCCCATAGGCTCTCAACATGATCATCCTTAATGTCAAGCTCCATGCTATCAAGAGTCATCCCACCATGTTTCCGTGATGGCAACTCTATTGTATCACTCATGATGCACCAAAACTTCCAGCTCATCCTGTTTATTACCCAGGCTGCGTGCATTAGTATACATGCATCTCAGCTGGGTTGCTGAATTCATTTTTGACTAATTTTTACCAGTTTCAGTGTCTTCCTGAGTGACTGCTGCATCCCCTTACCCCTTCAAACCTAGTTTAAAGCCCTGTCAATGAGTTCTGCCAGCCTGTGGGCCAAAACCCTTTTGACTTTATTAGATAGATTCTGCCCTCCAGGGTCTAGCAAGCCAGGTTTGGCGAAGGATGCCCCATGATCATAAACCCCAATATTCCTCTGGTGACACCGGTCCCTAAGCCATTTATTTATAACAAGAATTCTTCAATTCAATTCAGGTTCCAAACCAGCCACTATAGGGACCAAACACAAAACTACCTTCATTCCTGCCCCATTGGTCAATCGACTAAGTTCCTTAAATACCTCCCTAATTTCTCTGGATCCCTTCTTGTTGATCTCATCACTGCCAGCTTGGATGATCAGTGGGGGATAATGATCAGAAGGTCGATTTAGTTCTGGCAACCTCTCAGCAATATCCTGTACCTGGGCCCCAGGGAGGCAGGAGACAGGTAGATCCTTCTATTCCCCTCAGAAAGGAGTCAAATGTTTCCATATGTTGAATACTCCACCCCTACACACCCACTTTGTAGGTAAACAGATCTAGTTTTCACATACAAAGCTACAGTACAACTTACAGTCTCAAATCAGCATCACATTTAATGTAGCCTAGGCAAGGAAAAATATTGAAATACTGAAATTGTCATTAGCTGATAAATTATAGTCATATTTCCCAATTTTTAATTCAGTCTAATTTAACTAATATGCTTTAGTATCAAACAGTCATTTATGAATTCTCTGGGTTTTGTATTTTGTTATATACTTTGTTTTTAACACATTTGTGTAAAGAAACAGAAATATTGAGAAACCTTTGCAGCATGTTTTTCCTGTTTTAGTTGGATACTGATGCCATGCCAATTTTTAAGTGATACACATAATGAAACCAAGCAAAACGTTGGCAAGTATAACTCTGTTTACCTCAGCTATAGCAATGCTAGTCTGCAGTGGCAAGAGAAATTGTAGTGTTTCACAAGATTCTCCATTAAACTCTGAGGTACAGCTATATTTTATATGCCTTACAATTGTATAAATGGGTGAAGACTTAGCTGGTTGAAAATGTAAGCACTCAGGCTAATTTATTTTGGGATTATGGGCTTGACTTAAGCACATATGTACAAACCCATGTACTCCTGTTTCAATGAATCACAATGATATCTATGTCACTGACAGTAAACAGAAATGCCAAGGGTTTTAATGCAAGGAACTGTCATCGGGAGAGGCCTTTTTTTCTATTATAAAACTTTTCTCCTTTTTACTGGAACAAACAATAGGTATCTCTTCTTATCTCCCTTTCCCTCCCTGAAAGGAATGTGGCATGGAGGACCCAGTGTCTTATTTTATCTCCCCTTCCTGGCAAGGCATATGGCAGGGGAGGGGTTTTATCTCCTTTCTATCAAGACAAACAGTGGAGGATTCTTTTCTTTTATCTTCCCCTCCTGGAAAGGCATGTGATGTGGGAGGGGCTCGAGGCCCTATAACTACAGCTTCTGAGCCTCAGCAGGCCAGGTTCGCTTTGGACCTTTGAATTGAGGACGCCTTGTTTTTTTTTCACCTCTGCCATTTCGCCCAGGACCACACGGACCTTTGACTTCTCATCTCAGTGCAGCTTCTCTCCTGCTGGTCATTGGATCTCCCTGCAGTCCCTTGGACATTTCGGGAAAGGACCACTGGCTGTTTACTCCACTGGTTTGCCTGCCCTGAACCCTATTCCCCCTGCCTCGGGAGTCCTGGAGGTGCCCTGGATTTTCCTTTGAACTAGGCACCCTGTTGTGCTGGTTTATATTGCCATTTGTTTACAGTTGTCATTGTTCCAGTGTGGGGTTTGTTTGTTTTTTTTTTTCTTCCTTTTAATATTCTGTTATTGTTCAAACATATATATATATATTTGTTATATTAATTTTTTTTTTCCCTTTCTCCCAGTAAAGTTCTTATTTCTCTCTCTATATATATAATTCAAGTATTTCTAAATTTAATTCCTGCTTCATCTTAATTGACCCAGGACAGGAACATAAGGAACGGAGTAAGTGGAAGCCAGTCCCATCTGCAGGCAGAGCAAAGGTCTGAGGATTCTGACCTGCTGCTGTCCTGTTACCCTCTTTTGCTGTGCCCTCAGTATTGGCATACCAGGTGAATTGCCTCTGCATGAGCTGTGCTCGTTTCTGGGCAAGGCAAATCCTCCAAAAGGCAAGGGACACACAGCAGCCATACCAGAACGCTTGCCTAATATGTATATCTGTGTTGCATTTAGAGGGGAGTCAGCAGTCAGGACCTTCCATCTGCAATGTGTCTGGTAGCTTAGCCCTGTTCCAGATATGCCCAAACAGGCTGCTCATGGGTGGCCTGAAGGCAGGCCCTAGGCAACCTGACAGGCAATAAATAGTGTGGGTGGAAGAGTACATGCTAGTCTGCTGCTTGCGTGCATTCCTGAGACTGCTTTTTAGAAGCAGTGTAGAAATAGCTAATGTAGGCCATTATAAGAGGAGTGTATCTTCACCTTTCTGGAATGAAGAAAAGACTCAAACCAAATCTCAGATCTGAAGACTGACCTCTAGTTTCAGGCTCTAGTAGTATGCCCTCCTATCTGCAAAGGATAAACACAACTAGCCAGAGAGAAAAAGTCTGACTGTGATGTTTAATGCTCTGCAGGATCTGATAGTCTTTAAAACAGGAAAAAAGAGTAAAAAAATATTTTTTTTGCTTTGAAATGAAAACCTCTAACCCAGATCTGAAAAAATCGAACTAATATTTTATACTGAAGTAGTCTCATGAGGTAAGAGCAACCTATTGAAAGAAATGTCCAAACACATAAAAAAAATTATATATATACACATATTTACCAATGTTTAAACTTGTGTGATTTTTTAGTGTAGTTCTGATTAACTCGCTCTAAATGCCTCAAAGCAGTAAATCAAAAGTATCTCATCTCACTGAGAGAGTTATTAGCAAAAGAAAAAATAAGAACATTAAAAAATGTTACTTTAGGAAAACCACAGACATTATTTGTAGCCTATGCATGAACTACAAGAGCCCACAAACAAGCACAAATGGCAGCTTTTTGAATATGAAGCGTAATAAGCAATAATCAGTATCTTATAGCATGATAGCCAAAGGCAGTGACATTTGAACATCATGTCTTCTCTAAGCTTAGATAGCTTGGTAACGCATATCTGCAAGCGCTTAGCCATGTTAACATAAACCCTCATTAGACAGGATTAGGAAAGAAATAGTGACAAACAGGGTGGACACTAACCCTCTGAGGAACCAATTCAGGCACTACATACTAATTATCTTTTTAAATTACTTTAGGATTCAAGGAATGAATATCACTATATGTGCATATGACTACACAGAGAATTGTGTTTTACATGCTACAACCTGTGTGTATTTTGCAACATTTTAAAAGTTATTTTTCCTCCATGATCAATTGTTTCAGTTATACTGAAGTTAAATGTCTCTTATACAAATTATACGTATTAAAGGAATGTGATTAAAATATATAACCATATACAGTTGAGTCTCCTATACCACGATACCGTGGGTCTTCCCCCTTATATGTGAAGCTCTCCTTCCACATTGATTGGCAGCTCATTAATATGCAAATTTGCCCTGCACCCTCATACTGCTCCCCGGTGCTCTGGCACTGTTTTGGCGCTGCCCTGTTGTGTGTCGGTGTTTGTGTTGGTGCTTCCTAGCGCCCACGGCCACCTCATGCCGGGAAAAACCCCTTTTCCACTTGTCTGAGGACACTGGTGTGGGGAGCCACCCTCGCCGCTGTCCCGGTTTCTCTCTGGGCGGGTAGACGTGGTCTCTCCATACTCGGGGTAGATGAGTATGTCTCAGAGAGTCATTTGAGAAAGTCTCGGACACCACGTCTAACCTGAGAGTGTGTAAATCTTTCATAACTGCACGCAGCCGCTGCGCTCCAAGCAGAGTGGGGCGGGTGCCATTCAGAGCAGACCTGCTGCTGCCGCTGCACTCCCAGCAGAGCGGGATGGGGGGGGCCGCCGCAGCGCAGGTGCACTGGCTGTAGCCTTCTCGCTCGGAGCAGAATATTCATTACTGCCTAATTTGAATATTCATGCGTGTCAGGTTGCGCATGCGCAGTTGCAAAACAGGCCTCCTTAATCGCTGAAAAATCATGCCGCTAAGAAGTGAAGCCGCAATATGGTGGGCAGGAAGTGGAAGAGGGCTGCCTGTATATAAACATATTAAGAAAGGAAAGATAATTAAAATAGTAAAAAAGTAGTAATTAATAGTAAAAAACTCTCTAATTAAAATAGTAAAATTATTCTTCTATTTACTTGACAAAACCTAATTTTTATGATTTTTGACTTTTTATCTTTCCCTTTTATTATCAGAATTTTTTCTTACAAATAACCTAAGCGAATTAGGGGGTTTTGAGTGATTTTCATATCACCACTAGTGTAAATCAAAAAGATTTTAAACTTTGCCAGAAACAGTAAATAGGGGCTTTGCTTTTAAGGATTTTACTTTGGAACAATACATTTTATTGGGGTCTTACCTGACCTCTTTGAACAATACAAAATAGTGGAACAGAAAAGCTTTTACAACTAAAATTGAATTTAAGCAATTAGTACTTATATTACTAAAATATGACATTACTTTTCTATCATATATCAGTTTAAACACTTCAAAGGCCTAACAGGTACATAAGTTCAATCTTCATTTTTTTGTTCCAGATTTTCATGGGCCAAATTTTCAAAGAAAGCTTATTTTGGTTAATAAATACAATTATAATATTTTTACGCTCTGTTTTGACTGATTTTATAAATGTAATTTTGGTGTGGATCTGCATTTTCTGACAGACAAATAATTAAACAGAATTGTACAGAAGAATTTTATACATTCATTCTGACCCCATTAACACAGAATGAAATCCTAATTTGTTCACTTCTGATATTAATGTTATTTCAGATTTACAAAAAACATGCCCATAAGCTGAAAGAAAATAATTAAGGGAAAGTTTCTTGTTTCAAAACCTGCTATTTCAGTCACCGAATGAATTGTAGAAAATTTTAATTTCTATTCCTTCTGAATTTGGTAATGAACTTAACTTCATGGATCACCTGCGCAGAAATAAGATAGCAACAACATGTACAGAGAACCCAAAGGTATAGAAAGAAACTGAGAACCTCTTCTAATTCAGCCCACTAGCTAGGAGGTAAAAGGCATGGCCCTGAGTCTAGCATCTGTAGGAATATTATGCATGACCATATCTATGGCAGAGAGGAGAATCAGGATTAAAATGTATATGGAAAGGTGGTTGAAAATGAAAGGATAGAAGAAAAATGCAAGAATGCCCTTTGGTAGAATCCATTATCCTAAACCCCAGTCTTGGGAACATGAGAACACCCTTGGCATAAACATTTGTGTTGAGGTCAAGTGGGATTAGAAGAATATATATTTGTATGCCTGGGGCTATGTCACAAAAAGAAAATATTAATTAAAAAAACAAGCTAGAGATTTTATTTGCCCTCAAACTAATTTTTCCTTTAATATATTCTTTAGCTTTTTACAGTCAGTGGACTTGATTTTGATCTCACTTGTATTGGTTTTAATCAGAATAAGTCACTATAAGCCAGTACATTGTTCTGATATCAAATCAATGTAAACAAGGGTAGAGTCTTACAGCATGCTGCTTCAGTGCAGCTGGATAAAACAAAGCTGCACTTGGAGTTAGTGTAAGTTAGGATTTAACAGCTCTAAACTGTGATGTGGAAAAGAGGCTACTCATATGGCTGAGTTTCATAAAATGGCTTGTTTTGGATTCAGGGTTCAAGCTTCTGAATCCCTGGGAATGCTTGTAGCATGGAGGTCACCTCCAGGGCTTATGTGAGATAACCATGGCGGGTAGGCATGTACTAAATCTCAAGAATTTACTTTCTGGAGGCCTTCTCAGTTTGAAACTAAGGGTATACAAAGTCTTTGGTGAATTAAGCCTGCAATGTTCAATTAGAAACTCTGCTGAAGACCCTGGCAATCTTTGATTTCATTGCACTCTGAAGTAGCAAAGATTGTTGTTTGTCTGACCTGACCTTTTCCTAATCTGCATACAATAAATTATATATTTAGTTTCAGTCGAGTTGGTCAAGATCAGTTAACCACTTGGCCTCAGCTCTCTTGTCACATTACTTGTTATTTTCAATTTCTCAGCCTTCACAGGTTCACAGGTTATTCTGAGTTGGAAGGGACCCACAGGATCATGTAGCCCAACTACCAAGCGAATGCCCACCCAGGGATCAGGCCCACAAGCATGAAAACACGGGCACCACGCTCCATCCATCCAAGCCTCCCACCATCTAGACCATGTCACTGAGCTCTTCATCGAGTCTTCTCTTAAACACCTCCAGAGATGGTGACTCCACCACCCCCCTGGGCAGGCCATTCCACTGAGAGATCACTCTCTCTCTGAAAAACCTCTTCCTAACATCCAGCCTAAACCTCCCCTAGCGTAGTTTAAGGCCATGTCCTCTTGTTCTGGTGTCCTCAGCCTGAGAGAAGAGATTCACACCCAGTTCCAAGATTTACCATCGTGTGTTTATTCTGGCTACTTAGGAAGGGCTTTAGAGTGCTAAGACAGCTAAAACAACAGATCATCAGAACTTGTAGGCTTTGGAGTGAACAGAAACAAATGAATCTCCTGTAGGTGTCAAACTGTGATAGGTCAAGAAACCAACACATTGCTTGCTGAAGAGGGAGAATAAGAGATGAGAACAAGAATGCCTTGATCAGACTTGCATGAGTGCTTTCAAGGGGCAGATTTTGTTATGTGAACTCACATTTTTCATTAACTTGGCTGAGATCTTTAACTGTGCTTAGACTGTGATTTGAACCATATTTATAAAGATCTTGCAACTCTGGAGAGTGACTGCATCAAATTGTTGTCATTTGACTCTTGCTGAAGTAATCTGTCATTGTATGAAATGTGCTCAAATGTGTGAAAGATGCTCTAACCTCTTTATAAATTTAATACATTTGGTTGTTTACGAAAGCCAGAAAAAGTATTTTTCTATGGAAATGTAAAATATATCGTATTCTTTTTACAGTATGAAGTCAAAACATAAGGAGTGTTTTATTACAGTTCTACTAAACATAATTTTGGCCCATACCCTGTTTCCATTTTGTAGCCCATTAGAGCAACAGCATCCGGTCTTTCCAGCTGTTTAAGGATTTGCCTCATATTTCATATTGATTATCTGAAATAATAGAAAATCAGATATTTTGACATTTTCTACATTATACCAACTTATTTTAATCATAAAGTATAAGAATGTATCATTAGCTGATGATGGGACTGCCTCAGAAGGAACAATGAAAGAAAAGAAAAGAAAATATTTGAGCGCATGCTTATACTATTTCTATTATTCAGGTTTGAACTTAATTCAACCTGAGTATCATTAGTCGAATAAAGCTCATATTTTTAAGCTAGAGGAATTAAGTACACTACATTAAATGGATTAGTTGATCACTATTTATAAACCAAATTGCTCAATAAACAGTTTATTTTTGTAACAGAACTGCTATTCGATTTGGCAATTTGTATAAACAATATGTATGTTCTTAATGTATATGTTTATCTACAATAGTAAACATAAGCAACCTTTTGCCTATCATATAATGCCCCTAAAGGCATTATGGGTTAACAGTGATTTAATCCCCTTATGCATGCATAATATGACAAGCTTTGCATAAATGATAATAAATAATTGGTATATATAAATAATTCATCATTTATTTTTGCAGTAGAAATAGAATTCTTAGACATATTTTAAACAAAGGGAATAGCAAACATGATCTCAATCAGAAAAGGGGTTAAATCACATTACACAAAACAATGTTTCAAATCATCAAGACTCATTTTTATTTTTTTCATACTAGCATATTATATTTCCAACTTGTTCTTAAGTATGGAACAATACATATTTAACACTGTCATAAAATAATGGAAAAAGAATTGCTGTATTGGGCATTTAATCCAAAACAAGGGGGAATAATGTGTCAGAAAAAATAAATGCATGTACTCTGTACATTTGGTTGTTTATTTTTTTTCTGGAATCAACTGTCATGTTTTGGGGAGAAATATCTAACCCTCCCAGTGCAGCTAATAGCTGATAATTTCTAAATCATAATGTTTTTTAGTAATTTCTTATTTAACAGTGGTTCTATGGTTGCACAATAAACTGCTAATTAGATAGGAATAGTATTGTAAAAAATGAAATAAAAAATACAGTGTTACTCTAAATACGCAATAGTTTTAATAGTTAAGAATCATTACGATTTCAAGATTCAATGAGTATAGTAATGAATTAACTTTAAGAATATAATGCCATCCTTATTCATCAAGGCAATCAAATACACATTTAAGTGAAGCACATGCATCAATCTCATTGACTTTACATTGTTCTCTCCAGAGTATATTTCTTTTCATTAGGAAGACACTGACTCTTAACTACCATCAAACTGCCGACTCAACTTGCTTCAATAAGTCCCTCTGAAGCTTCTCAAAGTCTTCTCTAATTTTGACCAAAATAAAGAGCATTGGCATTTGCAAATGTTGGCAGGTCATTTCTCTACCATTTCTACTGAAAATTATATATGATATACATATGTCAAGTAAAAGTGATCATAGCAAATAAGGAGGTTAAAAATGCTGGGACAAAGGGAAAAGTCTCAGTTATTGTACTTGCTTTCCCACTAATATGAAATGCTGTTGGTTAAGGGACTGTGAGATACATAGCTATTAATGTATTACTCTATACCAAAAACTGCCATTATAACTAGATCTTTACTTTTAGCTATTTTCCAAACAAAAGCAGAACCTGACATCTCATCTCATGACTGCTTAAATATCATATATAAGCAATGTTAGTTACTTGAAAATACGAGTTAATACATTTCTGTTCTTTACTCGTAAAGCAGAGAATTGTGATGTGCACAAATTTGCCTTTGTTGCTATCATGTCATGGCCACTCAGTTGTTTCATTATACATTATTCATTACTTTTCATTAGTTTCAACCAATTTCCTGATATTAATTCATAAATCCCAGAAGTTTCCCTATTTCCCATTTAAAATTAGATAAGAACTCTTGATACTATCTGATATAGTAGCAAATTTAAATAAAATATTACTCTTTTTTGGTTTTGTTAAGCTAGCAGCTTACCTAGAATTTAAATGTTTCACCTTATTATTTTTCTTGAACCTCTCTCCTGACATTGCAGCATCTGACTATGTCCTAAAAGGTGAGACTTATAAAGCTTCTTGCTTAAATCCAACATATCAAGTCTCTGCATTCCTTCTCAGTTACCATGTGACCCCAGAGCCATCCAGAATACATAGGTTTGTTTTTTTCTTATGAGTTCATCTGGCTTCACATTGAACTGCCTGTCCCTGGGCCCTGCAAGAACTACTTCTTCTCTGGGGAATCCCCAGCAGTTTAGGTAGTCGGGTAATATTAGAGAGCTTTCAGGCTTATATTTCCTCCAATTACCTCACCCAGAATGGCAGGCATTTTTCTTGAACTTGAAATTATTTGGCTCATTGCAGAAAGGTACAAATGCAAAGAATAGCAAACAGTGCCTGCTCTTCACAAGGTCTGTGATCAGGGTATCCATGCAGAGACTTTAGGAGGTAGAGCCAAAGCAATGCAGACTTATAAGGGTGCCTTTTGAAGCTTAAAAAATATTCCTACTCCTCTTTCCATTTTCAAGGCCTTTCCTTCTGGTGAGCTGCAGGTTCAACTCCCTAACGTGATAGAAAATATGGGTTTTTTCGTTTCCTCTGTGTGGTGAGTTAGTTTTCAAACAGGCAGTGAAATCAATGAGTTCAATAGTTGCTTAAACGTCATAGTGCAAAGGGTGGGGCAGCAGTGAATGTGTAGATGAACAGAGGAATAAAAATGGTGCGAGCTGTTAGGTCAACCCCTCAAGAACTCCTCAGCTGCACCCAGAGGTCAAGGCACAACCTACTCTCAGTATCTCCTGTTGACCAGCGAAAGGAGCTACTTGCCAGTAGGCTGACTTTTGAGACTGCTATGGCAGGCGTTTCCTGAGCTGACGGCTCTCTGTTCCAGTGAGCTGCAAGGTAACTGCTGCTAGGTTAGGAGCTTTACAACACCAATAATGTTTTAAAGTTCAGATCGCTGTAGGATCTGCCCTGTAATATGAGAAACTGTTTTGATAAGGCAGTATGATGACTCCATAAAGAAAGAAATAATTTGGTTTTCTTATAATTCATATAATGCTATTTTTTCTTTTTCCCACTTTTTTCATAGAAATGCAGTTATTAAGAATCTTAAAAAGAGGATGCTGCTTCCACTAAAATAAAGAAATATGTGAAGAATAGCATAAATATTCCTTGAAGATTTTTGCTTATGATAAGCCTCAACTTTGCAAGTTTGCATGTCCTGCTTTTTAAAAAAAGAAAATTAAATTTAACTTGCAATCTATGTAATATTCAATGCAGATATCTATGTAATAAGTTTTCTGCCTAGCAACATTCCATTAATTGCCTTTAAGTGTTAACTTTCAATATAATTGAGAGTAGTTGCTAATATCTTTGCTTTCCCTGGATATCTTTGCTCTAAGAAGAAGAAAATAAGTAGAAGAAGAAAATTAGTAGAAGAAGAAAATAAGGTCATTAAAATTATATACAAAGAGAAACACCTGAGTAAACATCTAATTTAAGGTGAATGTTCTCTTAAACTGATGATTTCTTAAGAACATTTTTTATTTGATGCATGCTGAATAACAAATATTAAAGCCTTGCAATACTGAGTAAGAGCACACATGTAGGATAGTGTTTGGCCTCTGCAATGGCTTTTCCCCTCAAGTATTTTTTCTGTCTTAGCCATTTAAAAGAACCAATGCACTCATGGATACCACTTACAACCTACACAGTGGAAATTAGAGCCTTTTAGGGAAAAGATATTTGGCTGATAAAAACCCAGCTCCTTAAACTTTGGTGCGACATAATATTTCTTTTGGCAAGGGGTCACTGGTGTTCAGCATACATCATCACTAACTTATTAGATCTTGAGGCAATTAGCTGAAAACAAACAGAAGAGACAAGCCCTGTATTGAGCTATAGAAACCAGAAGAAAATAGCCCATGGCACTCCATTATTCCAGAGCTTCATCAAAGGCTAGGCACTGGCTGCAGTTTAAAGAGAGTATTGTTTTCATGTAACATCTATACAGTATTGGGATTTTACCGTGTTATTTTTCTACTGCTTCAAGTTACACCCAAACTTGTCTTGTTATAATAGGGCAGTGGAAAGAACTTCTCAGTTTCTCCCTAAAACAGTATATGCAATGTGTTTCTTGATTAACTGAGGATTAAAAATCCAATTAGATCCTCCCTCTTCATGGGAAATCACATGAGGAATTTTGAGAAATATTACTGAAGAACATTGCTTAAAGTAACTGTCTGTGAAAACATGTGACAAAGGAAGAACCGATATCTAAGAAACTCATAGAATTATCTAAGCAGACTGACCTTTACCATTTTGAATGTAAATATGTATTTCTGAATATGAGAAATGAGCTGATAGATTTTACTTGTTTCAACTACAAATAACACTTTTCTCCTTACAGAAAAAGATAGCCACTTGAGAAAAATTAGGTATTAATGTAAGCATGACACAAATAAATGTTATCATTAGACTACAAGTAATTTGTGGAGGGGTTTCAGTAATGTGCTTCACAATATGTTAAATATGGTGGTAAGTAATAGAATGTGGTTTCACTTGTGTATATATTAAGAATTCTGACAAAAATGTGTGATTCTTGTTTAGAAAAAACTTCATTACTAAATGAAAATTTAGTTATCTGTTTTTAGAAAGAGAAAGTGATTTTATATATTTCAGGTACCTGGCCGTGTTTGCCACTTGTTTCGTTTCCTGGTTATTAAATAGAAATTCTTCTGTGTCCACTAATTGAACCATAATAGAAGATTGCATAACACTAGTTTGCATTTTAAACACAGCAAATCTCTAAATGAATCTGTGTTTTAAGAAATTTGCTGGGTTAAGTTAAAGTTTTATAATCCTGAATGGAAAATTTGAGGCAATCTTTTATCTAGAGCACTGAGGGTATTTTATATATGGAGAATGCCAGTATTATCCTCTCTTCTACAAACTCCACCACCTCCCTGGGCAGACCATTCCAATAAGCGATCACTCTCTCTGTGAAAAACCTCTTCCTAACATCCCGTCTAAACCTCCCCTGGTGTAGCTTAAGGCCATGTCCTCTCGTTCTGGTGTCGTCAGNGTCCCTTCCAACTCAGAATATTCTGTGACTCTGTGGAATCCCCGCCCCCTCCCCTCCCCCGCTCCGGGATATCATACATGCTATATATTCATGCTATATATTTTTTTTCTCTGTTCAGTACATGATTTTCTATTTATTTATTTACACTTTGGGAAGCTGGGGTGTTTTCCCTTGTAATTCAGAATTGTAAATAGGCATGATTATTCAATTTCTACAGGAGAATTGCCATCTTAGAAAAGCAGTTTGAAAATGACATCCATACAGACACAAGTTCACAACCGATTCTTGAAAGGCTAGACAAGTGTTCAAAAGATTCCTGTGGGCTCCAGACACCGTTACATACACCTTGATTAAGCTGGATAAGTTGTTCATGGGTCAGAAGTCCTGGATGTATGCTTGCACAAATTGAGTGGTTGAAAACTCTTTGTTGTGTAGACAGACAACAAACGCTATAAAAGTCCTTAGGTGGAGAAGGTAAAATGTGCAAGTCACTTTTCAGACTGGTCTTACATACACTACTCTCAAGTTGGGTGGCCACTAGTTCATTTGGGTAAGTTTGCATGTCATCTCTTAAAAATGTCTTTAACAATGTAAATTAGGTGAAAGGGCCTACTTACATATCTACTTCATTACTATTATGAAGCATAGATGCTATTAAAAGAAATTAATATAATTAATATAATCAACAGTAACATTATGTAAACAATAGTAGTTTTACACTCCTGTCATAATACATCATACATCATATGCTTTTCCTCTGAGAAAGCCTCAATAAATACACAGGCTTTGCAATACGTCTAAAAGGTCTGAGTCCTTAATCTCTGTACGGTACTACTTAATATCCATCAGAAGTCTGAAAAATCTTCTACCTCGAGTGTCAAAGGTTTGTTAAGCACCCAAGCTGAGCTCATCTGCTGAGACAGACTATAAGGAAAGAACTAGTTTCTTAGGTAATGAGTCGCTTATTAAATAGGATTTTATAAATCAAAACAAAACTCTCAAATTTCATCTGGATTTTAAAGCATATTTTAGAAGTTCTGATGTAACGTGCTCCACATGTGATATATAGCTGATTAAATACCCTACCATAGTCTAATTTAACAGTTGTTTCAAGGGAGTATCTGACTTTATCTGTGGTATGTGTTTTGGAATGAAACTCCCATGTTTGCATGAATGATTGTGACCAGCTACCACCAAAAAGACTGACAATGTTCTGATCTCATGCAATTGGAGTAGGAGAATTCACAGCCTCTGCTAAGCTGATAGCAGAAACATGACTCTCAGATTTCCTGCCTTTTATAAAGACGACCTGTAAACCACCCTTCATGAAAAAGTAAGTATTAATTCTAATCCTTCCTCAAACTGTTTCCACATATCAAACCACCAAACTTGGAGGTATTGAGCTCCATCCAGATCACTTTCCAAATCCTAGTTATTGGCTAGATGTTGTGAGAGCCAGCTGGTAAACACGAGGATGTCATAATATATCCAGTACTCTTAGCAGTACCATAAAACATCTGCTGTAGGAAACACCTTGTTTCTTATACCTCATGCCAACTTTCAAAATAAAGACAAAGAATCAGGAATATGAGAAGGCTTTGAGTGTCAAAATCCAAAAATTGCAACCCAAAAATCCTTCATGAGGTTGGTGATATACTCCTGGGGACGATGGCAGCAAGGGGCTTGGACAGGAATATTATGTGCTGGGTCAGGAACTGGTTGGATGGTCGAGCCCAGAGCATGGCAGTTAACGGTGTCATATCCAGCTGGCGACCAGAATCACAGAATCACAGAATCAGTAAGGTTGGAAAAGACCATAGAGATCATCAAGTCCAACCTATCACCTGTTACCTAATCTAATCTAGTCAAACCTGTTACCTAACCTGACCTGTTGCCATCCTACGACCAACACATCATCCTACCTATAACACACTACCCTAATATCTAGGTCATGCCACCAAGAACTTCATCCAACCTTTTCTTAAACACCTCTAGGGACGGTGACTCCACCACCTCCTTGGGCAGCCCATTCCACTGAGAGATCACCCTCTCTGTGAAAAA
>WEKX01028706.1:182673-200146 GCA_013390025.1 Pitta sordida | reverse complement strand
GCACTGGTTAGACCACACCTTGAGTATTGTATCCAGTCCTGGGCACCTCAATTTAAGAAAAATATTGAGGTGCTGGAACAAGTTCAGAGAAAGGCAACAAAGATGATTAAGGGGCTGGAAGATAAGCCCTACGAGGAGTGGCTTAGAGAGCCGAGTCTGTTTATCCTGGAAAAGAGGATGCTCAAGGGTGATTTTATCATTGTCTATAACTACCTAAAAGGGGGTTGTAGACAGGCAGGGTTTGGTCTTTTCCTTCTGGTCATTGGAGATAGAATGAGAGGTCATGGTCTTAAGCTCCAGCAAGGGAGGTTTAGCCTTGATATAGGAAAAAGTTTTTCACTGAAAGAGTGATCCAGCATAGGAATGCATTGTCCACTGAGGTGGTTGAATCTCTGTCCCTGGAGGTGTTTAAGGGTAGACTGGATGAGGTGTTGAGGGTCATGATATAAATGTTGTAGATGTTAGGTTTTAGTTGGACTTTAGGTTGGACTAGATGATCTTCAAGGTCTTTTCTAACCTTATCAACACTGTGATACGCTGATTGCCTGTGTCAATAAAAACCTCTACTCATAAAATACTTTTCATTCCAAACCAGCAATTTCCTGGAACCTCCACTTCTCTATTGTGTAATAGGATTATATTTATGCTGAGGAACTTAATTCTAGAAGTCAGGCAGACAACACCTTAATTATGTCAAGCTTAACTAAAATTATAGAGGAAAATCTGGAAATTAAAAACAAACTAACATTAAGGCATTCACAAAAACCAAACCAAACCAGGTTCAAAACATGTTTTTCTTTCATATACCATTGAAGCCCTATGAATTGTATCAGTCAGCACAGAAATGTGAGGTTTTTTGTGTTTTACATGATTTAGAAAGGTCTTCACTCTTGCACTCCTTGAAGAAACCCCGTAATGCATTGATTATAGGGTAGTCCAAACAGGAATATTCACCTTTTCTGTAGAAAAAATTGAATGCAAGATCTACGTAATCAGAAGCCTGCAGGTAAAATATAACTAAAAATTATATGTAAAACTGAAATTAGAGTGCTGACTGAGATATTTAAGCTTAAAGTCATCTAGACTGGTTTTTCCTTTTTTCTGGGCAAGATCTCTTGCTGATATTATGTTATGTAAAAATTATTGCTGATACTGGTCACCTTTGTGTGGAGGGGGGAAAGATGAAAAGTTTTTCACTGCAATCAGATTTACACTCATAAGATTGATTATCATTTAGCTTCACTCTTCAACTAGCTTTCTACTTAACATAAACTTTTGTCTTTGCCAAGTCCCAGACCTCCATAAACACACTAGTGGAAAAATGCAGCCCTAATTCTGGTTTCAAAATCTGCTGTGGATATCAGGCTCAAAAAAATTAGGCTTTCCTAACCAATTCTTCAATATTTTATTTAATTGTAATCTTAGAGAAGTGATCAAGTTTTTAAAACTGAAAATAGTTAGGAAGGACATATTTTGAAAGGACTGAATTACAAAAACTAGATAATCATTTGGAACCTTCTGGTAGCATTTCACCTGACTATGAAATGCCAGTGTTACAACTGCGGAAAGAAGGAACCAGAGCTTATTAAAACAGCAGTAAAATGAGGAGGAAGGCAGCTAGAAAAATATTAAAAACATGTATAACAGCTGAAAGAAAGGAGAGTTTAATAGTAGCAAATACAAGGAGAAAGCAAGAAAAAACAAGACTGGTAATGGAATGGAGGGGAGGGCAGGAAAGGGGAAGGGAGGGGAGGGGAGGGAAAAGGAGACGATGGGAGGGGAGGAGAGGAGATTCAGCTATGAAGATGGTCTCTTTCAAATGAAACAGAGAAATAATATTTTAATAATTATTTGAGAAATATAGAACTCCTAGGAGACTATAAGAAAATTAACAAGGGCAGGAAAGGGTAAACAAGAAAAATGGGGTAAATATAGTCATGTTAACCTGACATCAGCCCTGAGGAAAACAATGGAATGACTGGTATGAGACTCGATTAATAATGAAAGGAGGGAAATATAATTAATGCCAATCAATGTGGTTTTATGGAAAATAGATCTTGTCAAACTAATTTGATATTTTTGTGAGATTACAAGTTGGGTTGATAAGGTAATAATGTTGATACAATATACTTAGACTACTACAGATCATTTGATTTCATGCTACAGTATGCATTGTTGTCATAGTTTAATCCCAGCCAGCAGATAAGCACCGTACAGCTGTTTGCTCACTCTTCCCCCATAGTGTGATGAGGGAAGAAGTGGAAGAGTAAAAGTGAGAAAACTCATGAGTTGAGATAAAGGCAATTTAGCAGGTAAAGTGAAAACCATACACAGAAGCCAAGCAAAACCAGGAATTCATTTACCATTTCCCAAGGGGAGGCAAGTGTTCAGCCATCTCAAGAAAGTAGGCTTCATCACATATAATGGTGACTTGGGAAGACAAAAGTCATCATGCCCCCTCACTTCTTCTTTTTCCAGCTGAGCATGAGACCATATGGTACAGGATATCCCTTTGGACAGTTGGGGTCAGCTGCCCCAGCTGTGTCACTTCCCAACTTGTTATGCTCCTCTCTGGTGGTATAGCGTGAGAAGCAGAAGAGACCTTTACTCTATTTAAGCTCTGTTCAGCATTAACTAAAACCTGTCCTTATTTTCAAACTGTTTTCAGCACAAATCCAAAACATAGTCCTGTACTAATTTTCTGAAGAAAATTATTTCTATGCCATCCAAAACCAGGAGAATTGGTTAAGAGGGATACAAAATGAACATGGCACACATTAAGTGGATTAAAGGCTTTGACACACCTCAAGATATACTGTAATGATAAACGGGGTATGAGCATCCAGTTCATACTCAGATAGGATCCGGTAGGTCATGGTCTTGAGCTGTTATTTCTGAAAACATTCATGGATAATACACATGGATATTACACAATTAAATTCTTTGAGGTTTACAGAAGGAAAAATAAAAGGAAAGTTAGAAAATGAAAACATAGACAATCAGATTATTGAAGCTACATTCAACAGAAAGCTTAGTATATGTTCTTAATACGTGTTGCTTATACTTCCAATGCCCCTGTAGCACACCTTTGTCTCAGGCACATACCATATACACCATCACAATGGATTGAGATCAAGCACAGAATAAATCTTACAGTCGTTTTCTGCAGCTGACATCAGGGTTATATGGTCATCATTTTAGCATCTTCAGCTGCAAATGGAGAAATTAGTAAGGGGACTTGAGAAGTGGTCGTGACCAAGTGAATGTGTAGGCAGAGAAAGGCTTTACTACTCTGAGAGCTTGGACTATGTGAAACTCAGGACTGTGGGCTTCTCTCAACAATTAAGCAGCTTATCTGGAGAATTTGGAGGAGGTAGTTTCATGAGAACATTATAGCTACTAAGTGGTGCTTCTGGCTCTGTGTGTCTAGCACCAAGTAGCTGAACATCTGGCAAATCTGGGACCACCTGAGTGTGTATGAGAAATCTTCTTTTCTCTCTTGAAGTATCAGAGTTTTATGTGGAATCTCCAGTTCATCCACAAAATGTTGGCAACAGACTCTGGAATGAGCCCTTATGATCCTGTTGGGTGATTTCCCTCAGCAATAAGTTACTTTGAAATACACAAATCCAAAATTAAGATCACGCTGATGGTTTTGTGGAGGATGGACTTAAACCTTGATTTAGTATTACATTTGCATCAAGACATAGAATCTCTCAGTATCTGAAGGGAGACCCTAATATCAAGAAGCAGATGTCTGCCTGATTACATTAAATTTCTGCTCAGTTTGAACATTTCTTTAAAGTTTGGAAATTTCCTTAGTGTGCTTGCTTGTCAGAGACTTTATCACAAGAGGCTGGACTTGGGCTGGAGGAGTCCATGTTCAGTATCTTATCTCTCACTACTTCAGTGTGGGTTTGGTCCATGAGCAAGGCTCAAAGCCAAGAAGGCTGCATAAAAAACTATTTTAGATATGTCAGTGTGTTGTTGTAGAGTTGAAGAACAGATATGAAAACAATAGACAGACAAAATTAAGGAATTATTCCTAGCCCAGATATTGGAAAAAAAAAAGTCATAATTGCCTCAAAACCTGATAATTTTTGTTAAGCACAACAAGCTTCTTTTTCAAATGTAATTGTAATCATTATTGCTCCTTTATATCTTCAACTCTGCCTCCCAAAGACTTCTTCGTTCTCATCTTTCCTCCTCATCCCATGAAGGAAAACAAGCACTGAGGTCTTTGGCAGGTGGTGATGAAAATGCAGTGCTTTCTGCCACTACTGCTGTGTCTGATTGTGGTCATAAAGACATAAACTCCCTCAGGAGGCCCTTAGTGAAGGAGCCCTTGTGGGGAAGCCTGGTCATCAGTTCAAGGACCTGAATGGAAAACAAACCTGAAGGATCTTGTAGTACTTTTTTTATTCCAGATACTTCTTTCCTAGAGGAAGCCTTCTTCTCTGCAGTTTGCTTTGGCATAGTCCTCTATTCATATGTCAGGAAGCTTGCAAGCTCCATTGGTTGGGCAAACTCTTAGTTCTTTAACTGGCATTTTTCCACCTGAAAGCAGAGGTACGGCAGTCTTCTCAGGATCATGTACTGACCAACTTTTCGAGGTATGCTGTTTCATAGCCTTATCAGAGCTTTTACTGGGTGGAGCAAAGAGAAATTGATAGGATTTCATCAGTCTTTGAGGCTTTCAGACATGCCAAAGAGCAATTTTGTCATTCATTTAAACTCCTCACAATTCTGTTTGCTCTGCTAGGCTCCTCAGCCTCATCTGCCTTGCAAGGCCATAGCTGGGAGCTTTTATCTATTTTACCGAGCTGACTGAACTCTCTACTTGATCCTGAAACTGGTGGTTACAAGAGATTCTCTTCAGACTGTTTCCCCAGGGATAGTACAGTCGTGGTACAGAGTAGAGAAAGGGCAGGGATCATTTAAGGTAAGCTTTTTGCATTAGCAGTATGTCACTTCAATTGCTGGAGTCAGACAGTGAGAAAGAAAAGGCTTTAGAGGAGAGCGGATGAATTAATCTGCCTGCAATCTTTACTGAACAGCAGACAAATGTGTCTATTTCACCTTATCCCTGTATGACATAGTATTTCTAATGAAGACACTGCATTTTTGGAACTGCTACCACTGAAGAGTAATGTGCCTGTTATCCTAACTTGAAATGCCCCACAATCATTCACATTTGAGATTTCTGGAATCACAGAATCAGTAAGGTTGGAAAAGACCATAGAGGTCATCAAGTCCAACCTATCACCTATTACCTAACCTAGCCAAACCTGTTACCTAACCTGTTGCCATCCTGCTACCAACACACCATCCTACCTATAACACACTACCCTAATATCTAGGTCATGCCACCAAGTACATCATCCAACCTTTTCTTAAACACCTCTAGGGACGGTGACTCCACCACCTCCTTGGGCAGCCAATTCCACTGAGTGATCATCCCCTCTGTGGAAAAGTTCCTTCTAATGTCCAGTCTAAATCTCCCCTGATGCAGTTTAAGACTGTCTCCTCTTGTTCTATCACTTGTAGCCAGAGAGAAGAGACCAACGCCCAGCTGGCTACACCTCCCTTTCAGGTAGTTGTAGAGAGTGATAAGGTCTCCCCTCAGCCTCCTCNCGGCCTCCAACCGGACACAGCACCATTAACCACCACTCTCTGAGCTCTGTTATCCAACCAACTCCTGATCCAGTCCACTGTAAACCCATCCAAACCACAAGCCTCCAGCTTCACCAGGAGTTTGCTATGGGGGACAGTGTCAAAGGCTTTACTAAAATCCAGGTACACCACAACAACAGCTCCTGGTCAAGTTTGTTGTTCTGGGAAAATACCAGGATTATCAGTTATTAAGAGATTGTTTTGTTAATGAATACTTTTCCAGAAATGGAAAAATCATTGAGAATTTTTGTTTATTTTAAGATTTAACTGCATTATTTTTGAAAAATTACCTGTGGAGATATGCTAATGTATTGATACGACAATGCCTGGGGCTGTAGAAGGTGACCAGGATTAGGCATTGTCTATTCTATGTAATACTCTATATAATAACTTGAAACACTGGTCAGTTTGTGAAGATTTTTGCTTGAAGGAGCTGTCAAGATCTGTTTTTCTGTTTATGTCCTTGAGGGTTTCTGAGGATGTTCTTTGTCTCTGGAATCTCTGCTTCAGAGACTTAAATTTCTATTTGCAAATCTTTGAACCTAGAATGGATCTCTTTGGCACTCTCTCACATTGCATGGCAAAAACTTGGGTGAGAAAATACAATAAGAATCCCCAATATCATGTTGTCATCAGATAACTGTAAGTGAAATGTTTAAAATTGTAAAATTGGAGGATTGGAATTTTAATGATTCTTCATATGGCCTCCACAGGTACACCAGCTTGCCTACTCCATGCAATGCAGAACTTTACAGTTGGCAAGGAGAAAATAAGGAAAATCAGAATTGAGTGTTTTGGCTACAGAATTAGTGAGGAGACACAGAGAAGAAAGAATAAGAGTAATACAAAAACTAAGAGTTTTGCAGCACTCTTAGTTACTGTCTTGGCATTGCATTACAGGACAATTGGTCATCTGAATTGGTGGATGGAATCAGGGTACAGTACTGTCCCCCTGTAGGTCAGGAGGAAGTAGTTAGCAATCTATTGATCCACTTGGATCACCTTAAGTCCGTGGGACCTGATGGGATCCAACCTAGGGTGATGAAAGAGCTGGCAGATGAGATTGCTAAGCCACTTTCCATCACTTATCAGTAGTCTTGGCATACAGGTGAGGTCCCGGATGACTGGAAGCTGGCTAATGTAACCCCGAATCACAAGAAAGACTGGAAGGATGACCCGGCTAATTACAGACGTGTCAGCCTGACCTAAGTTCTGGGTAAAGTTATGGAACAGACAGTACTGGGTGCTATCATGCCACACCTGCAGAATGGCCAGGAGATCAAGCCCAGTCAGCACAGATTTAGGAGGGGTATGTCTTGCTTGACCAACCTGATCTCCTTTTATGACCAAGTAACTTGCCTGGTAGATGAGGAGAAGTTTGTGGATGTAGTGTACCTGGACTTCAGTAAGGCCTTTGACACAGACTTTCATGATATACTGATGGAAAAACAGGCAGCCCAGAACTTTGACAAATACATTCTCTGCTGGGTCAGGAACTGGTTGGATGGTCGAGCCCAGAGAGTGATGGTAAATAGTGTCAAATCCAGCTGGCGACCAGTTACTAGTGGTGTCCCCCAAGCATAGGTATAGGGCCCGGTCTTGTTTAAGATCTTTATTGATGATCTCGGCATTGGGATTGAGTCTGTCATAGGCAAGCTTACAGACGATACCAAGCTCAGAGCAGGTGTTGATCTGTTCGAGGGTAGGAGGGCCCTGCAGACTGGAGAGATGGGCAGATTCCAATAAGATGAGTTTCAACACGTCCAAATGCCAGGTTCTACACTTCAGTCACAATAACCCCATGCAGAGCTATAGGCTGGGGATGGAGTGGCTAGAGAGTGGGCAGGCAGAAAGAGATTTGGGAGTCTTGGTGGATAGGAAACTTAACATGAGTCAGCAGTGTGCCCAGGCAGCCAAGAAGGCCAATGGCATCCTGGCCTGCATCAGAAATGGTGCGGCCAGCAGGACAAGGGAAGTTATCCTCAGCACTGGTTAGACCACACCTTGAGTACTGTGTCCAGTCCTGGGTCCCTCAGTTTAAGGAAGATGTTGAGATACTAGAATGTGTTCACAGAAGGGTGACATGGATGGTCAAGGGACTGGAGCACAAGCCCTGAAGGAGCTGGGGCTGTCAACCTGGAGAAGAGGAGGCTCAGGGGTGACCTTAGTGCTGTCTATAACTACTTGAAAGGAGGTTGTAGTCAGGCAGGGGCCAGTCTTTTCTCTCAGGCTACTCTAGACAGAACAAGAGGACACAGTCTCCAGCTCTGTCTGGGGAGGTTTAAGCAGGATATTAGGAAAAACTTTTTCACAGAGGGGGGTGATCTGTCATTGGAACAATCTGCCTGGTGAGGTAGTGGAACCACGGTCCCAGTAGATGTCTAAAAGTAGGCTCAATGAGGCACTGGNGACCAGTTACTAGTGGTGTCCCCCAAGCATAGGTATAGGGCCCGGTCTTGTTTAAGATCTTTATTGATGATCTCGGNGGTCCCAGTAGATGTCTAAAAGTAGGCTCAATGAGGCACTGGGTAATATGGTTTAGATGATGGGATGGTGATAGGTAATAGGTTGGACTTGATCATCTCAAAAGTCTTTTCCAACCTTGTTAATTCTGTGACTCTGTGATCTGGACAGCTGCTAGTTTTAATGATACCTGTGTCTTACCTACAAGCAAGTAAGAATGAGCAGCTATCTAATAAGATCTTTGCCTTGTGTATAATATAAATATGGATATTTTTGGCAGTTGAACTCCCAGAAGTTACGGTAAGCTCAGGTGTAATTATAGTGTGGATGTGGGTGCCTATGTTATTTAGAAATAATATACAGTCACTGATGGAAAGCAGTTCAATCTTATAAAGAAAGCAAAGATTAAGTTGTGTAATATGAATGTTGTAAATTAGCACAGTAAGAACATATCAGATGTTCTGAGAATCACAGAATGTTCTAAGTTGGAAGGGACCCACAAGGATCATCAACCCTTACATGAACGGCCTCTACAGGGATTGAACCCACAACCTTGGTGTTATTAGCACCATGCTCCACCAACATGTAGGAGCAGAGCACAAGAGCATTTACTATTGGCATATTAATTTTTAGCTGAGTGAAACTATGCCCTTAATACGTCCTTACTTCTGCATTTCCTGGATCTTTTCAGTACTTTTACATTTAACATTGTTTTTTGTGGAAACGGGATGCCACAACAGTTAAACAATTTTTAATTTGACCAGAACCCACTTCCAAAACATTTTCTCTGCTAGTATTTGATATCCTCATGCTAACTGCTTCTGGGTGTGAGACTTCAGTTGCTGACCTGAAGAAAACACCAGTGCTAAGACACTCTTGTGTTACCTTGTGCCTTTCTTCTTGTGGCTGTGAAAGCTATATGATTGAGGTGGTAAAAGGAAAGGGAAAAAAAAGGCATTTAGTAACCATAGAGAAAGAGAAAAAGGATAATGTTGAAAAATATTAACATCAGAAGTTAGCACAGATAAAAACACAGACAGAGGGTCCTTGAAACGTATCTTTTAAGAATTATTCAGCAGTTTGGCTAGTCAGAAATACATTTCAGTTTCACAAGTGTCTTTGAAATGTATGTCAATATAATAACTTTTTGGAAAGCAGCCTGTTTAGTCCTGTATCACTTTTTTTTTTTCCCCCTAGTGGACAGAGTGCTTCTTGAGCCAACAGTTAAAGAAATTGATACAAGAGAGGATATTAACTCTTAATATTAGTGAGAGGGAGGTAGAATGGCAACAAATATCAGCAGCACTTATTGAAATACATTGATTCAAGGACTTGACTTACCCGCAATTTTAATGCTACCAGCACTAATGTCGTAGCTCTTCTTAAGCAATTAAGAGATCTGAGAAAAAGGCACTGGAGTACTTTGGTACCAGTCCCATGAACCAACAGATGTGAAGCCATGCAGCTGCCTGTCTTCCTGTGAGGTTTAACCTTAACAGGGACCTGTGCAGAAATACAATTTTTCCAGTTTTGGAAGTCTGGATGAATCAAATGTAAGGGTCTCAGCAACAATTTTATTTCAGCACATACATATGAACTAGAATTATTTTCTATCACAGTTAAGAATCCTCTAAATCTTCTCTTCTTTGAATCAAAAATATACATGTGGAATATCTATTCTTATTATGTTTGTGTTGCATATCTGCTAAGTGGTTTGTACACACTGATTAATAACTACATGTTAACCCAAGCATTGTAAGTCTTTGAAAAGAGTCTGGAAATACAGCATCTAAAAAATTTAAAAGAAAGAATCTATTTGTCCTGGCCTCAATTAAGATAAAGTATGAATTGAATTTAGAAATACTTGAATAATATATATGGAGAGAAGTAAGAACTTTATTGGGAGAAAGAAAAAAAAAATCTAATACGACAAATATACATATATATGTTTGAACAACAATAACAGTATCAACAACAATAGAACAATGACAACTGTAGACAGCTGGGAAAAAAGAAGCACTAGGTGATTGTACCAAGTTCAAGGGAGACCAGGGCACCTCCGGGACTCCAGGGGCAGGGGAGTAGGGTTCAGGGTAGGCAAACCAGTGGAGTAACAGTCAATGATCCTTTTCTGAAATGTCCAAGGGGCTGCAGGGAGATCCAGCAGTCAACAGGGGGAATGCTGTACTGAGATGAGGAGTCAAAGGTCCACGTGGCCCTGGGCAAAATGGTGGCAGTAGAAATCAGAGGTGAAAACAAGGCTTCCTCGGTCCAGAAGATCCACAAACCCCCTCCTGTGAGCCCAGCAGCTGTAGTTATAGGGCCTCGGGCCCCTCCCATGTCACATGCCTTGTGGGTGTGTCTTCACATGCCACTGGCTGTCACTCAGCCCACCCTGGCCCTCAAGCCCCTCCCCTAGTCACATGCCTTGCCGGGAAGAGAAGATAAAAAAAAGAATCCTCCATTGTTTGTCCAGTAGAAAGGACAAAGACCCTCCCTTGGCCACATACCTTTCAGCGGAGGGAAGGGGAGATAAGAAAGGAAACTGTATTGTCTGTTCCAGTAAAAAGGAGAAAAGTTTTACAATAGAACAAAAGGAGAAAAGTTTTACAATAGAACAAACACTGTTACTATCTTTTCTGCAATGAAACATTGCATGTTGAAACAGACACTGTTTTAGAATAAATATATTGATACATTCAATAATTAATAGACTAATTTGTGATGTAGTTAGCAATCAGACAAAAATTAAATATCTCAGTCGTATCTTTATTCTAATTGTGTGGTAAGATGTTTGCAAGTTATTATATTGAGATACATGCTGTTAATTAGTATTGGAAGGTTTTACCAGTTGAAGAAGAAAACTACTGGTATTACTGGTTTAGTGTCCCCTAGTAGAATGAATTTTCTCAAATGTCACCCATAACTGAGTAAATCTCCAACACAGACAAATCTGTGACTAGTTGTGTTGTTCTTGTCTTGTGACATGTAAATTGTGTCTTCAACTAGTTGAATTACTTTGTTGATAGTAATATTAGTTGTCACAAAAACTTTTTTCTGAGTAAACAAGACCTTCTTTGGTCAAATGTTCTTAGGGCAATTTCTTAACCAGTCATATTCTAAAGGCAGCAACCTCATTTTGTGCTCTCATAGTTCGCTTCAAGTACTGGCTGTGATATAACCTTATACTTGTACCTTAATTAAATAGTTGTCATTAATTTGTCATGGTTATAATTTAATTTCTGAAATTATTTGGGGAGCGATTTTTTTTTTTTAAATGTCAGTTGCAAAGGCTGTAAAAATTAGGTTCTAAAAACTGGATTGATTTTTTTTACTTTCTTTTTGCCTCCTGTGGTAGTACAGTTTCTTACAGTAAAACAATTATCTTCTGGTCAGAAACTCTTACCTCCTTCACATTCTACTTAACCAGAAACGAACTGGGACTTCAGGCTTGTTCTTAAATTCAGCATCTTGTCATATACTGGAGTACACTTTGATTGATACAGATACAAGGTTCATGTAACCCTACAAGAAAGACATAGACTTGCAGAGAAGAAATTGTCATCAGCAAGCCGATGTACCTGGTCTGAGATGAATTTCCAGATCAAAATGAGTATTTCCTTTTTGCTTTTTGACAGAGAGTAGTACTTGACAGGCTTCTGGTTCTGGTTCTTCAGAAGTCTCTTGAAGGCTGGAAGAAGTGACAGCCCTCTGATCGGAATGGCAACAGGCTACTGTGTTCTTGTACAAATCAAAGCACTCTTTCAAACTTGAACCCTCTTTTCTGAGTTAGAAAAAGTATATGGGAAAAATGATCGTTAAACTTTAAGTATCACAGAAGAAAGTTAAATATTCTGGTTAGGATTCACTTTGCAAGTGTCTTAGGCTACCAAAATTGGTCTGAATATCTTTAAGGAGACAGTAAGAAGACAAATTTTTTGTGTCTATTGTTAGTAGCATATGCGGTTTCTCAGATATTTCTTCTACAATTGTGAAATAATTAAAAATTGTAAAGACTTTTTCTTTCTTTCAATATCTCATTTAGTCCAAAGGAAGGAAAAATTCTTGAAATTGTGAATAATTCTAAGATGACAATTATTTCCGTTTCCCAGGGTTCAAAATGGACACCTTTTTTTGTTTAATTTAAATTTTTTACAAGCTTTTCTAATATTGGTAAAATAACATTATTTTCTGCTATTCATAAAATAATTTTTCAATAGCTGCTGAATTATTTTTAACTAACACATTTCATCAGTTACAAACACTTATAAATGTAGAACATATATAGATTCTCTGTTTTCATATAGTTATCTAAAGAATAAACTTTGCTTATTATAGAATAAACATCTTATTCTTTACAGTTATGTTATTTTGATGAGGAGTGCATGTCAAAATGTACAGATATTTAGTGTGGTTTGTGAAAGTGATGTCACACAACCCATCAGTTCCACTTGGCTTCAGCTCCTGGTGCTTCTTAGATAGCTCCCAATAGAAGCCTTAATAACCTGCAGACCAGGGATTGCCAAGGATCTAACCCAGGATGCAGCGTTATAAAGCACCACCAAGAGACTTTTGCTCTGCTTTATGCCAGATAAATATTGTTGAGTTGTGAGAGAATACAGTAGCTAAATGTATGCAGGACAAGAAAAGTTAAACCAGACAGAAATAGTATTGTTGACAGAGAAAAAAAAAAAAAAGAGTGCTGGAAGATGGTCACTCATCAAGAGTAATGATTTATGGATTCATAGCTGATAATTCCACACTTGACTGACTTCCATACTTACAGAAGTGGTGTACTTACTGGTGCTTTGTGTAAGAATTCATTAATCCATGAACATTCCATCTATTTTGGGTGTTAGGCAATATATCTAAAAAAGTGTGTTTAAAATGAAAATGGAAAAGTTGTGTACTCAGAAACTGCATGCAATCCTACTCGCAGAGACTCTGTCTATGGTAAAAGATATCCAAGTAAAAGTAATTCAATGGAGATATGAATATTTTAATCATCGTGGCATGAATCTGGGATGATAGATAACTCAATATTTAAACATTTTTCTTTAGGACTTTTGTAGTCTTCGTTTGTTTGTTTGTTTGAATACAGGAGTTCCTTTCTACTTATTCAGACTCTCCTTATGGCTCCTCAATTTGAATGGTTATTGGTAAGAAATTGAAACAAATTGATGGTTTGAATTAAGACATCACAATATTTGAATGAAGCTTTGGAATCAGCTCAGAAGTAAACTTCCTTATAGAGACAGAATATTCACTTAGCTATTGTTTCTTGTTCATTTATCTACAAAAGTGAGGAATTTAGTGGGCTACAGGGATAAATTTATCCATCTGAATTAAGTAAACACCTACCTGTTTGGGTACAGGTGCAACAGGTCAGTTCTTTCTTCTTAATTGGGTACAGGTGCAACAGGTCAGGTCTTCTTAATTCTGACTATGAGCATGGAACAAGGGGGGGCAAAACAGATGAATAAAGGACTCTAGCATATAACCAGATTATATCAGATATAATGAGATAAATCAAAGGTGGTTCTTTTGAGTTGCTTGAAGGATTGACTGAACAAGTCTTGTGTGATGAATTAGGCTCATATAGTAGTATGCAGTATCTTTTTGAACGATACATTTTGGATATTTTCTTTATTGGTACTTTAAAACCGTTTCAGTAACCTGATATAACTGACAAAAAATGATCACTTGGATTGTTTGTATTGCAATCCAAGTACTGCACCCTTCCTTAGCCCCTCCCCACCCCCAAGTTGTTACCTCTTTGAAACATGCAAAGAAACTGGAAGACATTCTTTGCTATATGCAGGCATGAGATTACAGTGCTCAAACCTACATATCTTCCTGATATTATGGTTAGGGAATTGTCACTTTCAATTTTCAGAGATCAGGGAAAATGCTTTCAGGTTTTCTGAATTTTGTTTTTGGAACTGTGAAGGTAATTAGCAACTGGCAGTTTGTAATATATATTAGTAACAGTGGTGGTCTATGACATCTGCATTGTTTTTCTCTCTGAGGTATCTCAAGTCTTTAGGATATAATACCGGAGACCAAGACTGGCCCGCTCAAGAATATCTAGGCTTTGTTTTTCAGTGATGACAGGTAGTACCTGTTGCGCTACTTGTAATACAGTGTCCTTGTATCTGTGACTCATCTTCAGTAATTACATTTGACCAACTTTCTGAGTATCTCTTGAAACCTAGGATTTAAAAGGTAAACACTGTCATTATTGAGGAGGATAAGCTAACCACAATTTCTCTAATTGAAATTACAAATATAAATTACTATGAAAGTATTGATTTTTTGGTTTTGTGAGTTTTTTAATGAGAGACAAAAGAGAGTGGAACATCACCATTTTTTAATACTAGCATTTAACAGGTTTTTCTAGGGACCTAGGGCACTGGGTGGGAAGCTGCAGAAAGAAATGTCAGTTTTTACATATGGAATTCCCCAAGTAAAAACTGGCTCAGATGTCGTATAGTCATCTTCCCACATGAGAGGAGATTTTCTCTACGAAAGTGTCAAAAGCACTGAAAAGAGCTAATTTTACTAGGTTTGCTTTATGTGCGCAATAAAATGTTCCACATCATCCTGTTTTACAGTAATGAGACAATGCCCATCTGTTCTAGCAATGAGGATCTCTCTGATGGAATGTCCCCCCTTTATTCAATATACAAAAATATCATGTGGAGGTTGAATTCCTATTGTAACTGGTAAACAATAAGATTTTAAAAGGTCCAAGGATGACTAAAATTTTGTCATAATAGTAAAGTTTAATTTAAACTACTCTGATTTCTTGAGAGGGTTCTCCATATAATATCTGTTTCACATGTGATACAAACCCTCACTGAGGCTGAGACTGTAGGAAAAAAAGTTATCACTCAAATATTACTTTCTAATTAGCCTACAAGAACAATTAGGAAGTGCTTCAGGTAACTTTAATCTCTCTGCCTGGCTACACATTGTTCATTTTTATGTCAACAAGTACATGCTGATATTTTAAAACAGATCTCTGTATGCTAATTTTCCTATTTCCCCATCTAAAAGACTATAACTTCCTGACTTTTAATTCCAGTTGACAGTGAATGGTTTTGTTTCTTATCCACCTCAAAATAATGTATTGTTATGAAGTGATTTATAATAAACAGTATCTAGGAAAAAAATATGATGCTGATCAGTTTTGACAACTGAAATGCATTATTAATGAAATAATAACATTGGAAGCATCTTGAAAAGAAGCTGATTGTGAGAAGTTTATTTTTCTGTTCAGACTGAGATTTATTCTTCTAGTTTAAAGATACTTCTGGGTGGACAGGTCATTACAGAGAAGAATGCCAAAATTACTGCATGTTAGAAAACCTGATGATGCTGCCTGTCAAATATAGAATGATAGGTACACTTAAAATAAAGTCAGATACATTATTCCCATTAAAATCCACTTTTACAATATCTGGTTTGACATATAGAATAGATATTTTAAGTGGGTATATATGTCAGAAAGTGAGATTGCCTTAGCTGGTTGATTTTACTTAATGGCTGTTGATGAAAGATACCATTTCTTTTTCGTCTATGCACAGTCACTTATGAATATAAATACTGGAACAAATATTTGAATAACAATGCAGCTCGGTGCATCTCCATGGCATTTTTGCTATTGAAGTAAATGTAAAGCTAAACCTTGAAGTGAAACTACATGTGAATTCATCCTCTGCAGTTATAGCAAAGGAGAAGTAATAATATAAATTTGCATTGTGCTTATTCATACATTCATACATTCATGATATGATTTGCAGACACAACATAGTATTTAAACCTCATATCTGAAGTCAGGATGAATTCTAATCCACTGTTATGTAATTCACTAAAAATACGTATTTATGCCACTACCTAAATTATGATGTCTTAACAGCTGTTCTCTAGGAAGACTAGTTTATCATTGTTATTGGATTTTATACTAATTATAATATGTACTTTATTGAATTTTCTGAAGTGCTTTGCTGGATATTCTCCAAACACTAACAGCCATATGAAATTATATAAAAAGGGGCAGCTATATTTAAGGGTATGTGAAAGTGCTTAAGACATTGGTTATAATTAAAGAGGTTGTAAACCAATACACAGTGCAAATGTCACTGCACACCTATGCTTTCCTTAACTTAAGTAATTGAAAGGAACTTAACAAGAATGACTCAGTGAAATATGAGAGCTTGATAAAGGATACACCTAAAATCTTTAATAAACATCTTTGTAATTTTGAATAGTATAAAATGATGTCTATAATAGTGATCACAAAACATTCATAAAAGCTTCGTCAAATGCATTTAACATTGTGCATTGAATGAGGATAAAAAATTTCAACAGATTAAAAGTTTCGTAGTTGAGAAAGATGAGAAAGCATGCTTTATCCCCTTTCCTTAGGGCTCTTGGACCTAACTTCTTCATATAAGTACACTGATGTATGAGAATGTGTTTTTTAAAAAAATGAATGATAGTCTATATGCTAGCATCGTTGCTGCTTTACAGTTTCTTGTACTGCTGAGATATGAATGTGTTTCTAACCAGAGGTGGGATAGCCACTGGAGAAAGCAGATTGTCGAGAGACAGATTCAAGGACGGGGGGATCCTAGAAGAAAAATAAAGTAAAAACTTTAGATTTAGGAGCTAATTTTCAAAAATTTTCAGGGAAAGGCTACTTGAACTAAACCTATCAGGATTTTTATCACTGAGTTATACCAAAAGCAAATTCCTGCTTTTCCCATTTGAGGTATGTGTAAGTTAGAAAGGTAAGGTTTACCTGTTTTCCGCTGAAATCTTACAGTGTCATCAAAACTTCATAGTTTACTTGAAAGCATTTATTGTTTTAGCAGTTTAATTTAAAACTAACAGAGCACAAAACCCTTGTGTAGTTTGCAGGAAAAACAAACGAGAAAGAAAAGTCAGTTCAAGGTATATTCCAGTTTATTTCTATTTCTCATCAAGTTTTTGGATGTATTTTCCTCCAAAATAATAAATTCTTTATTTCTTTTAAATAATAGATTTGATCATAAAATTCTGTAAACTTGTTTTTTCTCAGCCAAATTGAAATCAAGATCCTTTGTGTGTAATTATACACAGGAAACTTAATATGAGCCAGCAGTGCGCCCAGGCGGCTAAGAAGGCCAATGACATCCTGGCCTGTACTAGGAACAGTGTGGTCAGTGGAAGTTATCCTTCCCCTGTACTCGGCACTGGTCAGACCACATCTTGAGTACTGTGTGCAGTTCTGGTCTCCCCAGTTTAAGAAGGATGTTGAGCTGCTTGAGAGGGTCCAGAGAAGGGCAACAAG
>WEKX01028706.1:155627-176826 GCA_013390025.1 Pitta sordida | reverse complement strand
ACAAGGATGGTGAAAGGACTGGAGGACAAACCCTATGGGGAGTGACTACGGGAACTGGGATTGTTCAGCCTGGAGAAGAGGAGGCTCAGAGGTGACCTCATTGCTGTTTACAACTACCTGCGGGGAGATTGCCGCCAGGCAGGTGCAGACCTCTTCTTTCAGGCTGACGACACCAGAACGAGAGGACATGGCCTCAAGCTATGCTAAGGGAGGTTTAGACTGAATGTTAGAAAGAGGTTTTTCGCAGAGAGAGTGATTGCTCTTTGGAATGGACTGCCCAGGGAGGTGGTGGAGTCGCCGTCCCTGGGGGTGTTTAAGAGAAGACTGGATGAGGAGCTCAGTGACATGGTCTAGCTGGGGGGTGTAGGGCTGATGGTCCTGTGGGTCCCTCCTGGCTCAGAGTGGACTGTGAGCCTGTGAGGGATCTAGGTTTATGTTTACTACTCTGGGGTGTGCATTCGGTCTCTGTATGGGTGTTAGATAGTGAGCTGGACTAGATGATCCTTGAGGGTCTCTTCCAACTCATAATATTCTGTGATTCTGAGATTCTGTGAAAGTCGGAAAAAGTACTTTGCAAGAGGAAGAGAAAAAATGTTGTAGAGCAAGGAAAAAATGTATATGCACTGCAGCCAGACAGCATTATTTCTAAATTAAAAAGAAATTTCAAAACCTTATATTGCCTGAACCTGTGACGTACCAAACTTTTGCTCTGTGAGCATCTTTTCCCTTTCATCTCTCACTCTTGCAATAGCCTCAGCTTTTGCCTTCACCATTTTTAATGGCACCATCAATAGATAGGAACTTAATGTGTACTGAGTGGCAGGTGGCTAGACTGGTGACTACTACGTAGTCAAGTACACCACGACCATAGCCACGCCCCCTCCCCTAATAAAGTCTGGAGAACAGTCCTGAGAGTGGGGCTTGTTTGAGATGTCTGGCTGTGCTCGCCGTGCCTGGGCCCCAAGTGGTGTGGGGGGACCAGGGACAGGGCTGGCTGTGCTTGCTGTACGAGCTGGGGCGGGGGAGGGAGGGGGCGGCGCCACGAGCTGTGCGAGCATCGGGGGCCGAGCAGACTGGGGTCGCGGTAGGTTCTGGGCACGTGCCAGGTCCCACAGCTCACTGGAAAATCAAGAGCGAGTATGCGATCTTGCAAATTACGGATCGCGACTATGCAGAGGATCACTGTATATAGAAAAGTTAGTCATGTACATTCACATAGACAAAAAAAATTTGTCCTTATTTTAGGTTTCAATCTTTATTAAATCATAAAGTAACACTATTTTGGCTGTAGATACTGTGTAGGTGAACATCATCTTTTTGAATATATGTCCTGTATATACTCAATTAAGAAATAAATATAATTCTCAGTGTCAACTGACATTTATCCAAACTGATATACACATTTCAAATAAAACACTCTCAGAAAGATTGTCAAACTGTCTTGTACTATGTTTAGAGACTATTCAAATATAACTAAAACTAAAGCCCTCAGAAAAACTGTGCAGTATCTTGAACCTGCTTTCACGACAAACACACAATTGAGTATATAAGTGAACAATTCAACATGAACATTTCACAGCATGTTTGAAGTTTGAAGAACTCAGTTTAATTTCCAGGGAAAAAGGAAAAAACACACCTCTGAAAGCTTGAAAGTTGTGAAATGAAGCAGACTCTATTCTGTGTTTTTGATAAGTGTATAAGAAAATGCAAATAATAGAAAATAATTACCCTTGACTTCCGTGTCTCCCAACTTCATCTCATAAAATAGTAATATATTGAGTACTAATGTGTTTTGCTGCTTCCCAAGCAAACTGTATCACATAACCCCATTAGACAGAAGCTAGACTTAATGTCCTGACTTGTGCAACTTGGATGCAAACAGGCAAAACAGAGCAAGTCCCAATAATGTTTCTTTAATCTTAGGTTCTGTGTTTCTTTCCTCTTTCCTACTGCTGTAAGTGAAGCAATTACAGCATTTTCTAATAACTCAATTGCTTAGGGAAGATGCCTCAGCCCTTCCTTAGAAAGCTAAGCATAGAAGTGTGAATAAGCCCTGGTCTTCATGAAGTTATTTGCCCCTTGTCCCCTGTATTGAAAATGCCCCAAAGTACTATTGTGTGCCAGTTAAAGTTGTGGTTCCTTTAAGGTTCCAATGTGTATGCTCTGTTCTAACACAGCACATAGATCTGGCCTTTAACTGTTGGAAATTTTGGAACCTCTGAACAACTTTTTTTCCCTTTGAAATTATTATGCTGACTATGCTGACTGATGTAACACACTCCAGTTTTTACCAGTTCACTTTTTCTACAATTTATTTAAATTACCTCTCCACCCCTTCATTAATTGTGGATAAGTACTTTCTCATCAACATACAAGAATTTTTTCTGTTTTCCACTTTACTTATAATCACTGTGTTAGTGTCTAGTTCCTGTTGGACTCTGAGAAGAGTTACAAAGAAAGGTAATGGTGATATTTGTGCGTTCTCAGCTATAAAAATATCACTTTGAATATCTCATATGTATTCATAAATCTATAGAAAAGGAAACAAACACTACTATTTTTATTAAAGGAATATCAAAGCTACAAAGACAAGGTCAGATGTTGGGAAATGGTAAGGTGCAAATTAAGTGAAACCTCATCTCTGCCTCTTCTGCAATGATTTTTAATTATTTCTGTTCTGTAATTAAAATACATATCTGTACTGCATTGGTACAAATAGAATATTAGTAGTTCAGCATAATTCTGAGAATAACAGTTTTTACTACAGTCAAACTGATTACAAAGGCATATGGAATTAGTATTTCATTCAATCTTCCATTCTTTATTGAACAGAGTACGGCTAATTAAGTGTTAATAGTTTCATAACAGGTGATTATCTTATCTCTCCATTGCAAGGGTAATAAATACGCAACAAGAATAAATCCATAAAACATTATTTATGTCTAAAAAATGAATGCTCGTTATGCATATAGATGAGAGTCTCTATTCAAGATATGCCTGCATAGAACGTAGAAATGAATAAAGAGGTAGGTCTAAACTATTTTTCATCTGACCCTGGGGTAGAGTTGGTTCAAATATGAAATATTAATCAAGTCTACCAAACAGCTTCTTGAATTTATCTAGGTAAGAAGGGCTTCCTAGTGTCCACTCCATTAGCCAAGGACTGCAATATTTTGGATTTCTGTAGCCATTCTTCTTCTTGTGCTATATATTACTCAAAACAATGGCTCAATAAATACAAAAGATTCTTACAATACTGAGTAAACCACCGTGTCAATAAAAATAATCTAGATGAAAATGTTATTTTTTTGTTCAAATGTGCATTCTGCTAGGTTCTAAACTAGCTATTGCCACTCTGGAAAAGGGCATAAATACCAATCTTTAAAACTGCAATCTAAACATCCAGTAGTAGTAAAAAAGACAAACTTAATTACTAGGAAAGAAAGTGAAGCTAAAGAGATCATAAACACAACACCAGAAAAATTAATTTTAAAACCATTTCTTGAGTACTTCACAAAGCTCCAGTCATCCTGTTTCAAAATAGCCACAAGAAAAATACAGGAGCTACAAAAGAAGCAAAAGTTCCATAATTCCTACAACATGAGAAACAAAATAAAATTTTGTAGGGTTAAGATGGCTAAATTGAGATATGATGTGTTATAATCTAGAAAGCTTGGAAGATAATGAATAAGTTGTTGCCTAGCTGTGATAAACACAAGACATGGCCATCACAGAGATGACAGTGAAATTAATAGACAAAAAAAGTGAAGAAAGATTTCTTGTACCACATGTACATGTACATGTACCACATGTAATGCTTCAGTGGAATCACCTTTGTCAAATACTGCATTCGATCTCAATGAATTTATATGGGTTGGAGTCAACTCTCTGTGAAAGTGTATGTGTCAGGGAACGGCTAGGCCTAGACCTGCAGGCACATGGTCAGGCCTGCCCAGTAAAAGCACATGGCAGAGCTGGAAGGCACATGGTCTGCGTGTGAGTCAATGGCTGAATCCTAAGGGCATACACAGACCATCTGCCATGTGACTCCCTGTCAACCAAGGAAGTCCTGCATCCTAGTAGCTTGCCCACACGATTCCCCTGGGGCCTTTGACTGGCTGCATCATCTCTCACTTTGTCTGGAAGAGCACTGAGTGGGCAGTGAACCAGATGTCCCACCTGGGAGAGTGACCATGGTAGCCAAACCATATAAGCAGATGTACAAAGCCCCATTTTTGTCCAGCCTTCTGTCCTGAGACCTGTCAATATGTGACTCCTAGTGGTAAGTATTTTCTCTCCTCTCTTTTTTCTTCTTTCTTCACTCTTTTAATCTCTTTTCTTCCTTTACTCTTCCTCTTGTGGGTAACTTAAAACTAATTAATAGTCTTTCACTAAATTGTATGGGGTTCATTTTTTTCTAGTGTTATAGTGTAATGCTTTTCCTTGGTTGTATGTTATTCCTGTTATTCCTGTAAACCCTTTTGCCAAAACACCTATTTTCTCACTAAATTAAAAGAAATTCTCTTAGGGAAAGCATGGCACCATTTTCTCCAAACACAAATCGAAGATAATGATGAACAAAAGACTTTATGAAAGTTTGGTGAGCAAACCTAAAACTCTTAAATATAAGTAATATTCCCAGTTAAGTGTGAGACTTTAAAAGTGGAGTGTTGCCTCTTTTCTCAGGAGGTTAAATGTATAATCATTTCTGAAAGAATAGGCATGCTACTGAGGGCAAGACCATCTCAACTGCAAAACCTGACAGTCAATATAGAGAACCCAGGTCTAAATAATGAACACATAAGCAACTTTTCTAGGTTGGAAGGTATGCCAGGGAACTTGAATATATTTGCCTGGTATTTTCTGATCTTTAAATAAATGCTACTGACCGCTCTTCAAGGAAAACAAAAAATGGAACAAAAAATATCTTTGGTCATAGCATAGAATAATACATATCACAGATTAATGCAAGATGACTTAATTAGAGTAGCAATGACAGATGTATCAAACCTCTGAACTTCAAATTTTCTTCCCAGATATGTAAAAGTATTCCTAGCTGTATAAGCCTAATACTTTAGAATTTAAATTTCTGTTGTATGGCATTGAATTACTTAAAATACAATACTTGGTTGGTTAAGTTTCATAGTACAAATAGGAAATAGATAATTTTCTTAACAATAAATTCCAAAAATATAGAATATAGAACATAAACTATAGACTATGGAATGTAATATGCCATGTATGAATTGGAGAGTAGTTTCTTATGACTACAGAGTACTCATTGTCATAGAGTTACGAAAGCAGGACTGGGGAGGCTCTGAGAGTTCACACCTTTACATGAAAGCAGAGGAGATTATATCTGTGTTATTCCTCACAAGTGTTTGCTTACTAAGAGTGAGAACCCTCCAGAGATCTATTTCAGTGCCTTATTAGTCCTGAGTGTTTACCTGGTGCCTAACCCAAACCCACCTAGACATAATTTATTTTCATTGCTGCATGTCCTATCTATCAGGCACAAGGAGACCAGTTTATTCTTTCATATCTATACTTTGTTGCAGTTGAATTCCTATCATATCTCCCCTTGGTTTCCTTTTTCTAGACTGAACAGTCCCGACACTTTCAATATCCTTACTGTCCACTGTCTGAAAAGAAAAGAAATATGAAGTTAGAAGGGCACAAAAAATCTCTTTGCCAGAAGAAGAAAAAGCCCAGAGAAATTATCAGATGCAACTTTTATTCTTTACATCTCTGAATCAGAGAGTCTATTATGCTTGAGTACTTCCTCTGTGATAGGCAGTTCTGGGAGGCAACAGAGCTGCTCTTTTCCCCAGGAGGAATGCAACATTTAGGGTAGAAAATGTAGCTAAATGTGTCTCACTGCTAAAAGTCCCTACTGTTTTGATTAAAACACTGAGGGATGACAAGCTTTTGTCATGGTAAAGATCATAAAGCTATGATCATCCATGAGACTTCAACCACTGCAAATAGGGGAAAAAAACCCCAAACAACAAAACAAACAAAAAACAACACTCATTTCTGGGTGCTGATTAGTCATGACTAATGAGACAATAACAAAAGCTTGCTGTACCCTGCTACATGGGCAAAGACAACTTCCTGTACTTACTCTCCACCCCACCCAAACCATCCAACTTAGTCTTGCTGTCTACTACCCTCTCTCTGCACTCTCAGTTGAAATGAACCTACACAAAGAAAAGATGCCTATAAATCTCGCATTTTTTTTACATAGTAACCTTGTTCCCAAAAGAGGGGCAAACAGTTTTATTCTAGGTGGTGGTTTATCTTCCCCTGCCAGTACAAATGTCAGGCTCTGACCAGCTGCATGATGAGTGAAATTTCCAACTTCTTCTGTGCCCTAAAAGGAAGACATGGAAGACATACGGAAGACAGCTGTGATGTTTTGGATTAGAAGTGTATATAAATACAGGTATACATATTTAGGTATATACACATGGGTTGAATAAATTCATATAACACATGACATACCCTCCATCTATATATATATAGCATACATGAGGAGAATTTGGGCTATATTGGACATTCTTTGGTTTCGGCTCCTTCTTAGGGTCTCAGGAAGGGAGATATTAGTTTTCTTTGCAGTTGGAGCTCAGATGAGATGAGAGAAGATTTATTTGCTAAATTCCTTGTGCTAGGGCAGTTCTTGCAGATAAGGCAGGGTTGTGGTGCTGATATGTCAGACATGGAGGTGTCTAGTGAGTGCAAGAACACTATGTGTGCAGTACAGTGTTCGCAACTTGCTAATACACGTGATGGAGTCCTCCTGTTCTGGAGGAAGCTGAACAACCACCTGCCCAATTATTGTGTTTTGCTTTCAGTTGAAGCTTTTGTTTTACCTATTAAACTGTCGATCTGTAAACTCACAAGTTTTCACTCTTGCCCTCCATTCCATTGGCAGGAGTGAGCAAGCAGCTGTGTGGGTCGACCAAGGTTAAAGCACAACACTGGGAAATACCAGTCTTGTTATTATAGAGAGGGTTAACAGAATGTTACACGTTTCTTTTGATATCTTGGAGTAGAGGCAAATAAAGGAATACAAAAGTAGCAAAAACTGAAAAAGCAAAATGCTTGCCACATTTTATTTTAAAATGTATTTTTAAGCATGCAAATCTTATTGTCTGAATTTTTGCATATAATTATTCATTACATTATAACAAATGTATAGATAGAAGAAGAGTTACTACTTGCAAGTTCCCTTTCCTGCTTCCTGGGAAACTTACAGTTCTAATTGTTGACAATACGTTAACATAAAGACCAAAATAGACCTTCAGATCAGTATAGGTCATTGGAAAGAAAGTTGAACATAGGACTTCAGAGAAAAAATACTGCTGAACAAACCTTGCTGAAACTAGGGGTTGTTCCGGTTACCTATGTCAGTCTTCAGAAAACAATCTTTGGAGGTCCTAGTAAATTTTAGTAGCTTCTTGGCAAAAAGAGTTGAATAAGCTAATATGGCACCACGAGACTGATGAAGGAAAAAGTTGGAGCAGCCTTGAGGGAATAGCACCTATAATAAAACATGGATATTTTAGGCCACATTTTCTATCTTTTGTTATATTCTTCCCATATACTGCTGCCAAAAATCTAAATTACATCTAATGCAGTAAGGGATTTGGGGTTTGGTTTTTTTTTTTTTGTGGCCTTGTACCCAATGACATATTAAAGTGAAGAGGACATTTCCTAATTGACAAGAGATCCGGAGTATAAACCAGCTGCAAATGAATGGGGAGTAGAGATACTCATGGGCTTTTTAAATCAGAAATCAGAGCAAACAGATCAGGACAGTTTGTTTGTTTGTTGTTTGTATTTTAGGGAAGCACCGGATTTGACTGAGGAGGCTTTGATCAAGGGTCATTATCTGAAATGTTGTTCTGTCAAGAATAGAAATTCCAAGCTACATTCCCTAGAAGAGATTTTGAAATGTAAATATTATGAGAACATTTCTACAGCATGTCTACCTATTCCTACCCTATCTGAGAGGAGGAAAATCATAATATGAGAGATAGTTTAGATAATGGCTGAATATATGGGACATGATTTTGAAATTTCCTCTCTAAGAGGAAAAAACCTAAGCAACCAAGATAACAACCTTTTCTCGTTGGTTTGATTGTTTCTCTTTGCTTTCTCATCTTTGCACACAGTAAGCATGCATTTCTATACCTAGTGTTTTGCAGATTTTTATCAGAAAATTCACCCCAAGGTATCTCTTCAGTAGTCCCCAAAAGTAAAAATAGTCCTAGTAAAAATAAGTCTAAATCCACACAAGTATTTTGGTAACTGATTGACTGTTTCATCACAAAGCCAAAGCTGGCTTTCTGCTTGTTCTTTGCCTCTCAATTCTTCTGTGAGAGAGCTAAATAATGCTGGGAGTGGTACAATCCCCTTCTTAAGCAGGAGAGTGTGTCCCAAGCTCACAGCATGCATGTAAAAACCATCCTGTCTTAGGAGGTGAAGGTACCATGTCTTGATGATATCCTTAACACACTCACAGGTGACTAGCCATCTTATGGGGAGATAATGGAAGATGGGAAATAGAGGTGACATTTATGGAATAGAGAGCAACCCCAGCAATAACGGAGCAAGTTCCCGTTTTTCTTCTCCCTTTCTCTTCCCAATGTGTGGGGGTTTTGTTTGCGAAAGGCATGCACTCATACTGGGAAGAAGCCAGGTAACATAGATATCTAGAATGATTTTTGAAGTTGTTTTTTCTGGTTCGTTAAATTTGGAGACCCCTTGGGATGTCACTTGTCAAAGGGAATTACTGCTGCCACTGTGAAAGTACATTGACTACAAAATTGAGAAGTCATCAGTGGTCCAGGCTGGTTTAGGGCAGGCATTTTTGTGAGGTCTAGTGCTTTATCTTCACTAATATTACATTTCTGAAGAGCTACAATCAGGCTATGTACAGTTTGACCACATCTTGAGTACTGCATCCAGTTCTGGTCTCGCCAGTTTAAGAAGGATGTTGAACTGATTGAGAGGGTCCAGAGAAGGGTGACAAGGATGGTGAAGGGATGGGAGAACAAGCCCTATGGGGAGCAACTAAGGGAGCTGGGGTTGTTCAGCCTGGAGAAGAGGAGGCTGAGAGCTGACCTCATTGTTGTTTACAACCACCTGAAGGGAAGTTGCAGTAGGGTGGGTGTAAATCTCTTCTCTCAAGCTGCCAGCATCAGAACAAGAGGACATGGCCTTAAGTTACACCAGAGGAGGATTAGACTGGATTTAACACAGAGAGTGATTCTTCAGTGGGATGGTCTACCCAGGGAGGAGGTGGAGTTGCAATCCCTGGAGGTGCTTAAGAAAAGACTGGATAAGGAACTCATTGACATTGTCTAGATAATGGGATGATGGCATAGGGAGTTGTTAGGTTATACATATTTAAAAAAAAAAAAAATTATGACAAGACCCTGAGGTTAGCTCAGATAGATAAAACATGGTGCTCATGGCATCATAGTTTTGGATTCAATCCCTGTATGGGCATTCACTTAGGAGTTGGACTCGATGATCCTTGTGGGTCCCTTCCAACTCAGAATGTTCTGTGATTCTGTAATTTAAGAGCTATCATCTTTCCTGTCATCTAGGTAGGAAATAACGGGAATGCATAAAATACTATGCATTCTCACGGTCAATTTCACAGATGTCATTGTCAAGCACATCACATAGAGTACATATTAATACCAATGCTTTGAATATAACGTATATTTTGATTTCGCAAAGGTTGTACCTATAAGAATGTTTGTTGATTTTTTTCAAAAATTTCCAATTATATCTGTATCACACTGAATTATGATGATCTATACAGAAAGGTGTCATGCCAAACATTTCTTACTGTGAAACATTAAAAATGGTAAGATAAAATTCAGACCAAAATTATGTGAAAAAAAACCCATTATTACAATAGCAAATAATTACAATCAGGAAATACTGTAATTGAGGCTCCTTAATAGTGGAGTGATGAAATAAGCTTTAGCTAGAAGGCACAAAACCTTTATTTTATGATAGTGACATATCATCACTAGCTGTCATGTAGGCGAAAACTGGTTTAGTTGAATAAAACATGTTTTGTGCTTGTTTTTTATTAAGGAAAAACAATAGAGGCACTATGCTAGTTTTGCCTTATGAAGCTCATATTAACATGAAGTTTAAATACTTTTTCTTTTAAATATCCTTGAAATGGCAATAAATACAATGCAGAATATTAATGCTATTTTGATGTTTTTTGAAACCTCTTTGAAAAATAAATTAATGCAGAAAGAATAACAGATAACTTAAAAATTTCCTGACTTTCAAATACCAGATGCTTTTTGTATACTGATTTCTAGATTTTAATTCTACTTCCATGAGATGAGATCTTTTGAAAATATTTTAGCCACTGTAGAAACTCTGTGTTTAGAGATGCATCCGTAAAATTGGATGAGACATTTGCTGCTGAATGAATACTATCATTCATTCTGTAGTCAAAGAGGAAGGATGCAGACACTCTCACCAAACACCTATGTAGCCTTGGGAAATGTTGAACTTAGAAGTTCAAATGTCACTTCTTCCAGCTGCAATTCCCATGCAATTCATTCCCATTTATATTGACTTAGGCCTTGTGCACTAGAGTAAATGATCTTAAGGAAAGAGCTTTCTTCTTTCCTCTAATTAAAAAAACCCCACCAAAACACAGCAATAAACACAATCATATTAGGCAATATCTTATAGATATCTATTGTAAGACTCAACTTTCTAACAGGGTATCATTCCAAGTCTTAGTCACCATAGGAGTTCAACTTGAGCTAGCAAACCAGGTTCTGTTACTCTCCCTCTAGCAAGATTGAAAGGGGGAATCCAAGATTTCTCTTTAAACACTTCCTCTCTGTGATTTAGTTCTCCAGAAGTCACTTTCCATTTTCCAGTGGAAGACAGAAGGCAGTACATATCATGGCTAGATACGCATCCTAATGCAGATCTTTGTACTTAGCACGCTAAACCCAGGAACTTTGTCAACACATTAAATGTTTGTCAGTCATAATCATCGATCTGCAGATGATATGTACAACCAAACATAAGTAAGGTCACTTTCAAGCAAATGATGACTTTAGCTCTGTTTGTGTGTGCTCTTAGGGTTTTGGCACATAAACTTCTCCTCATCTGTGAAAATTTTATTTTGATTTTGCATGCGCATGTATATTGATATGTATATGGATATCTTATGTGTATAGGGGTATCTTATAAAAGCTACACATATAGTAGTCCAGTAAGTAGCAAAAGCTGATCAGAAGAATGAAAGCTATTTTAAGATTTTGAGATATATTTTTGCTCCACACTGTATTTTTAACATTAAAAAAAATAACATTTACACAAAATAGCTCAAGCTCTTGGATTTATGAGGGTTTATAGGAGCAGTTTGAAATGTGGACACCCTTTGGAGTTAGATTCAATTTTGGGGTAGGACTTTTCCATTTTTCTTAACTTTGTATCTCAATGCCTGTATCACTAACTTGTCATGCTCCCTATTGCCTTGTAAGAATTATTTTGAAGTGGTTGGTTTGGGGTTTTTTTTTGGAGTGTTTACATTTTTGCTTCAACAGTACTTCAGGAAAATATGCTGATGAACTACTCTGCTTCTAGGATGTCAGCTTCAGAAAGAAAAAAGGAAATCCCTTTCCTCCTTTTTCATGAATGAAGGGGTTATCTTTCATTCATATCTCAACTTCTTTGGTTTGGTTTCCATGCAGATTGAAGAGGTTCCATTCATATTGGCTTGATTTACTGACAATCGTTGACATCTCCTTTACAAAGTAGGCAGTGCTGGGACACGCAGCAATGTCTGAACTGGAAGCTTTGTGCTTATTTCCTATTCACTTTGACCTATGAAAATGTTATGTATTCTTGCTATAAATCATATATTTCATTATTGATTATGTTCTTAAATATTACATCCCAGGCAACAACTCTGAGCTATTCTTTATAAATTACTAGCACAAAAAATCCACCATGCATGAAAAAAAAGAAAAATATGGTTCCTTTGGACTTGAAAAGGATCACTGTAAGGTAGCTATGACTATGATATTAATATAATTTTAATTCTCAAAAAAATACTTTTGATTAATGTCAAATGGCAATATTATTGACATCTTCAACCTGTTTGGATTACCTTTTTATGAGGATGACATGATTATTTTTCTTTAATATTATCTAAGCCTATTGGATATCTCATAAGACCCAAAAATGTGGAACTGAGTACAAGACATATTTTATTGTTTGTTTTTGTAAGTAATAGAATTTAACCTCTCACTATTTTAAAATGCCTTTATCCGTTTTTTTCTACCCTTTATGATAGACTCAATCTCTATCTTTTCATTTGTGACAGTGAAAATTTGTACATTAGGTTTCAGTCCTCAGTCTTATTATAATAGCAAACTGCACTTGCTGTATTTTCACATTCTTACAAAATATAATTTACAAAATATATATGTAAGGAAATAATAAATAAATAAAGATGGTTATAGCAAAACTTGCAATTCCTTCAAAAAGAGGTGTATCAGGATAAACAACTTTTTATTCAGTAATACATTCATTTGAATTGATAACGAAAGTAACCATTTCTTGCTCTAGCCTACAATTATTACATTCTACCTGTCAGTAAATACCTGTTATCTAAGATTTCTTATAAAGTACAGCCAGTATGCCTTATTATGTAAAATTCTACAACATAAAATGTTGTAAAAATATTAAAAATCTCACAATATCAATGTCAACTTCTGAAAAAAATATACCGCCAGATCTTGTCACCTTACTGCTCTCACAAGTTCATAAGTCTTTTTAGTTTCCTCAGTATGTTTAATATAATGTGATAATGTAAAACTGGAAGCACTCAGAAATGCTCTCTTGGGACTCATTCCAAGCTCTTTTTCTTTCTCCTGTTTCATCATTCAGTCTTACTGAAGCCCCTGGGACAACCACTTGAAGACAATCTGTGGTGGTATGTTTTATATTTATATATCTAATGGAGCCTATTTTAAAATAATTATTCTGATTGAATTTAAATAACTCCCTATCTGCTATCCTGCTAGAGATGGTCAAGGGAAATTTCTGTATACTTAACTATTAATTGTCAATCTGTTAAAGCACACATTAACGTATGTTGGCAACGGCAGGTTTTTCTCTTTTGTATTTATGTTCTTCTCAGTATATTTTATCACTTCTTCCACACAGAGATAAATAAATAAATAAACTACTTAAGTTCACTTCAGAATGATAAAAGGTTACATTTGCAAGTGAGGGAAGTAAGAAAAATAATTTTAGTGGGATATTGGGTCTGACTGAGATGGAGTTCATTTTCCCATAGCAGCCCTCAGAGTGCACTGGTAGCTACAAAAGTCTTGACATACCAGTGTTTTGGTTACTGCTGAGCAGCACTGGCACAGCATCAATGCTGTCACTCAACTTTCCCTCCCTTCAAGGAGCTGGGAGTGGGCAAGATCCTGGAAGGGTACACAAATAGACCAGCTGACCCAAAATAACCGTAGGAATATTCCATTCAATAAGACACCATTTCAGATATAAAAGCTGAGAAAGAAAAGAGGAAGAAGGGGGCAATTTGTTATTTATGATGTCTGCCATTCAAAGCAACCACTGCACATGCTGAAGTCCTGCGTCCTGGGAAGTGGCTGGCCATCATTTGCTAATGGGAAGTAGAGAATAAACCTTTTTTCATCTTGTGCTTGTGCACCCACAAACTTTCACTTTTGCTTTAATAAACTGCCTTATCTCAACCTATGAGTTGTCTTCAATTTTGTTTTCCCTCCCCTATCCAGCTGGGAAGGGTAGTGGTAAAGCAGCTTGATGGGCACCTGACATCCAGCCAAGGTCAATCCGCCACAACTGGTTAAAACAATATGCAAAAGGATTGCAGGAGTTTCACAGGTTATTCTGAGTTGGAAGGGACCCTCAGGATCATCTAGTCCAACTCCCAAGAAAACGCCCACCCAGGGATCACACCCACAAATGTGCAACCACGAGCACCACGCTCCATCCATCCAAGCCTCCCAACAACTAGACCGTGTCACTGAGCTCCTCATCGAGTCTTCTCTTAAACACCTCCAAGGACGGCGACTCCACCACCTCCCTGGACAGACCATTCCAATGAGAGATCACTCTCTCTGTGAAAAACCTCTTCCTAACATCCAGTCTAAACCTCCCCTGGCGTAGCTTAAGGCCATGTCCTCTTGTTCTGATGTCATCAGCCTGAGAGAAGAGGTCCACATCCACCTGGCAGCAACCTCCCCGCAGGTAGTTGTAAACAGCAATTAGGTCCCCTCTGAGCCTCCTCTTCTCCAGGCTGAACAATCCCAGTTCCTGTAGTCGCTCCCCATAGGGCCTGCCCTCCAGTCCCTTCACCATCCTCGTTGCCCTTCTCTGGACCCTCTCAAGCAGCTCAACATCCCTCTTAAACTGGGGAGCCCAGAACTGGACACAGTACTCAAGATGTGGTCTGACCAGCGCCGTGTACAGGGGAAGGACAACCTCCCTAGTCCGACTGACCACACCGTTCCTGATGCAGGCCAGGATGTCATTGGCCTTCTTAGCCACCTGGGCACACTGCTGGCTCATACTGAGGTACATGCANTGTTCCCTTTTGCATCCAATTAGGAGTGAAAGTTGTTGCAGCCTCTCTTTTTACTGTTGATGTATATATAGAAACATTTCTTATTGTCCTTAACAGAAACGGCTAGGTTGAGCTCCCTCTGGGCCTTTGCTTCTCTAGTTTTTCTCCTGCATGACTTGACAACTTCCTTAAACCCACCCTTACCTTCCTCCCCATTTTTCCAAAAGCTGTACTTCCTCCTTTTTTCCCCTAGTTCTTTCAGGAGCTCTTTGCTCATCCAGACCGGTCTTCTGCCCCTCCAACTCATTTCTCAGCACATTGGGACTGCCTGCTCCTGCACCTTCATGAGCTCATTCTTAAAGTATGTCCAGCCTTCCTGGACCCCCCTGCCATTAAGGGCTGTTTCCCATGGTACCCTCCTAATTAAATCCTTAAACAGTCTGAAGTCTGCCCTCTGGAAATCCAGCATGGACGTTTGGTTCATGCCCTTTCTCATCACACTGCGAATTGAAAACTCTATGATTTCATGGTCACTACATTCCAGAGTTCCTCCAACCACAATATCACTAACCAACCCTTCCTTATTTGTAAACAATAGGTCAAGCACAGCCTCCCCCCTGATAGGCTCACTCACCTGCTGCATCAAGAAACAGTCATCAGACATCTCACAGAACCTTCTGGACTGTCTTCTCTCTGTTGTGTTAAATTCCCAGCAGATACCAGGCAGATTAAAGTCTCCTGTAAGAACTAGGGCAGCTGATCTGGTAATCAGGCTAGGAAAAAATATAACACCAGCAAAGTTTATTTAGGCAACTGGTTGGTGGGGAGTTGGACTAGATGATCCTGAGGGTCCCTTCCAACTCTGAACAACCTGTGAACTTGTGAACCTGTGAATAGGATGCAGAGATAACTACTCAGAGATAAGAAAATAGAAAATTTTGACTGGAAACAACAACAATGGGAAAGAATAAGATTTAAACCAGTCCTTAACCAATTTTCTTGGCTTACAGTAACTGAGCTGATGGAGTATCATGAGGTGGTTTTGACTACTCAGATATAACTGGGAATTAGTGCATGCATGGATACACAGATACGAGGCCATTCCATGTTCCATAGATTAGTCACTGCTAGGACGTTAAAACACAAGTTCTATTAGGCTAGGAAAGACAATCAAAGAATCAAGGCAAGAAATTATTTTGATTGTGTGAAGGAAAGGTATGAAAGGATACATCATGAACCCAGCAGCTCTTTTTAGTCCATGTGAATGGATTTACTGTTCTCTTGTTAAACATCTACTGTTTTGCTGCTGCTTCATAGTACTTATCACAGGTTTGGCATTAAGCAATCTAATAAATAAAGTAAAAAGGTGTGTTAGAAATTGCAAACAAGAATGGAAGTTCTGAAAACACTTGAATAATAGTATCTTCAGTCTTCCATTTTCCTTTATCGGAAAACTACAATACTACAACAAAAATCTGAAAAAAATAGATCAAGTAGGTTTCACTCTTTAAATAAGCCCTTATTAAGGCCTGTAAATATATAGCATCAGAATGGCTTTATTTCTGATATACAGTGTTCTTGTGAATCCATTTTTCAGTAGAGGTGGAATGACATATATGAAGATTGGTTATTTTCTTAGTGCAATTTTGTTTATGTACAGTAACACATAAACGTATACCTCCATTAGAAATCCTTACCGTCCAATCAAAACAAAAAGAAAAAAAAAACCTTCCAGTTTCAAAGACATTTTACTACATTAGCACTAATGAGAAAGTACGAGGATGGCATGACTTTTATGAACTTAAGGAGCAAGTGTGACACCATCGTGAAATGGCGTTTGCAAAATGACTCTTTAGTTCTTACCAAAACAAAAGCTACCCCCAAACATCTAGAAAATTACAAGTTTTGACTGGTGGTAATGGATTTCTATTTTAAAAGAACTCGGTTTCAAAATCTCTGCTTCCAAAAGGATTTCTCCATTGATTTTGCATAATCATGGGTATTTATATTCCTTCTAGATACACATATATATTCCTTCTGATGCATCTACACTATATGTGGTGAATCAGAATTAAAAATCTCCTGAATTGATTAATTTCCACGTCTTATTAAAATGGTGATCTCTATTCTCTAGTGTATGAATATCTGCCATGATTATATATTGATAATATTGAAAATAGAAATACAAGCTTGCATTATGATATTTATTTATTTTTCTAAAGGACAGAAAACTCCAAATTAACTCTGAAACACCACCCACAATTTGCAAAATATGTGTAGGTATTGCTTCCTATGTCATATATTAGACTACTCACTGGTGTGGAAATGCACTACTGGAAGATAAAATAGCGACAGCCAAGTTTCTGATTGCAAAAACCCCTTATTTATTCATGACAGCAGACTTAAAATGGCCAGTCACACTTTAATGAAAATACAGTAGTACCTTGCTGCATTGACAACCCTCCATTGCATCCTTACTGGTTTGCGAGAAATTTTTCTCACAAATCTGCCTCAGTGATTCACGGAGCTCCCCGGCTGACGCATGAGCAGTGCCTCTGCTTCAATGAGGGATGGTGTCAGCACTTCCTGTGGGGCGGGACTGGCCCGGTCCCGTGAGGAGGGCACATGGTACCACTTGTTCCCACGGCGCTGTGCCCCAGTCCCTGCCCTGATCTTGTCTGTCTCCATGCCCAGTCATTACAGTGGAAGGCTTATGCCACGGTATGCCCCAGGCGGCCACTGAGACCCAGCGCAGCACCGTCACAAGCCACACTGTCCCCTGTTACTCTAAGCCCAGCTGGGGGACTGACCCCCACCAGGCATGTGTTACTGTTTCCATGGCTATGGGCAGGGAAGGCAATGCAGTCTGTGCCCAGGGACTGGGCGCACGGCACACCTGGTGATGATGTAGCCCCAGGGAAAGTGCCCCACAAAAGTGGTGCTGGGCTGGCCATGGCAACGATGTGGCAAGTGCTGTGTGCTGGTACGGGGCAGAGGTGGGATGTGCCCACAAGTTAAGGTTTCCCAGGTTCCAAGAGCACTGACCACAGGCCCAGGGCACCCCTTCCCCATCACAAAGGTGGTGCCAGCATGAGCGGTGGCAGCAGCTTGGCAGCAGCTGTGGAAGCAGTAGCATGGCCAAAGAGAAGCCCAGGGATTCTCCAGGCAGAGAGGGTCCAGAAACTCTTCCCTTTGCTCCCCAGTGCTGTGAGAGCTTGTGGGGAGGAGCAGAAAATGCTCCCCAGTCCTCCTGGTTGGCTAGGGGTCAAGAGATGGGTGCGGCCTCTATGCGTATTAATGATCTGTGTGTGTTTGCGAATTAGACACTTTGTGAGACCCTCAGGAGACCTGTTACTCACAAAGGGCGACGTATTACTGTACAATAAAATACAGCAAATTTTTGAGCAGTTATACTTTTTACCAAGGCTTTAAAAAGAATTTTAAACTCCAGATAACTGAATTTTAATTTGAAAAGATTAATAGACTAATAACCAAGAATGTGATTTAAACTTAAATTGTATTTCTCATTTAAAAAATACTACTACTGAATGCATTTTTTCCTGTTTTTACCCATGCAATATTAGTGAGGATTTCTTTCTAACCGTGCAGAAAAAAATGTTCCAACGTTTTTTGATGTTTTCCTTGTTTTCTAAGATACAGTCTGTTGCTATATGATACGTATTTTCAGAAAAATGCCTGCTAGATAGTTTAGACGTGGTAGTTCAACTATAAGATTCAGGGGACATCCATGTTGTATTATGTTTGGCTTAGAATGAGCAAGTCCTGCTAGATTCAGCAGAAATAAAGCACAAAGACCTGTTCAGCTGGACACTTCAGCAGCTGGTCTATAACTTAAGGAGAGTTTTGCTTTACGCTTTCTAAGCTGTCCTGGGGATTGAATAGACAACATATAAAAATATGACAGGCAGATGATGGATTGTAGGTCATAAGTCTCATTTCAGCCATACAAATAAAACATCATGCTTCTGTGTTATGATAATATATTTAATGGACATAAATTAGCAGATGTTGATTGCATTCTAGTGTGCACAGCATACCAAAAATCACAGAGGAATTTTTAAAAGATTGTAAAGAGACTGTACCATTCAATGCCTGTAAAGCAAGCTGAAGTAGCAAAACCATAAGAAAGACAGTTTGGTAGTTGTCTGGCTTTAGTTTAGTTGTTCCTCTGTGCCAAATGCAATCATTAAAGTGTAACAACAATTGTATGCTTTTTCTGCCCCTTCCTAAGCAATACTTTATAGCTGTCAAAACATAAAGTTGTGATAGACTTTTCTTAAAATAAAACGTCAAGACAAACTTAGGGAAAAAAGTATGAATGAAACTTTGTTGTTCAGTGCCATTCAGAATTCTATAAATTATCCAATATAACATATAAAAGCACCAAGATTTGGCTGTATACATATATCCACACAACGAGAAATGCAGCTTCATACTAGGACTGCTTCTTTATATATGCAGATGTAAATGCTAGATTTATTTTGTTAAAAGAAAGACTTCTGTGTACAGTATGTGTTGAAATCCACATTAACTGTTTCTTCCAGTCAGGAAACATTTATTTTCAGGAGCCTATGAATATGTCAGTTTTCGAATTCTATCAGCATTCGCTGAATTTTAAAATTCCTTGTTTCTATATGTGCCGGCATGCAGTAACTTTTGTCCTTAGCCAAACATAGGTTTAGTAGAAATGGGTATGTTCTCTGTTTTTATTAACACATTGACAATATCTGGATGTATTAAAATCAGCATATTTTCCTATTATCTGCAAAATTATTGACAACATGGAGGGTCTGTGTGAGAAACAGGCTCACAAAGATTATATCTTGTAATGTGATTTATNCGCCCTTCGCTGGACCCGCTCAAGGATCTCAACATCCCTCTTAAACTGAGGAGCCCAGAACTGGACACAGTACTCAAGGTGTGGCCTAACCAGTGCCGAGTACAGGGGGAGAATAACTTCCCTAGTCCTACTGACAACACTATTCCTGATGCAGGCCAGGATACCATTAGCTTTTCTGGCCACCTGGGCACACTGCTGCCTCGTGTTAAGTTTTCTATCAACCAGCACTCCCAGGTCCCTTTCCACCTGATCATCCTGCAGCCACTCCAACCCCAGCCTATAGTTCTGCATGGGGTTATTGTAACCGAAGTGTAGGACCCGACACTTAGACTGGTTGAACCCCATGCCATTGGATTCAGCCCATTTGGGAGAATCCAAGTCAGAGGCTCAACGTCCATCATACAAGTTTCACATTTGATATCTTGGGATAATGCACAGGCACTAACTATTTTGAAACCAGGAGGGACTATTATAATAATTTCATACATAAGCATAAACTTAGAGAGATTATTATAATTATTTCCCAGAAATCATTTACATGGACTCAACCCTTTCCCCACCCCTTTGACCATGCTCAGTTAATTGTGAGGAAGGGTTTTTTTGTTGATTTTGGATGAAGTCAGAGTCCATCATCATCATAATCCTTTCACCCTAGCCACAAGATCAGTTTGCACTGGCCCACTGATTCAATCATCTAATGTCTGGGGCTTCTGTGGATACAGTTATTTGCAGTTGGGTTTTTGCTGTTACAGGTATCTCGCGGCTGAAACTCCAGTTGATCTGTGGTGGGCTCAGCAGACTGATCATGTTGTTAATTAGCTAGACAAGAGTTGGGGGCTGCCCTGGTGACTTCTGGAGTTTCAAGCTCCTGTCTCCTACTTTTTGAACTATTTCAAAACTTATACAGTGCAAAATCAATTACGCATAAAGGCTCAGATATTCCACAAAAAAACCTACAATATAATTAGACAGATTTATATTGTAGCTTATACTATTAACATTTAAAATATCCCTAAGTATGCAATATTTACATCATAAGTGATTGTATATATATTTTCTATTTTATGAGGGCCAAAAACTTTTTCATTCTTCACATCTGGATAGAAGTTTGCTGTTCATTTGCTTTTTCAATACAACTACAGAAATCTATCCAACTAAATTTAAAGAAACCATGTCCAAAACACACTGAGGGATGTGCAAGAACAAATAGATCTGTGGAACATCTTGCCAAAGGAAATTGTGGCTATTGAAGGCTTACAAGATTCCAAGGACAGTAGATTAATCTCATAAAAGAAATTGGCCAATGTGACACCCATCCACAAGAAGGGTAGGAAAGATGATCCTAACAACTACAGACCAGTCAGCCTGACCTCAGTCCCATGCAAAGTCATGGAACAGATGGTCTTGTGTGCCATTACACAGCAACTGCAGAACAACCATGACATTAGATCTAGTCAGCATGGATTTCAGAAAGGCAGGTCCTGCCTGACTAACTTGATCTCCTTTTATGATCCAGTGACTCGACTGGTCGATGACAAAAAGGCTGTGGATGTTGTGTACTTGGACCTTAGCAAAGCCTTTGACACGGTTTCACACAATAAGCTTCAGGAGAAACTTGTGAAACTTGGGCTGGAAAGGAGCATCTTATGCTGGGTTACAAACTGGTTGGAAGGGCGAGCTCAGAGGGTGGTGGTGAATGGTGCAACATC
>WEKX01028706.1:146711-155513 GCA_013390025.1 Pitta sordida | reverse complement strand
AGGGCACGGCCTCAAGCTACGCCAGGGGAGGTTCAATCTTAACATTAGGAAGCGGTTTTTCACAGAGAGAATAATTGCATATTGGAATGGGCTGCCCAGGGAGGTGGTGGAGTCACCATCCCTGGAGGTGTTTAAGAGAAGACTGGACGAAGAGCTTAGTGACATGGTCTAGCCGGGAGGTGTAGGGCTGGATGACGTTGGGCCCTTTCCGGCTCGGAGTGGCCTGCTAGACTGTGAGGGATCTAGGTTGGTGTTATGCTCTGCGACGTGCTCTCGGTCTCTTTACGGGTGTTAGATGGTGAGTTGGACTAGATGATTCTTGTGGGTCCCTTCCAACTCATAATATTCTGTGATTCTGTGATTCTGTGAAAAGAAGTGTATTGAGGATTGCTAATAGAGAGAAGTCATATTCTACTCAGGATGGCTCCTGAACTGCAAGTAATCATAGACTTAAAGTCATACCTTTTTCTTTCTTTGTTCTCCTCTCTGTTCCTACTGTTGTGAAGATATTTCCATAGAAAGAACTCTCCCTCAGATAGACTTCTACTCTGATTTGGTACAGCTATTCTTTATACAATTTTCTGCTTTTGCTTTGACCTAGACTATTTTCTCAATGCTATACTCTTGTCTGCCTTGGAATGTTCAACTCATAGGAGAATACTTTTTCAGTTCTCAGAATTTTCTGTTCATTGTGTTAACAAGTTAATGGGTATGGTTTGTTGTTCTTTGGAGAACTACCAAACATTGCAAGATTTTATGAGAAGCACTCAGATGAGATGTATTCAGATTGACGCTTTGTGCCTTTATCCGTAATACCTTTCTCCAGATTTGTTGTTGATGCATCAACTTTGAAGTAATTATTTCACAGAAGAAAAAATGTTATTAAATGAACAGACTTTGTAAATAAAATCTGTCTGCAAATACGATTGTGACATTTTAATGAATTATCAGTTTCAGGTATTTTGTACTATGCTATAAATGGTAATTTGAAATTTGTTAGCATTGCATGCATTTCTAAGATTAAAACTATTAGAACTCTGTTTAAACCTTTGGGAATTACAAATAAAGAAGGAAAATTTATTAAATGTCAAAAGCATTCAAATCTTAACCCAGATTTTAATACCTTATTTTGAATAACTTTTACTATGGAAGTCAGACCCAATGACATGCACTATGCTCTATCTCACAGTTGACAATACAGTGCCATCAAAATCGTAATTGTTAAAAAAAAGAAAGATTAAACATCTTACTCTACAAGTAATACATAATGTCATATACCTATTACTGAGAAGGCCCATCTTCTATGACCAAAGAGAATAACCTGATTTGAACTAGAAGAACTGAATAGAATTGTTAAACAATCCTCTGCATTTTAAGCAACATTTAATTAGAAACACACTTTAACCACCAAAATGATAAAAATCCAAGAGATTAAAATTTGAGTGTCAATTATCATAAAATTCATCATTGTAATTCTTATTAAAACTCAGTGTTTAGATAGGTAATGATTTTATAATATGGCAATTTGCATAAGGAGCCCTGAGATGGCTTATTATTTCGATCCTACACAATTACAATTCTAGCTCATCAGAGCTCTTAGCAATGTAAAATCACTGTGCTAATTAATAAGCCATTTACTGACTGCAGCTAGTTATGGTGGTCCTGCAGCTGACCTTACGGAAGATGAGCCATCTCTGAAGTGGCTGTGTGTAACTACAAACATAATGATGTGCCAGGAGGGAATCATTAAAAATAATTTACACAAGCCTTCATTTACAAGATCTTTTGATAGCATGCTTCCCCGGTGTTTAGATCCACTGTGCAACCCCTACCATTTGGAAAGTGCCAGGCAGGAGAGTGAACGAGGATACCTAAGTGGTTAATTAAGAGCCATTCGGACGCCACAAGAGCCTCCTGAAAAATCCCTCTGATGTCTGCTGTGTCAAATGTCTCTCACAGGCAAAACCACAAGAGGTAGCTGCCATAGCAGGCTAATTATTGGGGACCAGGAGCAGCTGAGAATGGCCTGTCACTGAGACTTGCTGTGAGCACCCAAGCCCAGAACTGAGCAGAGCAGCCTTTTTGTCATTGGACTTGAGAGAAACAGTGGAAATAAAGCACTGTAATAATCACAGGTGATTGCACAAGCCACAAAATTGTGCAGCTATAAAAGAAATTACTCACTTGTGCTGTTTGATGCATTTTGTAACTTTTTACACTTTACCATTATTCCACCTCCAATGTGTGTTTTTTTAAGACTTTCATTTTGAATGCCTTTAAGAAAACAATAACTTAAAAAGGCCTTATAGAGATGAACAAAGATTTTAAAAACATTACAGATAATTTTTATGACATAAAAATAATTTCAAATTACATAAAGAGCACAAAAAACCACATTCAATCACTCTACAGAATGAGACTACATGAGAAAATATGCACATACACACAAAACTGTCTTCTAATTTCAGTACAGTCAGAACAACTAACAAGACTAAAACAATTTGTCACTGCGTTCCTCACAGTGGCTAGATATGAACATCATGAAGACATGCTGCTCATGATGTATTTCTCGTTCAGCCAAGTTCCTGCAAAGTGGAGGGAGAGAGCTGTTACTTTTTATGGCATTTTCTTAGTTTACTGGCATTCCGTTGGTTTACTGACCTATAAGGGATTTTTCAAATCTGCATGGGATATATGTCTTCTTTTTACCAGCTTGTCTGTTCATTATGCAGCTAAGAGCAAGTGGTTCATACTCCGAGTGTGCAGACACTTTCCAAGTCTATCTGATACCTTATAAGCTTCTTTTCTGAGATGCCTTTCTCCAGTGTTGTGTGAGAAAACATCATGAGCACATTTCTTGTGAGATACTTCCTAGATTAGTGCCTTGTGGCTGAGTGCCAAGATTGGGCCTGGGAAGAATTAATTTAGTAAAGGTGAAGGCAGCCATGTAGTTACTCTATGCCTGTGTTTGTGTCTGTGTGAGTATTTGGGAGAAACAAAGATGCACCCACCATGTGTTTAGCATCTTATAGATGACACTGATAGGATTTATGTTTGCATGTATGATTTTTTGAGATACATCCATTTTGGCAACATTAGTAAGAGGTGAATTTCTACCTCCTAGATGGAAACCACTGCCTTCTGGATATCTGTGATGTTTTCATTTTAAATATATTGGACTTAATCTGTTTCATTTTTAGAAAACCTAAGTAAATTCTAATGAAATAGAAAATATTTTACTAGCAAAACTACATGTTTCTCAAAGGCATAAAAGAGATGTTTCTCTTTCTAAAACTCTCTTATCATTTTGCAGAAACGGATTGAATAGAATTCATGTCTCCTTGCTATAAATAAGGTGAATTGTCCAAGGCAATAATTTGGCTTCCATCTGTAATCAGTGGAGACAAACAGCTTCAAAAGGGAGGTGGGTTCAAGCCAGTCAAATTACAGATCTCTCATTAGACAAGACAAATAACTTTCTCACCACAGAATCAGCAATCAGATCAGCCGTTTAATTTTCTTTTAAGTCGCAAAAGTTCTCCTTTGTTATAGTTTTCTACAGCCTGTGGAAATGGTGAGAATTGCAGCTGTACCTCATGGAGCAGAAGACAAGTCTCAGTGATTTTCAGGCTTGACTTACTCTATACTCGTAAGTATAGGGAGACAGTAGGGCAAACCCTTTGCCTGTAGTTTCAGTCTGCAGTTGTGCAAGGAAAGCAGAATCACATGAGATGATGTGAGCTTTCACAGCTATTTTCGTCTGCTGGGAACATGACAGTCACTATCCTCTGGGCCTTCACCAGCAGCAGCAGTTTCATACAGTTTAAGCCACCATTTCTTGTCAAACACCAATTTATGATGAAACAACTAACCATCTGTTTAACTAATCCAGGCATATGCAGAGCTCTTGCAGAACTTTTTTTGTATTTTTCAATCTACTCCATTTGTTGTGGCTGGTGACATTGCCGGTTTTACTGGCAACCAAAATGAAAGATGACATTATGCCAATGACATCCCAAATATCAGCAGTCAAAATTTGATTAAATTAGTGACTGGTTTATCACCAAGTCAGTACTACATTTAAATAATTCTGTAATACTGAAAAGTTACAAGCTCTGATCAGCATACTCTATTATTTGATCTAAGAGGTACAGATAATAGTCTACATTGTCAGGTGAATTATATAACCTGTAGATATGACTGAATACTAAAAAATTCAGTAAAACAATCTATTTTGAAAGCAGACTTGTAGTCCTTCAGTCAGAAGAGAGAAGAAATAAGAGCGTACAACTATGTTTCACTGATTTTTTTCTATTTGTGCATTAAGATGCATGTTTGCCCACAACAGTATGTAAAAGATTTTACAGAGCTAGAACTTTAAAGATAAAATAGCTGTCCCAGTTGGGCTATTTGTCTAAGAGAAAGACCTTTTTTGAGACATCAGTGTGGTTAAAAGCTAAATACATAGCTTGTTTTCTAAGTGACAATAACCAGCATGATATTTTCCATTTAGGGGAGCTAAGTAATGCCCAGCTACTAATAAGAAAGATGAAAAATACAATGCATGACACTGTCATGACACTTATAATAAACAGAAGATCTCATCCTTACACACCTTTGTTGTTAACTGTTTTTAATATTTTAAGTCTTTATCCTTAGTATATCTAAGAGCACATTGACAATGAACAGAGGTGCAGTGCGAAGAGACAAGAACAAGTTTATGGTGCTGCAAAGGACACTTTCTTGAGCTCATAAATGCATTGGTATTAGAAAAATGAGGAAAAATTAGGACCAGCCATTTCTGCTGTTTCAGTGTTAACTCCAAAAATTGGAGATTATTTCCACACTTAAATTTAGCCAGGTAGTTTTGAAAGGAAAAGAGGACATTCATGATTCTAATTTAACAATATTAATATTAAGGTTTAAAAATTTGTTTATGAAGGCCAGCTTTTCCTGTTCTTGTCGTAAACGTAACCTTACTGAAGCCGGAAGAATTGTTCCTGTGAATAAGGAACATCCCATACAGGTTTAACTTTATGCCTAATGTCAGGCTAGATGTTACTCTGATGAATGCCAGCAATAAAAAATATTGTTACTCTGAATGATGCAAGATGGCACCAGTTGTGAAGTGCTAGTGAAGTTTTTCAATTCTGATGGATTTCCACACATTGTAGATCAGGCCCTAAATTATCTAACTTCATTCTGGCCCCAAGTGTGAAGTCATTCCCTGGGGAAAATCTCCACTAAGATCTCTGCTTGGGAAAGGATTGCAAGAGCAGATGTTAGTGTTTGCCTTGAGGAATATCCAACATATTTGAGCAATCACAACATATATTGAGATAGAAATGTATCACCAGAACAAAACAAATGGCTTTCTAAAATGCCTACCCTTCACTGCGTTTGGGTTATCTTATTTAAGAGGACACACGGCACTTATTTCCTGAAGATCGTCACCTGTCATTAAAAGACAATCTGTGACTGCACACCTACATGAATTTAGGGAAGGGGGAACATGATTATGCATTCTTTTTTGTTTAATTAAGCTTTTTTTCTCTCTTTTTTATTTGTGCTTGTCAAACTCCAGAAATTTTAGTGAATAAATACTTCCAAGAGACTTCCAGAAATTGCTTCCTTGAAGAGAGCCATGAAATGTATTTTTAAAGCATCCTTGTAGCCACTATATGAAATTTGTAAATACAGTGAACCCCCGTTACTCGCGGGCTGTTGGGTCTGGTCCAGCTCACGCGAGTCGTGAAATCCGCAAAGATAGAGAGCACACTACGTAGTTGACTACGCCATGCCCATAGCCACGATCCCTCCCCATATAAGGTCTGGAGGAGGGTGGGTCCTGAGAAGGGGGCTTGTTTCAGATATCTGGCTGTGCTCCGCCAAGGCGGGAGAGTGCCAGGGCAGAGAGGGTGATCGCCGAGGATGGGGATGGGATCGAGGCGGGCGGGGTGAGCGCCAGCACAACGCGCCGTGGTAAGCGAGCAACCTGGACGGGGATGGGATTGGGGTGGGGGTGCGCTGTGAGCCCTGCAAGCAGGGGGGGGGGAGCATGGACAAGGCTGGCTGTGCAAGTGGGGAGGCGGAGGGGGGGCGGAGCAGGCACCACGAGCGGCAGGGCAAGGGGCCGATTGGACTGAGGTCACGGTAGTTTCTGCGCACGTGCCAGGTCCCGCAACTCGCTGGAAAATCAACAGCGAGTATGGGATCCCGCAAATTACGGACCACGGCTATGCAAAGGATCACTGTATATGCAGTCAAAGGTCCCAGGTTAACTCCTTGTATGTTCAATAAGAATCTTTCCTAGACTTAATAGGGTTTTATCCAGCATAGGCTTAATAGAACAGACATGCAATTGTTCAGTCTGCTGATATACAGGCATTTAGCTGAGACCCTAAAGGTAAGATATGTGTTTTCACTTCTCTACGTCAGTAGAAATCCGGCAGTACCTTATTCTAAATATACAGATTCAAGGAACAGTCATTTAAACAAATAAGTCTCGATACAAGTTGTATGTATCTGAAGCTTACATAGGAAATACATCTGACAGAATAGAAAATATTTTTTTCCTAGTTTTCCCTCTTGAAATTTCTTAAATATATAAGAAGTGATTGAACAAAAAAAAGGAATTATATCAATCACTTTTAAAGGTTAAACATATAAATACTTTATTGGGTAATTTTATTATTTTACCCTAGTAATTTTCAACACACATATAATTTTCTCTCAGGACAAAGAATTACGAAAACATGTTCTTTCTCTGGTAAGGATCTTTGACTCACACTGAGGATGTCTGAACCATTAAAAACTTTATTTAGAATCTACAGAAGCCAAGCAATAAATTTTTCCAGTGGTTTACAGACAGGCCTGTATAGTAGTAGACAACAGTTTATTCAGTCCTGCAGAGTTTGAGTTTTCCACAACATAAATGGAAAGGTTGCATATATGTATTTTTATGAAATTTCATGGACCAAAAAAATTTATATGAAAGGATCATACAATCTTATAATTAACCATGCAGCATTGGTTGGTAAGTAGAAGAACACTTTGGGGAATGAAGAAATTGGTAGGATGGAGTTGGTGAATTGTTGCTCTTCAGTATGTTCTGATTGGAGTTCCTCATTTTTTCCATATGCTGTAGTAGTAATAATAGCTAGTATTGTGGTAATAACGTCTATTACTTGGAATAATAGACAAATTGTTTCTAGGTCTACTTTCTTATCCCTGTGAGAACTGATTTCTTATTTCTTGCCTTATTGTCATCACTGGGAATCAATACTCGGTATTTTTCCCCCTTCTCTTTCAGTCTCCTATTCTGTTGGTCAAGGCTATGTACTGCTCTTAGTTCTCTTAAAAGGCACAAAGTCATGTCAGCATTAAATGCATGTTATCATATCACACGCAATCACCAAATTTCTATGAATATAGTGGCTGCCTGGTGGTAGACAAAAAAAAAAGGCTGAAATGCAGATGTGCTAGTTTGAAATAGAATGATAATGTACTGACTAAATGGGTTTGCATATGTATTCTAAACACATATATATGCAATTTTATATACATATTACACAGACTCCCTGTCCTGTGGGAGAAATAGCATAGTGCAGAAGAAACTCTCTGGTTCTTCTGCAGGCTGTGCATCCACTGTAGCTACAAGCACCCTTGTTCTCTCAGGCACCTCCAGAATTCAGAGTATATATCAGGATGGTACCAGCTCCTCCAGACTCTTCCTAAATTACTCTGGTGTCTAAAATTTACAGACTGAGAGAAAAAATTGGATTCTTGATTGTCTTTTCATTACATTCAATGTCTAAAAAAGAGCTCTTACTGCTGCTGATGCTCACAGTCTTCTCCTCTTGAAGAGTCTCCACAACTTTCTCAGTGATTGACAGGTTGTTTATGCTCAAGTTATCTCCTTATTCTTGTAACTAGATTATTTCCTTATACTGTAGGTTTAACTCAAGGTCATGCATATTGACCTTAACACTAACATTTAACACTATTATAAACTAAGCTAAACTTAACGTTAGCTGCTACAGAAAGAAAGTGAGAAAAAGCGTTCCCTTGGGAAATAATCATTCCCTGTGTGGTACAAGTGGTATTTGGTCATGCTTTTGTTTCCTTCACCATCATCATGGCTAATCTTCGTGAACGAAGCTATAGGAGGGGCTCTACTCGTGCTTGCCACAAACACGCTAATGATTATAAAAGGCCGATGTGGGATAGAAAAGTCCAGGTACAAAAGGCACACCAGAAAGTCTCCTTAGGCGGTATTAATGAGGCATGGTTCTTTCTGCATTGCCTTTTCTCCTCAAGACTTATTCTATGTGAGCTTTCAAAGGAGGCAGCAGTGCTTAAATCACATAAAGTCTAGTGCAGGTACAATGGAGTCTTCAGCATATCATTCTCTTGTATTTCATACTGACTCTGAAGCAGATTGAAAGTTCATCTTATAGATATATCAGTACAGTACAAAAATATTCAAGTACGTATCAGAAAAAGATGAATGTGGAAGGAACCCCCCCCCAACTTTGTTTTAATATTACTTAGGCCTTACATAAGTAAGCCATTTCTTGCAATACTTTTGGGTTCAAAGCATCCTATTGAGGCAAGACATTTAGAAGCACCTACAGAACAAAAACAGTTAAGGGAAAGTAGGAGGCAGTTTTTGCTTCTGGGGAAGTGGAGGTGGCTCTGCTCTTGGAGTCTCGGAGGGTCCTGCAGATCATCAGTGCTGTAGAGAATCAGGGCCCAACTACCTTTCTTGGAACAACTGAAAACAGAAGAGGAAGTAGCTAA
>WEKX01028706.1:114860-141552 GCA_013390025.1 Pitta sordida | reverse complement strand
AGAAAAGAGAGACAATCCTTCCTAGAAGGCCAGGTAATATCGAGAAATCTGTTTAGCTGCCTATTGCATGCAACAGTAAATACTTGATAAACAGATTGTGTTAATTTATTTTTACATTTGTTCCTGAAACCAAAGCTAATGCCTCCCCCTCTTATCAGCTTAAAATTCAGAAAACAAGTTTTCACATTCATTCAATCTTACACTCTTTGTTTAATGTAAAAATATTGGCCTTCACATATCCAATGCATATTATACTGCTGCATGAATGTAACAATGTGTCTAAAATCTGAAAATTAAATATTAGATATTACCTACAGTAATGTACTAAGCATGATCATCGAAGGAAATGACAATGAATGCATGACAAAAATTATATGAGCCCACTGTATTTGTTCCTTGAATTTTTTCTCCCGTATTTTTATTGTGAGAAGTAACAGATGAAAAATACAAGTGTTTGCTAATAGGATTCACATCTTATTATTGGTGCTGATTTGCAGTTTTCCTTAACTCGCCATGATTACTTTTTTAGAAGCTTTCACTTTTCCCCAGCTGATCCTCGTCTTGTTAGGCAGCATTAATGACACTTCAGTCATTGTGGCTTTCAAGCAGAGCCCTTCCAGAGTGAACAGAGAGTTGACATTTCCTGACATTTTCCCAACTAATTACAGGACAAATAATTAAGCATGTTCTCCTATGTAACAAATGAAGGCAAAAGCCGTCTGTCAGCGATGTTGATTGATGACACTCTGGGAGACTTTATCTGATGGGTCCTGCCATGCGGTAGAGGGGAAGCAAATTTATTAGAATGAACAATGCAAATTCTGAGTCATCTCATCCAGTTATGCGCCAAAGCAATATCCATGTCAAGGTGAATGTGACAATGAAAGCAAAATATTTGCATTTTGTGGAGCAGGTTGAAGGGGAAATCAGAGCGAGAAGATGACAGGCCTAATTATTTTGGCTCATACAGGCTAGGACAGCTGTTTCTGGTGTCCTGAACAAGGCTGTCACACAGGTAACTAAATAGGTCTGCATATAAGTCTGTATCCAACACTGTACGGAGATGTCTACCACTAATGACCAACGCTAATGTTACTGCCATCCCTGAAAAACAGTAAATGTGTCACAGTGCACCTTCTGCATGGCAGTCAACATTTCGCTACATAATTACTTGTTAGTGAATTAATTCCTATCTGTCAGTATCTATGCCAGTGTCATTTTTAGACCATTATGAAATTATGCCATCACTATAGCAACTGGAAGCACAGTTAAAAGGCAAAACAGTTCAGATACTCAAGAAAAGTGCCTAGTTAGGCAGAAGACTAATAATGTAAAATTCAAATTGTGATGTTGCTGTCTGCCATCCTAATTTTCTTTCTCTTGATTATGCGTTTGATCATTGATCATTAAACAATAATTTAAGGTTTCCAATTTCAATCCATGATTAATATTTAATATAATTAAAACCTCAGCCACAACAGCATCTTTCCTATACACAGACGCATACAGCACTGTCAATGCAATTAATTAGGAGCTAAAAAGTGACATACTCAAAAATGAATCCTAATATCAGAGTTTACATGCAAAGAAGAATAACTGATAAGATTAGGATGTTCTTTTCTCCCTGCTTCCTTTGTGGATTGTAAACAATGACAATCTTAAAATCCTGTATCCTAACTCATTTCTTATTTATTTATTTCTTGCATGCACTCCATTTACCTAAGGGAAGTCAGGACCCATCTTACCATTATCACCATTACTTACCGATTTCAAGACGCTAGCCTGTTCACCGAAATATATTCACAGACTTAGGATAAATTATATATATTAAGCTGTGTAAAATCTTCCAGACTGTTGAAATTTGTAATGACATGTAGAAAAAAGATTTGCTGACATCTACAACTACCTTAAATGCATACAAGTCTATGATAAATTAGGGAATTCCTCATATGTAGAAAGCATCTCTTCATTTGCATCCTCTGTTTTATATAAATGGTTGAAGAAAGTAGATCAAATCTTTCTAGAAACTTTCAGCACATATTCATCATGTCAATCTATGCAACATCGTGGCTTTTGTTAGAGTGCAAATGTTACAGTGGTGCATTTCAAATGATGTATGACAGCAATATGGGGACCTCGGCTACTCTGACTCAGTGGAAAGAGGATGTAGAGAAATAATATGAAATTCAGAAAATCAATAAGAGACTAAACATGTAGGTGAGTGTTGGGTTGGGTGCTTCTTTGCTGTGGGGTTTTTATTTATTTATTTTAAGAAAATAAGAAAGAAAGTACACCTTATGATTCCATTTTCATTCCAGTGATAATAATATGTATATGGCCAGTAAATTATTCTCTGGTTTAACTGTTTTGAAACATCTCTCTGGGATTAACATATTCGTAAGCAGTTGGGTTTTTTCTTTGAATGTGTCTACTGTCTGCAAAAATAGACAGTTTTAAGAAAGTGAATATATATTGTTTTCTGTTTTTCTTAATATAGATATTGTTTTCATTACTAGGGCATGTATTTTTAACAGAAAAAAATCAAATTAAAACTCAGCCAATTACATGAAATTAAAAGGCAATCTTTGTCAGAAGAAAAAGACATAATAATTGTAATGCAGATGTATAGATCATTAATGCTCTTCACTTAAAGTTGCCTGAGAAATAAATTATTACTTTTTACTAAAAGAAAGACCCTTTCTTGAGATGAGAAACATCATTACTGGATCTTGCCACATGAAGTTATTTCTTTCACTAAAATCTGGAAAATGGTCAGTCATTCTTCCTTTCCACTCTCTTGACTCACACAGAAAATTAGCATAATGGAATTGGATAAACTTTGTGCAAATGTCTAACTACAGTATTGTTCTAAAATAGACCACTGCTCTGAAAGTGATGGGAAGATTTAATTTCTGTTCTGCTTAACAAGGTTAAAAGAGTTCCGTTCTTGGTTAACATTGACCACTAAATGAGTAGGAATCAATAATTCCTCACTAATGCCATAGTAAGCCAACTCCTTTATTGACCATTCCATTAACACTAAGCAGCTGAAATGCAAAAAAAAAAAAAAAAATCTAATCATTTCAATGTTTTAACATTTACCAAATCAAATTCTTTGCTGAAGTTTCAGTTCTCCTCTGCTAGTCCTCTCATGTATCTACCTGCACTCTTTAATGTCTCATCAGATTTCAAAAAGCCTTGCTGAAGATTTTTTTTTTTATAATCATGTGAAAATAGTCTTAACCCAGGAAGAGCTAGAAATTAATAAGAAACAAAAAAGGTAGACATGAAACAAAGAGGTTTTGTCCAAATAAAAAAAGTTTTTGTATATCAGAGTTACACAGAGACCCTTTTCAGACAAGTAAACAATGAATTAACTGGATAGAGATGATACACAAATTTGATGCAAAGAGCCAATGGGAGAGTTTCTGTCTAACGATCCCAGTCAATCTAATTAATGTATTCTGCTACATTACATTTTAAGAAGTGACCATTGTGTAATACACTTTGAAATATGCACAAGCTAATGGGATAAGATACAAAAATTATTATGCTGACAGTAAATCATATTACATTCCTAATAAGCATTAACTAGATAACTAGGTCAAAGCAGTATTATCTTAATTGATTTTTCAAAAGAAACCTGACAGAAAAATGTCAATGCTCGAATATTTCTTCATGCATCATTAAAACAAGATTGGCTTTTAACAAAAGAAGAATCCTTCACAGAATTGATTCTTGCTTCAGGCTGCCTGCAAGTAAGTGTATTACATAAAAATCTATACAGGATATTAAAACAACACCACTCTGCAAGACAGTTACAATTAAAAGCTGACACCCCCCCCACCATGTGTCTACTACAGTAGCTTGCCAGTAAATGTATTTAAAGTCTTCAGAGCCAGTATAAACCACATATGAAAATCTGTCAGTTTTACTATTTGAGTGGGCAGGACACACACATACGCAAACACAGATACACACACGCACACACAAATCAGAGTTTCTATTTGAATCTGTACATTAAGAATGTACCCATTTCATTACTACATAACAATTTAAGAAACATGCAAGAAAACAGAAAAAATACTACCTTGTAGAGACAATCATAAAAAAGCTCTGCATTTAACAAAATGGACATTTCAGTGTGGAAATTACACTGTTCTGACATCAGAAATTCCAAGAGATTGTCAGGAAAAATGCAATTGGCAGAACAAATAACATATTGATATCATCAATACAATGCTGCATAGGCTCAAACAGCAAATCTTTTTGCAGGTGCATATATAGATCGATCAGAGAAAGACTGACTGATCCGTCTAAACACCACCAGCTCATAACCCTCAAAATAATGAATTTTAGTACATTTGTGCCTCAGTAGTACATAAGGCAATAGTTTTGCCTAAATGATCACAGTTCATCTACTTAGATTATAAAATGAACATAGTATTTTTATTACTTTTTAATATATTGCTTGTACAATAACTTTTTTAGAAATATGTAATATTGATACCACTTATGCAATGCAAAATAACTTGATGGCTAAACATTTTTTTTCCAAGAAAAGCCTGAATACCTATATGGCTTTTTCAGTGTCTAAATTTTCCCTTAATGCCCAACATATTTTAGTGCCTACTGGGCAATTTGTGAGTCATCATGACTGTTAAAAGTAAGGAAATTATTATAACAGAATTTTTAAAACATTATTTCAGGCCCACAAACTCTACAAAGACTGGTCTCAGTCCTTGGAATAGAGAGAAAGGATGAGGCAAGGTAAGCCTTCTTTTTCTATGCAGATCTAGACTCCAGAGAATGATTTGGAAAATGAGTCTAATTCAGAAGGCGGCTCTCTCCTCCACCAGCTCTGCTGCACTTTGGTCTAGAGAACTTTATTTTCATATCGCAACCTGATTTGAATGTTCAGTTTTACATAATTTCTGTAAGATTTCAAAGTAGGAAGTATCAGGAGTGTAGTTCTCTTCTAACTCATATCTTTTTTAAGTCATGTATAAAAGCTGATGTAAATTTCCTAGACAGAATGGGGTCTGAGATACTCTGGGTAACATTAACCAAATAATCAAAAAATCTATAGAAGACAGTTTTGAAGTAAGTAGTAGTGTGTGCCCTCTTCATGTTGTAAAATGTTCCATTTTGTATTGGTGAATTGTTCCATAAATGAGTACATAGAAATACATGATATAAAAAAGCAGACAAATGCTGGGAAGCTGGTGCAAAGACACGTTATGGACAATGAATCCTGGTCGCTGTTCAGCTGTTGGTTGCAGTAGTGGCTCAGTTTGCTCTTCAAAGTGCCACAGACATTTACACTAGGGAAAGTGAATGTTTCCTGTTAGTAAATTAGGCTACATTATAGCATAGTATACAGTCTGTCAGCAAGCTCTATGAAAGAGGTAGAGGTCAGGCTGTGTGTTTGCTTACAGACAGGGACTCCAGAAAGCAAGTGACCAATAGAGGGTCATTACCATTTATTAGTAAAAACTCAAGTCCAACTGGCATCCATATTTGTTACACTATTATTGCAGTCTTTCTACTAATATTACACAAGACGTCTAAGCCCTTGTCCCAGGGCTTGGCCCATCATTTGTCACTTCCCTACATTTCTTCCTTTTCCAGACACTCGCCAAGACAGCAAGTAGGTAGCATCTGCTCTGAAGGTGGGCAGGAAGCAATTTTGTAGTGTGATGGAGAAAGGAGGAATAAAAGAAAGATTTGTCACTACCAGGATAAAGTAAGCTGCAGAAATGGGAGTGAGAAAGGCCACTCCCCTACATTTCAGGCTTCTCTTCCAAGTTCCCCCTCCCAGGCATTTCATATGTGTTGTCTACTTGCATAAATTCAATCTTCATATATCAAGAACAAAATAAGTCATGGTGTGGATTTTTGGTACTTTTTTCCCCTGTAATGGATGGATCAAATCTGGGGCTCATTTGGATGTTTGTTTTATGCTGTTACAGCTCCTTTCCGTATATTAACAGCATCCTACTATTAATATATAATCTAGAAATGTTGTATTTTCAAAAACAATCATAGCAACAAAATGTCTGATGCTATAGATATTGGGATAGGAGATGGGTTCTTCAGAGATTTGCTTGGTAGAATAGTTTTTAGATTTTTTTTGTGTGACACTATCAGGTTTTTTGATTAATTTCTTTTATGAGCCTTGCTCCACCTCTTTTTTTCCTTGTGTTTTTCCTTATTCTGGGAAAAATACAACTGTTCTTTACCATTGTAAGCAGAAAGGGTTTCACTAAAGGTAGAAATATTTTGTATTATCCGTATCCTTTCAGAAAAATAACCAAGCCACCAACTATTGAATATCATCGCAACACAAAAAAGATAATTACAAGGATTATTAAAAAGATCTATTTACATTTTCTCAAAATAAAAGTTAGGTCTTGAATAAAATTATAAAGCATCTATTTTAAAACAAAATAATTCTCCCCTAAATTCAAAGATAGCATATGAAACTTACAGCAAAAATGTATCCTTGTGGCCAGGAACTTAGCAAGAACTAAGAATGAACAACATATTTCCAATGAAAGACTGAGCTCAAATGTCATTGTTCAACAAATATTAAAAAAGTCATTTTGGTGTCTTGCTGTATTATATTGTTGACTGAACTGAGGAGTAGTCCATCAATTTCTTTAGATACACAATAATTTGCTTAATTTATTCTTAAGAGCATTTTGTTCTCTTATCATATGCTTAGATAGTACTGTATGGATAACAGTTTTGTTTGATGCTCTCTAAGTTCTCTTAACATTCTTGCATGGCTTTTGGCAGTCCTCAGAATTTAGTTATGGCAAGGTATTTTATCACTATTTTACCTCCTGCCTTTTTCATGTCATTATTGAAGGTGTTTAATAGGACATGGTTTACATAAATTTCTGTTGCAACATTCCCAAGAAAGGTACACTAGTTCTTGTTATTTTGAGAGGTGGTTTGACCTTATTTTTCAAAAGTGTTCTTTCCTGGCCTGGTTCGTGTCATTTTTTTTTAATGAAACACAATACTGAAAATGGTACTATGATTCCTTGGCATTCAATATTACAGAATCACAGAATACTATCAGTTGGAAGGGACCCACAAGGATCATCTAGTCCAACTCACCATCTAACACCCATACAGAGACCGAACGCACATCCCAGAGTGGTAAACATAAACCTAGTTCCCACACAGACTAACAGGCCACTCTAAGCTGGAAGGGACCCACAGGAGCATCCAACCCTACACCCCCCAGCTAGACCATGTCACTAAGCTCCTCATCCAGTCTTCTCTTAAACACCTCCAGGGACGGCGACTCCACCACCTCCCTGGGCAGTCCATTCCAATGTGCAATCACTCTCTCTGTGAAAAATCGCTTCCTAACATTAAGTTTAAACCTCCCCTGGCATAGCTTGAGGCCATGCCCTCTCGTTCTGGTGTCATCAGCCTGAAAGAAGAGGTCCACACCCACCTGGCGGCAACCTNCCGGTGGGACTCCACTGGTGACTGGCTGCCAGCCGGATGTGGCACCATTCACCAGCACTCTCTGAGCTCGTCCTTCCAACCAATTCCTAACCCAGCATAAAATGTTTCCATCCAGTCCGTTCTTTACGAGTTTCTCCTAAAGCTTATTGTGGGAAACCGTGTCAAAGGCTTTGCTAAGGTCCAAATACACAACATCCACAGCCTTTTTGTCATCGACCCGTCGAGTAAAATGAGATCAGGTTGGTCAGGCAGGACCTGCCTTTCCGAAATCCATGCTGACTAGATCTAATGTCATGGTTGTTTTATAGTTGCTGCATAATAGCACTCAAGACCATCCGTTCCATGACTTTGCATGGAACTGAGGTCAGGCTGACTGGTCTGTAATTGCTTGGATCATCTTTCCTGCCCTTCTTGTGGATGGGTGTCACATTGGCCAATTTCCAGTCTTGTGGTACAACACCAGTAAGCCAGGAATATGTTATTTCATTTAGAAGTCACTTTATAATGTTTTTTCCAGAAAGCAAAACTAATCACATTTTTTACACCCAACTCTTTTTCAAGAAGGAAGCCTTAAATAAAGGGGTGGCACACAACACTTTTAAAGGCGTATCAATTGAGAAAGACCTTAGAAAGAATGAATTAGAGAACACAATCAGAATTTATTATTATAACTTGAATTGATCAGTAACTAGATAAATGTTTTGAGCAGATGTTGCTTTCTCAGACATTACTGGAATTTGCTTCATTTTATTAAAAATAAACAAAATAATAAAATCCAAAATAAATCAGATTCAAGTAGGGTAAACACTTAGTTTGGAATCAATTTTAATTATTTTTAGTCAAGTAAAAGCAGTGCCTATAGTTTTAACCATTTTTCCAGATTCTCTATTAAAGCATGAAGAGAACGATATGTGTAAGGTGATTTTTCCCTTCTGAGACAGATGCCTAAAACTGGTGGAATGACTCAATTTCTGACATCTCAGTTGATTAGAGTAGGAACCTGATCCAGAACCTTTAGGCAGCTGAAGATGGTTGAAAATATTTTTTTCCTTCATGTAGATATATTTCGTCTTGCTAAATCATGATACAAATCCCCTTACTTTATGGAAAAATTATACAACTTTAATAGCTTCTAGAAGTACTACATATTATAGGTTAGACTCAGTGATCTCTATGGTCTTTTCCAACCTGTGATTCTGTGATTATATCACACAGTCAGATGAGCAGTGCAAACCCCAAGAAGGTCTTTATCTTAACTAGGATTCTGGAAACAGATGAGCTTTTCTCAGTGCTGAGTACAGGGATGGAACTACCTCCCTTGACCTGTTGTAAATGCTCTTCTTAGCTCAGCCCTGGGTGCTGCTGGCCACAAATGTCACAAGGCTACACTGGCGACTGTTACAACCTGTAACTAAGGTTAGTTAGTTCCTATAAGCAGAATTAAGAGACAACCAAGCTTAGATGTTCAATTTTAAAACAATAAATTACTTTTATTAACTATAAAAATAAAGCAATGAGAAAGAACGAAAAGACAGAGAAAGATGGAAAAGAGCTAAGAATTACATTAAAACAAAGCATAGAAAAATGTTACACTACAATGTTTCAGTGTCTGTTTAAAATAGATGGAATATGGTAATGTGTTTCAGTGGTCTCAGTGGTCACTGGTCTGCCATCACACATATGCACGCAGCCATGTTTTGGGGTTTTCTGTCAAGCTGCCTTTTGCCTAGACTGGAGCTCAGTTTACATCTCGGTGAGAGAAGGAAAAATAGTTCTTTTTAGTTGTATTTTCCTGATTCAAGTCTCCCACATGGCAAAGTCTCTCTGCCACACACATGGGCTCAATGAACACGTGGAGAGCAGCATGGGGAGCAGGGAGAAACTGGTAACAAGGTTCTCCCTGCAACCCTTATCTCTAGACTGAACCCATGTCCAGGCTCCCAGGAATGCAGGTTTCAGGATTCCTCAGCTCACTTGTGTGTCTTAGATGGATTCAGCTCTCTCAGGTAGGTGGCCGTTATCCCCTCTTGGCAACAGCATCTCAAGTCTCAAGACATGTCCATCTTCAGCCACTGACTGCACAGCACTGACTACCAGAGGTAGATTTCATAGTAAGCTGGTTTCACAATAGAGGAGAAGGAGGGTCTGAGGGCAGTGGAGGTGAGCTTCAGTTTCACAATAGCCTCTCCTGCTTGCCCGCCACATGGAGAGCAGTGATCAAGACAATAAAGAAACAGATTTTAAGTAACACAGTCATACCTCACAGCTTTTGCTATCTTGGATCCTCACGGGGGTTTTTTCAGCGAAAACTCCTCAATTCCTTGCAGAATTTCCCGGCCTGCACATACCCAGTGTCTCTGTCATCTGGCAGGGCAGGACCGGCCTGCACCAGGGGGCAGGACTGCCATGCCCTGCAGGGCAGTGTGGCTCACTTGGGGACTGCTCAGATTCCCTCCCTTATGAGTGTTGTAAAGGTTACATGGTGTCAACCCATTTATGATGGCTGCTTGTCACGCTGCCTTGGCAGGTCTTCCTCCACCAGGCATTCCTCACCCTGGTCTCCAGGTCATGCCGTGAGCTGTGCTGTCAGTGAGATGCAGAGAACAGGACAGGTTGCTGCTTCCCAGGTCCCTCTGCTGGGACAGCTTCCCCTCCTTAGTGGGACCCAGTAACAAGCAGCCTGTCCTGTTCCATCCTGCTGCTGGCACAGCTCCTCGCCCGCAGTGGGACCTGGGAACAAGCAGCCTGTCATGGGGTGGTGTCAGCAGTTGATTTCTTTCTATCCTCCTCCAATTGCCATGATATTCCAAAGATAATTGAGATGGACTTGCAATGGCACTATTCATCTCCTCAACATGGTGGTTGCATCCCATCAGGTCCCATGGATCTGTGTATGTCCATTGGTTTAAATTTTCCCTTAATATATCTTCTTTTACTGAGGTGTAAATTCATATTACTCCAGATATTTCCAATGATCTCAGGACATTCCTGAAGTCAGGGAGTGCCTTACCATTTCCCACACCCTTTGTTATGAGGTTTTTCCACCCTATTCAGCACCAGGGATATGTATTTTCCTCTTCCTACTTTATTTTACTGATGTACCAGAAGAAGTCTCCTTGTTTCCTCTGACAATCTCTTCAATGTAATTTCATACAGGTTTTGGCCTTTTTAACCCCATCCCAACATACTTGGACTCCACTCTATACTTTTGCTGCATGATGCGATCATGCTTGTGTCTTCATATGCTTGGTTTTCTGCCTGAGATTGTTTTCAGAAGATCCTTATTCATCCAAGCTTGCCTACTGCCACATTTGCTTGTTCTCCTGAACATGGGACAGACAAGGAAAAATTTAGAAGGTAAGTATCGTTGTTTTGGTCAAGGACAAGGTAATTTTTCTCCGTAGCTGCAAGGGGATAGAGTCTGGAGTCATGTGGGCATGTCTATCTTGAAAATTAACAAGCTTTTGAACAAATTGAACAAGAGATTGTTCATGCAGTAGTCGCTGGGTCAGTCAGGACATCTTGCCCTGAAAAGATGTAAAAAATGTACTCTATGCTGCAGCTGGGGAGAACGGTCCTTCCTGCACTCTCTGGCACAAAGTGCCCAGGGAGACTCTAGGACAATCCCATGGGTTCTGGAGTCAAGGATACAAAGGATCTGAGGACTGGTACACCCTAACTGAAAAAGATATAATGGCAACTAATGAAGGGGTTTATTCTGCTTCAGAAATAATTGACACCAAAGCACCTCCTGGTGCTCCAACTGCCAGTGCTAGGCTGGATGTTTAACAGGAGTCAAGCTGCTGAAGAACATTGCAATAACAGACAGGGGGATAGAGTTTCCAAGATTAAAGTGTCTCAGATGGATCTGGACTGACACAAGAGGTAATTATTTCTGGCTCAGTGAGTCCATGATGCCTCAGTTCATCAAGTCATACAGACGGGCTCATAATCAAGGGGTGGACTTAACCATGGACACTATCTTGCAGGTTATCCATAACTGTGAAGCATGTCCTGCGATCAAACAGGCCAAGCAGGTAAAGCCTCTGTGGAATGGGTGACAATGGTCAAAATATAAATATGGAGAGATTGATTGCATCACCTTTCAACAAACCCACTAAGGCAAGTGCTGTATGCTTACAACAGTGGAAAAAAATCACTGGATGGCTAGAGATATACTCTGGGCCTCATGCCACCACCTGGAACATCATCTTGGGCCTTGAAAAGCAAGTCCTGTTGCAACATGGCAATCCAGAAAGAATTGAGTTGAACAACATTTGGACTCATTTAAAAAATAGCCTTATAGACACCTGGACCAGAGTACATGGTATTGAGTGGATGTATCATACTCCCTATTATTCACTAGCCTCTGAAAAAATTAAATGGTACAACAAACTGTTAAAAACCACATTGAAAATGGTGAGTCGTGGGACCTTCAAACATTGGAATCTACATTTAGTGAAGGCCACCTAGTTAGTTAACATTAGAGCCTCTACCAGTCAAGCATGCCCAGTGAAAATTTCCATGCACCATAGAAGCTGATAAAATCCCCATGGTGCATATGAGGCACGTGTTATGGAAAACAGTCTGGATTACTCCTGCCTCAAGCAAAGGCAAACCCATCTGGGGGATTGTTTTTGCTCAAGGACCTGAGTGCATTTGGTGGGTAATGCTGAGCAACAGGGAAATACAGTGTGTACCTCAAGGGGATTTGACTTTTGTGTCAGAACAGTCTGTAATGTTGAATTGTACATTTAATTAACCTGGGTTTCAGCCAAGGACAAGCTTAATTTTTTTCAGTAGCTGTAAGGACGTGGAGCCTTGAGCCATGTGAGTGTGTCTAGATTGTTATTCTATACCACTTCATGTCATTGCTGAGGGGCAGAGGTAAGGATTCTCACTTCTGAGAAGAAGGGGGTGTGAGTTGTGGTCAGAGTGAAAGAGTGTGAAGAGAGTCTGACTGCCACTTCATTCCATTATCTTGGATTTGTGCCACATTGGGTCGGTGAGAATTTTGCATATTAGACACCCTCTCTTTGTACAATGTTGTTGGTATTGTTGCTGTTCCTTTCCTTATCTCATTGCTGTTTCCAGTAAATAGTTCTTATCTGGTTCTATAATCTGTCTTTTGATTCTCTCACTGGAGGGAGTGAAGGGAGTGGGAGTGCCATTCCTAAACCAGAACAAGTGAAAAAATCTCTGCTCAAATAGACAAGATACTAGTTGGATATCATCATCTTGTCATCCACAAAAAAAAATTAAATCTCATTCACTTTTGGCAGCTTTTTCTGACACGTGCTTTTGAAATTTTTAAATGTAGCTAGCATTTCAACCTGCTGTTTAAACTTCCTATACACCACAACAAAAGAAAAAAAAGTAAATCTGAATCTATGTTTATGGTCAATGTGGGTTATTTTCTTGACAGTTGATGAGGGGATGGGAGGAATATTTCAGATGTTATCAATTAGTGACAATTTATTCAAGTTCCTGGACACTTCTAAAATCCTAGGTTGAGTTACTCACATTTTCTTCTTCTAATTGATGGGGTGAAATTTTTCTGTGCCATAAATCTGCAGGAAGCTGATTTTTTTGCAGGCAATCTTTAATCTACGAATATTTTCAGCTGAAATTTGCCAGACTTGATAGTCTACCACAAAAATACAATTTGTGAAAATATACTTTTAGCTAAGAAACATGCTTCTGAACATCTCTTAGCAACATGCCAGTGTTAGTTTCTCAGGTTATCTGTTCTAGTCATGTTGCATCATGAAGAGACTGAGGCTGTGAACAGCTTTCACTATAATTATTCACCCTGACACTGAGGGACCAAAATCATTAAAAAAAAAAGTCCAGATGGAAATTAATAATTGAATATTCAGAAAAGGGTAAATGGAGTTAGGTAAACAAGGCCCAGGGCTACATATTCAGTGCTGCAAAATCACAGCATTTCCTGGCTGCTTACTCTACTTTCTCGCCCATTTCAATGTAGTCCTGTGAAATGCACGGTGCTCCCTAAGGCTGAGAAGGTAAAAGGAATGTTGAAGAACTGGAATTAAAGGAGGAACAGAGAGAGGCCAGCTGGCTAATGATTGGAGTTAGGTGCTGAGATTTGAGACTTGTAGAAACTACATATTAGTGAAATTCTTGGAATTTGAGGAGAATCTGGAAACTCAGCATAAAACCTCTTAATGAGGAAGTGGCAAAAATCACACTGATCCATAAATATGTCTCAGTAACAGCATAGCAAATGAACTGGGCAGTAAAATCTGAAAAATTGAAAATATCTGTTTACCATGGGGAAAAAAATTCTTGGGGTTATTCTTAATTTTCTTTTTTGTTGACAAGATTTTTTCCTAAACATTCTAAGATTGGTATCTGAACATCAAAAGTAAAAGCAAGTTTTATTTTATTTTAGTCAATATTCATTGAGCCCCCTCTACGTATTCCTGGTCAAGTTTCTAGAGGAAATAAAGACATTTATACAACTTTCAGTAGTGTTCCTCTAGCAGTTAAATATGGTGCTTAGAAAATAAATTACACTCTGAGTTTTATTTAAAACTCTCTTAATATTATATAGCAAAATAGAGAGAAAAAGCTGTACTTAAATGCTAAAGGAAAATGTAGAAGGAAAATTTTAGCTTGCTCTCTGGAACCCAGGAGTCTGGTCTTTCTCCATAAAGCACATATAGACATTGCACAGGCCTGTTTTTATACGATTTAAAGATTAATAAAACATTACTGTTGCTAGGTTTGTATAGTAATATCTCAACAAGATGTATGGGACAGTTTTTGCTTCAAATATGTGGTTGAAGAGATCACTGTGCTAACATAGAAGTTCAAGACGAGTTTATGGAGTTCAGCTCTAGGTTCTACTTATGAAAATAGAGTTCAAAATCAATTTTGTAAATAAAATTAATGTACAAAACACAATATCCAAGTGTCTTTGCACATTTCTTTGCACAAGAGAAAAGAACAAACAAGGATATTTCTGACCTGAGGACATAATCCTGTACAGTCATACCTCAGTACATTGCGCCGTCATACTGGTGGCCTCATCGATTCATGGAAATTTTCTCCGCAATCCTCACGCAGTTATTCACAATGTAGTGTATCATTTCACGGGACAGTGCGGTGACGCACTGCTGCAGTGGGCGGGCAGCCCTGCCCTGCCAGGAGGCTGGACTTGCTTAAACTGTCTCAGTGCCTTAAGGAGCCCCTGGATGTTGTAATGTTGCAAAGTTGTCATAATTCTGACCATAATTTGCTGTATTAATGTCTGACCTGAATTTACGGATTTAATGTTTTGCAGAAGCCTCATAAGACCCCAAACCCACAAATCCAGAGGTATGAGCGTATTTTCTCTGCAGCAGCAACTTGGCATGATATATCATGATATTATTAAAATCTATTTAATTCAAAAGAAGTCATCTAAGAATCATTTACATGTACAGTTCTATCCTCTGAAAGAATGTAGATGGATAATGAAGTTGAATAATAGATTCTGATGTGCCAGTCTAAGTAAACTATCTAAGTAAACTGAACCAACAAAATGGTCAAACATTTTTAAGATCGGATCTCTCCCACTGATTTCTTGTAGGGTTCCCACAGCAACCAACACTTTAACAGACAATTGTTGCAGTCAAAATAGTTCACTTACAGATGTGCTTTTAGTGCTATAACTCTACGTATTGAAGTAAGTAAAGGCTATTTTCTTATGTACAGTGTTGGGTCTTCATGCTGTTTCACTAACAAAAAGATGTTGAAAATCAAAGTTTTACCAAATAAACCCAATAAAACAAGCCAACAATCAAAAATAGAAAGACTCTTATGTCCTCTAAAATACATGTACTTTTCCATTTTGGTATCCATCTGTGTTCTGTTGTGATGACTCTCCCTTTGTCAGTTCTTTATGGCCAAACTCAATTGGAATTTGAGAGTGAGCTGGACCATTCTGCTGGAGCAACAGCAGCTGTCCTTTCTGCCCTTTCCTTCTGAAAGCCATAATTATGACTGCCTCTTGAACAATTCCATTCCTGCCACTATTCTCCTTTTAAAATGGGGTAGTCTTAATTGTAAAGAGAGGTCAGCCAACATGGGAAGTCCATTTCCTGAGAAAAGATGATGTGCAGAAACATCAGTGTATATATATATATACAAGTTATACAATATCCATAGAAATATCCATATGCCACTAGAATTCAAGGTTTTTTGAATCGAACTTCTTTTTTTAATAGGAAATCCAAAATCAGATGGAATTTTTTGTTTCTCTTTCACTAATTTCTTATCTTTCATTTTAGATTTGGGCCTCAGAAACTGAGCAAGGCAAAGGTCCCCTTTCACCTCTCACTCTAGCTCTTTGCTTGTTTTTGTGACTTCTACATTCTTCAGCTTTGGGAAAATGACAGGGTAGTACAGCAAAAATAACTTCAATAACTTCATTACTTTGTTTATCTTTCTAAACCTGAACCAGTGAAAGGAAAATACAGCATGAAGAAGTATGGGGAGCATGTGTGTGTGTGTGTGTGTGCCTGAAAATTAGCATGAAAATTAGGAATTTTAAAACTTCTGTTGATAGGAAAAAAATTGACAAAGATCAAAATTTTGATAGATATTAATTACAATTTTCCAGCTTGTTAATAGTAAATACACTCAAGTAAGAAATATCAGAAATCAACATTATGGGTCAGTATTAAGGAAAGTGTTATTCGTTAATCTAAAAGCATAGTGGTTTCAAAAATATTTCTAAAGTGAATGGCCACTTCAACTGTTCTTTATTGCTGTTATTTTATAGGTCAGGGAACTATGTAATTTAAAAATTTATACACCAAGTAATTCCCTGTAATCATACTGATTTGTCATAGTAGCAAGTCAAAATTTAATCTGTATTCTATTTAGTTCTCATCCACAGTAGGCTCTATAAAAATAGTAGAAAAGGAAGCAGATGACAGCAAAGTTAATGTGTTACCAAATTATGGCAAAATTAATTTTTCAGCTATAAAATTCTTAAATATATTCATGTTCAAAGCACTAAAAATTATATATATTTATACATTGAAAAAACACACATTTTACAACTTTTTAATGTGTGAATATGAGGATTTAACTTTATTTTCATTTTCAAGTAAGACATATGTGAGGTGAAAAAAGTCTTGACTTCTTTGGGACTTTCTTATAGGAGGATGTTTCCAAGATATTTTATTTTACAGATGGTTGGCTAAAAATATAATAATGAATCACAATAAAGCTGTATATGTCTTTTATTTACTATCTCCTTACAAACTTCTTTAGTAAGTACTAATGTAATAAAATACATTAAATAGCAGGGAATACATAACATTAAAAAATAACAGTAAAATATATTTGTGTTACATCTATTAATAATATAGAAGAGCACAAACTTTGTTCCACAGCCATCTGCAGCGAGAAAAGGTCTTGATAGTAGCAGACCCAATGTAAAGTCACTGTGCAAAATGGAAATTTGTATGCCAGCAATATGATCAGTAATTCTTCAATAAAAGTTTATTGTGATAAAAAACTGATTCATGCAAACTAATACTTTTCTCTGGAACCTTTCTTTTTTGAAAACATTTTCATCAGGAAATGTTTCTTCAGGTCTGGGATAGGTCAGCTTGTCACAAAAAAAGCCCAATCTCATGACTAAGGGAAACCAGCACTCCCACTGTGAGAGAGCTAACGCCTATCAGGCAAACCTAGGACTTGGAAACAAATGCTCAAGCTCCTCTGTGGACAGTCCAGACCTCTGTCTGCCAGAAGGACTTACATTTTTGCTCGGGCACTCCTGAAGAATGCCAAACATGCATGGCACCCCAAACTCATGAAAGCAAAATGAGCTGGATGCATCCTGAACACATTGGGCATTCCGCATGTGCATAAGTGTATTCACAGGGAGATTGACAGTGACAGTTTCTCCAGTTTCTCCACAGCCCATGGGCACATGGGCTCACAGATAGGTCGCATGAAGAGGAGCACAGGGAAATCCATGATAGATCCAACTTTGAGTTATTCTAAATTCCTAAGGTTTTAAGATTATCATGGCATGGGCTGTGGACAACTGTCATTGTCAGCAAGTTCCAAGAAATGGCCTTATAACTTCTAGCTAGCCTGCCAGGTAAAAACATTGGTCACTTGGGTCTGTTAACACTGTAGGCTTTGGTGCTTGGAAGGGAGAAATACACTCCTTCAGAAATTTGTTGCGGACTCTGTTTCATTTCCTTGTAAATGATGGTTGTCATATATATAGGGATCTTCCAGTTTTGAGTTTCTTGCTGTTGTAGGACGTGTTTTTACCCTCCTAATCCCAGCAGCTCTCTTCAGGCAATATTCTGATAATCAAGGCAACTCTTAAGAAAGAATATATGAGTCCAAATGAACAGGCTCATGTTTATGAATTTTAAAATACTAAAAGGAAACAAAGTTAAGTATCACCTTTACCTTTTTGTTTTGTTAATGACTGTGAATAATCACAGAATCAGAGAATATTCTGAGTTGGAAGGGACCCACATCGAGTCCAACTCCTAAGCAAACGCCCACACAGAGATTGAACCCACAATCCCAGAGCCATGGGCACCAGGCTCTGTCCATCCAAGCCAATCTCAGGGTTGTGTCATCATCATCAATATATATATATATATTTTTTTTAATTATAGTTTCTAACAGAGAAAAAATGCAACTATTGCTAATATCTCACTAGAAACAGCCAAACTGCATCTGAAAGCAGATTGCCTTATGTAATTTTCAGATAGGCCATTTAAAGATTAATGTTATGAATTTTCCATTACTTCAGAGCACTGAGTATCTAGGTGTTGTGTATACATTTCTTGCAGGTTTATTTATGGTGTAAGTGTGTAAACAAGAATGTGTCTAGTGGTAAGAACAAGAAAAACCTCTGTGACAATTTTTCAAATTCCACTATTTCTCCACAGTATTTCTTAGGAGGCCTGAGTCCTTTCTGCTTCTGAGATTTTTAACAATTTGAGTATTAAAGGAACAAGTTGAATTTAGTGTAGCTATACCATGAGCAAAAATAGCATTATCTCATGGGGGAGCAGCAGAATATTGCGCAGAGACCATTCCCCTGATATCAACTGTGTTTGGCAGATGGTGCTGTCAGTTCTGGTCTGTGTTTATTCTATCATGCATGTGGTAGCATATTTTAAAATGTACAATCTCATGTATTATCTATGGGCTAAAAGCATGCAACACAAGCGGGACAATATCACAAGAGTTAAACTTCTGTAAACAACTAGCAGCGGTTGTGTAAATGCTATTTTCTTGACATAAATAACAGAAACATATGGCCAGAGACAGGAAGTGGGTGATACCTGGATAGATTGATATCCTGCTAGACAAGTGGCTGTATTTATGACATGATTCTGCCTGACAGTGAAAGAGGAGGGGAGGAGAGCTAATGACTTTTTCATGAACTCTCTGACAACATGCATTTGACCACTGAATAGCATTGCTCAACAATCTGATTCTGAGCATTGTTGTTAAATAGGTTCAATGAAGATGAAGAAATATTGGGGTCAGAAGTGAAAGGTAAAACTATTATTTCCCATTTTGTTAGGGAAACTTGTATTGAAACAACATCGTGATTCCAATAGTTTAGTAGCCACATGATTTCCAAACACTATTACTTTACTGGAGAGTACACGTTAAGGCAAGTATTGTCCTCCATAAGCATTCTTTTCCTGTAAAGGCCTGAATTTTAAAGTGAGAGGTTTAATACCACAACGCCTATTTTGCAATCTTTCTTCCCTCCTATTTCCTGATAAAAATCTTGGATACAATAAATTTAAATCCTTCAGAATACAAATTATCACTTTATCTTATTTGAATAGCTAATGGAATGATGGGATGGGGAGATAGGTTATTAAAAAAAAACCAAACAACAACATACCCTGAGATTAGCTCAAATAGATTTAACATGGTGCTCATAGCACCAAGGTTATCGGTTCAATCCCTGTATGGGCATTCATTTAGGAGTTGGACTCGTTGATCGTTGTGGGTCCCTTCCAACTCAGCATATTCTGTGATTCTGTGACTGTTACTCATTGAACATTACTGAATCATAGTAAAACACAACTTCACCACATGTGACTCCTTCACAACCTTTCAGAACAGAGATGTGTAATGGGTTTTGTGTCTGAGATACTCTGTTTTCAGAATTTACCTGGTTTACAAAAACACACATCATTTCTCAAAACTGGATGAGATTTTTTTCTATCCAATTAAAAATGTGGGTTAATTTAGGTTTTCTGGCACATCTATGTAACTTCTCTTCACTCTACTTCTGCCCTTAGCTGTAAAGACTCAAGTTGTCTTCCTCTCAGCATAGCCCAGTGACTAGAATCTACCATAATTTCCTGAAGTGTATGCTTATTTGCTTTAAAATGATGTTCATGATGCACTAGAATATACTCTAGATCACACTTCCAGTTTTAATAGGTCTGCAAGGCCAAGTTAGGGTGAGATTAAATTTGCATTTTGTGACTAAAATTGAATGGATTATTCTCTAGTTAACATAAGAAGAATGGCTCCTGTAGAAAACTGTTTGAACATTACCTTTTCAATCTTCTTTACATATTCTGAAAATGGGAAAATGAGAACATACATAAGAGAAAAGTGCACTTGTGGTGAGAAAGTTAGCAGGACTCTTTCCTAAACAAGAAGATTCAGAAGGAAACTGTCTTCAGGAATATATCTACTGTTGCAAAGCAATTCTAACAAAAGTCTGCTTCCAGAATTCACCTTGAATTTGCAGAGCCGGGAAAGGCTGTTGAAATCCTAGTGTCCTAGAGCCAAACCCCACAACTTGTAAGGTAAATTATTTTTAAATTAAGCAAAACAGGGCCCAGCATGCCTGAGGTTCAAACCATCCTTTTCATTTGATTCAGAATATTACAACCATCTGGAATACTCAGTCATCTTTTCCTGTGTTTGTGTGCAAGAGTCTGATGAGCCCTGTCCCACAAGGTACCCCGGAGGGAAGCATTCCCGTTATTTACAGTACCCTGGTTGTTAAAATACAGACCCACTATGTGGGAGGCCAGAGCTCAAATTCCTATTTTGCTTCAGCAGGCATGCCTCTGTGAAGTGCCTCATCAACACCAAATAGCATATTCAAGGAAGTCTGCCTGTTTGTCATATCCTCCCATTGCCTCTGTTCCACTATGCTTAACATCATTAAATATCACTGGTGTGGGAACTCAGCACCCAATCATTTAGGATCCCAACAAGCAATAACCTATGTTTTTACCCTTGTTGCAATGGTTACTTATATAAAACACAATTTTCAAGAAAACATTTTTTCCCAGTCCTCCTGATTGTTTGCTGGATCTTGACATTTAATTGAAACAGGGGAAAATAAGACTGAGCATTAGGAGCTGAGGTAATCATCCTAGGTTGTATACAGCATTTCCAAAGGGCTAGTGGCCAGGTCTTTGTCACAGTAGGACTCTGTTTTACTGTACAGTCTTAATGTGGCTTTTACAAAGCAGAAGAAAAAGAAACTGCCCAAACTTTCTAGACAGCAAGTGAAAATATACCAAAAGAGCAGATGGTTCCTTATATGTGGCTTGCTCACCTTAGACTCCCTGTTATGTCAAGCCTTAAAATCTAGAACCCAAGAACTAGAAATTAGATATGTCCCTCAGTTATAATTTCCAACACTGAGATATAGAGTAATCCTTCAGAGATATATAGTAATCGCTTCAGCATTTGTGTCTTCAGTACATTGTGGATTTCTTTTCCCACAAGGCAGGAGCCCAGGGTGGACTCTCCCTGTCCCACACTGACAGGGGCTGCTCCCTGGCCACCTGGGGTGGGCCCACTCTGTCCTGCACTGGCAGGAGCTGCTCTCCATCCTCCCACAAGTATTTCAGGTGTCTTAAAAGATAACAATGGAGGGACAATGATGAAGAAAACCTTAAGGATCAGTCCTCTATTTTTTGCTGATGTGCGATTATACCTTGGCACGCTATTGGGTGATCCCGTATCGAGCCCGCTGGTTATCTCAAATCCTATTTGTAGATTTCACTTATCATGGAATATTTCTGGAACGACCCTCTCCCTGTGAAATTCGAGAGTTTACTATATTTGCTAAACACCGTCTAGCTCATATCAAGCAACAATTAATAAAATGACATTTAGAACTATAATTAGCAGATAATCACCTGGTCAGCAGCTGCTGATAACTGGTCATGATTTCAACATCTGAGTTAGAGCTGATTCCTGAAAAATGTTGTGCGAATCAAGGATATTTACATACACATTAATAATCATATTCTTGGCATCTCAAACAATCTGCATGTAAATGCAGAACAACAACAAAAAAAGCCTCTTTTCCCACAGAGTTTCTCATTATCTGCTTCACTGGGAACATTTAATCATTTCTAAGACATTGGGGAAAACCAGCAGTGGCACAGATACTTTCCTTGAGTTTGTGCTGTTGTATCGTAGTTGTAAACAGAAGGAATCACTCATAGCTTAGTGTCCATGAACTGAGCGAAGCACCTGCACAGGGAACTGTTGGCAAACTCAACTTGTCATCCCCTGCTATTTTCAGAGAGGCCCCTTGAGTGCTTTCTAGAAAACAAAAAAAGAGGAAACATATGCTCATGCAGAGCTTGAAACTGGAGGGAATGTGTAGTAGTCTATTAAATGCATGAAGGTTGATTTACTGATTTCTTTCTATTGTTAATTTCTCTGCATCTTGGATCTTTTTACTGTATGTCTGACTGCATGGATTGATCTAGTGAATAGCAGAGGGAATATTCATTACATGTGAGAAAATTATGTTGCTTACGAAGATTCCTTAAAAAAATTCTTTTTGAGAACTGTCAGCCTAAGAGAAGATGTCTTCATAGTTCTACAGATAGGTGACTTTTTTTCTCCTAGCTTGATTTCACAGAGAAAAATTAAACAATATTCACCAAAATATTTCCTGAGAACTGATCACATCCATCCATTGTATACAGATTTAAAAAATACTCCATCTCCAGCAATGTCATATTAGCCAACAGTGATGCTTACCTGGTGTTAGTGTGAATCAGTAGAAAAATTACCCCAAAATAAAACTGATGGTGTCTCAACTTTAAATCAATCTTCTCAATATTAAAAAAAAGAAAGGAGAGGAACTCCATAAGATGTCCTCCAGGAATCTTCCAAAGACTAGCTTTTCCTTCTTCCCTAATCATTTTGCAATGTGCATATCAGTGAAGTTTTTCCTGTGCCGTAAGGCCTGTGGATTGTGATGAGGGTCAGACGGGTTTTAGACATACTTATTTCCACCTTATGCTGGGTGAACAAGGGCACATGTCTTTCATTACAGCTCATTTTTTGTTTCTCATCCATAAATTAATTTTTTCACAACCATAAAAACCTTGAATTATTACAAGTCAGAGGCAGCTTGGTGTAGGTTTCCTCATCTCAAAAGCAAAAGAGACTCTTGTTTTGTTTGGGGAAGTACTAGAGCTATACAACTATCTGCCAAGTATACCTCTGTGGACCCTTTCCAGCTCTTTCATGTTAGCCAAATAATCAAGCTGTGGAAAAACCTGATGGCCCCAGCATAACCTTCTCTGAGATGTACAAACTTCAGTGAAATTCAGACATACTTGAAAACCACCTGTGCAAACTGGAGAGGCTTGTCCATGATGCATTTCCACAAAACTATCAGGTAGTTTACTGTTTCTTTACACCGCACAAGTAGATATGCACAAATAGACAACTTGATATGTCAATATTCTACACAAACAGCAGGAAAGAAAAAAGAAAAATAAATAAAAAAATTCAGAACAACGTTTCTTAAATTAGAGTTTTTGAAAATACTCGTTGTTATTGTCTTTGCATTAATTTTCATGAAAACTTCCATTATTTTTTTTTTTTTAGACACAGTACCAAGCTGCTTTATTTTACTTGAATAAAGATCTAAATGTATCATAAACTCTAGTCTTTTTCATGACATTTAAAAATCCTCTGGAGTCGAAAACAGAGTAGTTTAGAGCCATTAGCAGAAAACTGCTTAACTACAAATGGCCCCGGTTGGTATATAATACGCTTAATGTTAAAGCTGTTCCCAAGGTAAACATTCTGTAGTGGCTTTACAAATAGTACATAGTAAAAAAATAATGGGATCTGTAATTGTTCAGTCATCTGCACAATATAAAAGTTAAGTATCTTAACCATATACAAATTGCATTCGGGCCCTGTAACATTAAATCTGCTGTCTTTTGCACTTTGTGCCTGTTGTTATAAAACAAGGAGAAAACAAGCTGTCTGCAGAGAATCTGATGCATGCTTTCCCATATGTCAGTCTCTAGGACAAGGCAATATTAATGTATGAGTGGTCAACTCCTTTCATTTACTATTAATGTACTGGAAAGTCTTCCGCACACGATGCTTTCCTTCACGTCTCAGGACATCTCAAGCTAGAGCACTTCCCCACACAGAACAATATGGCCTTCTCTTGGAAAAGCCCTCTGGGCTGATCACTGTCAGGTTATGTTATGTTTTAACAGTAGGCACTTCAATGTTGGTTTTGTGCAGATTTGTAGCAGGAACAAGAGGTCTAAACAAACAGAAGGGCCACTAGAGTCCTTTCATTTATCATTCTAACCTGACAGAAACCCCTATCTATTCCTTAGCTTTGCTAAATTTTACATGTTATTTTAAAAAGTCTGCTTTTAAAAAGTAGCTACCGTTATGCTTGGCCCTTCTGCATAATCCTTCTCTTCCTGACTGTGTAGGTAAGTCTGTTTGAGAAAATTGAAAGAAAATGTAAAATCAGTGGTATCTGTTTGAAAGGTTTCAATATAGCCTAAATAAATATTATTAAAAATAATGGTCTTAATACTTGCATAGCATCTCTTAGCCAAATATACTATGAAAATGCGAATTAATTAGTACTTACGTCACAAAACCCCCTTGAATTAGTCAAGAATTATTATAGCTAATATTTACAGGAAGAAATAGATATAAAGGGAATATAAGCATTGCCTAGGTAACACAAGGAATGACAAAGGTGGAGTTTAAGCCTAGTTTTCTTCACAGTGCCTCTTAAAAATATTCCCTCTTTAATTACTGAAAGAAAAAAAAATCAGTCCATCTTAAGTGAACAATTGAGGGATAAGAGTTGTAATAAACTTTCCTTAAACACATGGTTAGAAAACATTCCTTGAGCATGAATTTTCTGTGCGAATCTGTTCAGGTAAGTAAAAATACACTCAAAAGCTAGACACAACATTTTCCCCACTGTGTGTTTGCAAGTAACAATGGCAATTCAGTTTGGAAAGGTATTTTTTTAGAGTTTGAGATTGGGTTCACTGCTTTTCGTCATGCAGCTGAAGCCTAGTATTATTTCAGTATTCATCATTCAATATTCAGTATTTCTCTATTTTGAATGAACTTTCCTCATGTGATCATAAAGGGACTTGTCTCCCAGTGCTGAGACAGGAAAGACATATCCCCAAGAAGTATTGGCAATATTTTCAAAGACATGCAAAATATTTTACATGGAAAAAGAATATTAAGACAGAACTCTGTTGGACTGATTTATCTAGAACTACTTGGACCAGACACAGAAGGTCTTTCTGTCTCATGGTAATGGGGTATGTTTTGCTCACATTTAGAAAGGCATTGATTTGGGTGGGGGATGATTCTAATAAAGGGTGAGGGAAAATTTATGAGTCTGAAAGGAAGATTAGTAATGTGGGTGATTTTGTATTTGGGATATGAAAATATGCTGCATTTGTTGGGAGTAACTCTGTTTTGATGGAAAAGTGATTAATTTCCTGAGTGTGGCAATGCAGATCTTTAGCTCAGAGAAGGATGATGATGGGGAATGTTAAATATTTCAGTGTATTTGTGAGAAGTATGTGGGATCTGAGCAAGTGTTGTGAGATTAATGGGGAATTGGTGGCACAGGGGAAGGATTAAACATGTGTAATCATGGGACTGGAACCTGTGAGAGTCAGAGAGATTGGTCTGGGAGGCACTACTTGGGTCATTGAGTCCATTCATTTATAATCTCATCTATCTGCGTGATAGATGTTTATTTTAGATTTATCCACATAACATCTATTCTTCTTTCTTTCACCTACCACATTTCCCAGGACCAAAGGAAAATTAAGATATTCAATAAAATTGAGATTACAGGATACCATAGAAAGGACACAGAAAAGTTACAGTCACCTGTACTAACTGTGTCCCTGCATTATCAGGGAAGCAATTACATAAAACTCTCCAGTGAGTCTAGAAAGCAAGCACTATGCTCCATAGTACAAAAATGCATCAAATTTCAAGTAAAGGACATCTATCCTTCTAAAGCCAAACCAAGTGACCATTTTACTCTGTGTAAATGAGGGAGATATAATAGTATGGCACTGAACATTAATCACATTAGAATAACAGTAGAAACATCTGAATATCATTTCTATACCTTTTCTCTAATTATGGCCCATTTCCAACACCTCGCAGAAAAGAAAATTTCCTTCCTGTAAAAAACTTGTTTACCAAGATATGATAATATTCCTTCTGTGCTTCCAGAGGTGACTATCAGAGATGCAAGGAACAAGATTAATGCAGTCTAAATGTAGTGTAAATAGGCAACACTCTTTTAAACTCCCTTGACAAATTGGATACTTAATAATTCCTATTACAAACCTACTCTCTTTTTTCCCCAGAATTCTCTTTTCAAGTTCCATCTTAGTATCATCTTACATTGAGTTCACAGGTTCACAGGTTATTCTGAGTTGGAAGGGACATATAGGATCATCTTGTCCAACTCCCAAGCGAACACCCCTCCAGAGATCAGGCCCACAAGCGTGGAACCATGGGCTCCATCCATCCAAGCCTCTCACCATCTAGATCATGTTGCTGAGCTCCTCATCGAGTCTTCTCTTAACCATCTCCAGGGATGGCGACTCCACCACCTCCCTAGGCAGATCATTCCACTGAGAGATCACTCTCTCTGTGAAAAGATCTTCCTAACATCCAGACTAAACCTCCCCTGGTGTAGTTTAAGGCCATGTCCTCTTGTTCTGGTGTCATCAGCCTTAGAGAAGAGACCCACAGCCACCCAACTACAGCCTCCCCTCAGGTAGTTGTAAACAGCAATCAGGTCACCTCTGAGCCTCCTCTTCTCCAGGCTGAACAACCCTAGTTCCCATAGCCGCTCCCCATG
>WEKX01028706.1:31799-114760 GCA_013390025.1 Pitta sordida | reverse complement strand
CTGACAGGTCTGTAATTATTTGCCCTGTTTGAGAACTACAAACTAATTTCTTGGATCCTTAGAGATCCTTAGAGATAACTTAGCAAACTCAATGTATTTGTGAGTAACTTGTTATAATTTATCTTATGCTGATTTTATTCCTTGATGTAAAAATTCATCTTTCTCTTGAATATTTGGTCCTGACTATGTTTCTAAGTTATTAAATTCCCTCTAAACCTTCTTTTATTAACTCTAAAGAAGTTAGAAAATTTTCATCTGTCTGCACAAGAGAGGTACTGCATGTTCCTAGTAAATCTTTCCTGCATTTAGCTCTATATTTCCTGAATACAGATAACTAGTCCTGGATATAATATTCCCAAAGAAACCTTGTGATTGTCTTTGTTGATGGTAATCCTGGTCTGTGATAAAATAACCGGTTTTAATGTATCCTGGAACTTGTCATTCTTTTTCATAACTGCATCGCATTAGTTGCATCCTTACATGCACACAAGTTTCCCTCCATTTCATTAATTTCCAATTGATAAGACCACAGTCCCCAAACTTCCTGTTATCTGGACCCAAGCATATCCTATTGTGTCCCACGACAATAACTTTCATCCTTCTTCTGTCAGTCTGAACAGCTAAACTACCAAATTTTTTAAGGTTCTTTTGTGCCCTAAGTAATGGCAATAACTTACATTGTTCCAAAATATCACAATTTCCCCTAAAAATCAAATAGTCCTCTCTGAGCAGGAAAGATAAGTACTTCTTGCATCATGCAAGTGACACTTTGTCCTGAAGTTTCTGGAGCATTGAATGCACAAGTGTGCAACTATGACAAAATGCTGTTTCAGCCTTGAGGCAAATACAGTTTGAGTGACAGTAGTGTGCAAATCTAAACAGATTAAGTGAATAGATATAAGATAATAGTGAGAAAATTTTGGTGGCTACTTCTACTATTCCAAAGGATTTTGTGTACAGAATCTGTGGTTGGGATATGGAAGCAAGCAGGGGATCACTTGTAAGTTTTAGTCTTTTTGATCCCTGACCCAGTGGGCAAGGAAAGACTTGTCAGAAAAAACACTGTGTTCGGGGGAGCAGCTAACTACAAGATGCTTAGCACCAGTTAGTCTGATCTAAATATTGTTTTAGGATTTCAGCTGACCAAGATGTTGTCCTATTCATGCTGTTTAATGTGCAATAGGATTAAAGGCATGCATAATCTGAGTGTGTATGAAACCCTCGAGACCCAGTTGAATGGCATGCTGAAGCTTTTGGCTCAGATCCTGCCCAAGTGGTATTAATTTCAGCATGAATCAAATGAGGCTGAGAACTGGCGCTGTTGTGCTAGTTACTGCTGATATAAGTCTCTCAGTGCTATTAAAGAATGTTGTCTAACTTGTGAGAATGCATTAAGAAGGGCAGAGTAGTGGTATTCAATATCTAGCAGGTCTGAAGCTCTGTGAGTGGACATGAGTTCAAGATTGCCAAACCTTCCACCCCTCTTTCAGTGTTCTTGTCCCACAGACCTCAGTCTCCCAGGTGTCTTCTGTCTTTGGTCTCCTAATGAGGTTTCTGGTAATACAGTAAAAGAAACATAGAGGATTTGAAAGGAATAATAAATAATTATGAACCAAATTGAAATTTCTTTTGCTCATAGTGGTTGCTAGGACTACTAACAAGAGAAATTATGAATGCAAGTAATGGGTTTCCAGTGTGTACATAGAAGACCAAATTAAATTGCAGCTCTTGGGCTGAAGTACCTCTCTCATGTGACATTTAATCCTAATGATACTTGGTCATTAACTTGTGGCTTGAATGGGAGGAGATGACTGCACTAGTGACTGGGTCTGGTAGATCTGGTAGACAAGAGAAGTGACTGCAAGCTGGCACAAGGTACTTGTCTAATGAAAACAAGATGCCAACAGTGGAAACAGTATGCGAGTCAAGGAAATAAGCAAAACTTCTCATATGCTTTTTTATGTCCAATATTGAATCTAGAGTTTTCGGAAAGAAGATAGCTGGAATGCTTTGAGAAGAACAGGAGAGTTCTACTTTTATCTGGTTTTATCCTTTTCTTTCTCTGAGATAACAGGACTCTCATTCACTTAGCGCAGGGCCTTTTCAAATTCTCCAATTGTCTTTTGTATAAAATAATTTAAAACCTAAATTTTTTTCAGATTTTGATTTAAATTATTAACATGCCTAACTGTGAAATATACTATACCATATGACTGGAGAGATCAGAAACACCTTAAGGAACGGAATCTTTATCTTCCAAATGGATGCAATGAGTATATGTTGCTCATGCTTTCCTTTTCTCTCAGTTCTCTATAGAATCATTTCATTATATAGGAGAAATTTCTGTAATCACAACATAGATAATATTTGAGGTAAGATTATTATTTGAAGTAACTAGTAGGCAGTATTCCAATGTACAGTAAAAACAAAGGTGTGCAATTATATTTTGGTTACTCATAACCCCCCAGAGACAAATAGATCTTTAAAAATTGTTTCATGAAGAAATTTTAAACAAGGACAAATAGTTGACATGCATATAAAACCTGATCCAGGTAAGATTCAAAAATCAATAAAAGTGAGATTTTAAAATTTAATAATACTACTTGATATTCTAATTCAGATACAAAGGTTTCAGTCTGTAGAGTCATATACAAGCAGGTTTATAATCACAAGTTCTCCTTCGAATATAAGATTCCTAAATACCATGTCAGACTTACCTGGTCCTAACAGGAATCCAGGCCAAATTTTAACCAGCATCCATCCTTGATTTGTTCACAGGTTTTACTGAAACTTTATTTCAGTGCAAATTTTAAGTGAATTACACCTGGGAAATAGTAAAAGGTTTTCATCTTTCAGAAATTATTTTAAAGCAAAGTAAAATGGGGAAATTTTGTTATGTGTGAGGACACAAAAATAATGTTTTAGGCGGTCATTTTCTATACTTAAGAGGAAATTAGGTGAGGCAACAATTTGACCATGTGAGGCAATTGGGTTAAACTACTAAAATGTTGGGTTCTGTCTGTAGTAAAGAATAGGTACTTATGTTAAAAATAAGTTAGTCATCTAAAGAGAAATAGATGAAAATGCACACATGAAGTTGTCTAAGTTAATCAAAGACAAGAAAGCTGAAACAGAAGAGCAGATTTGCTCTAGATAATGAATAGCATAATGAAGAAAGACTTGGAAGTAGAATATTAATTATAACATTAATTATAATATATTCATTATAATATTATGCCAAGTATATTATATTAATCCTAACACTGGAATATATAAGTCGTGTCCTACTGCATATTGTATGCTAATACTTCCATATACACTTCAATAATTTTACTCCATAACCATTGTCTTACATGCGCAGTATTTTTTGGAAGGCAGACCTCAGATCAAATTCTACTTAGTGCACGACAAAGGCACTAGTTTTGTGGGAAACATTTGATGAATACTCTACAGGACCACTCAGTTGAATCTAGGTAGACAACTTTCCTAAGCCCATAGCCTTTAAGAAGGTGGTAATACAGTAATCCCTCGAATATCATGGGGGGTTGGTTCTAGAAAGATGCCAAAATAACTGGTAAATAATGTAAATACAGTAAATACAGCAAAGCCAGTAAAGACAATGGCGGGAGGCGAGGTGAGGGGGGGAAGGGTGGAAACATGACGTATTGAAGCCAAGAACGGTGAACTATGAAGTAGAGTGGGATTATTGTACAACATTAATGGACAAAACAATCTAGACAACTTGACTAATTAAAAAAAACCACCAACAAAAATACACCTGTTGATGATCAAGAAAGCTATTTACGCAAATGCATATGGAAGAAAGGCCTGAGGAAATCCAAAGGAGTTCCACAAAAAGAGGATTTATAAGCAAACATAGTAAAAATGCTGAAGTAATTGTTAAATAAGACCATAAAGTGACTGGACTTGAATATTCTTGTTGCAGTAGTTTCTCTTAGGGTGAAGGAAGATTCCTTCATTTTTCTCAGAAGATAAGATTTTGTAACAGTTTATGCTGCAGAGGTGAAAATTCACTCCCGTTACATCAAAACTAAGTGATTCTTCTCCAAGCAAAATTAAGCTCAGTGCACTGGTTTTGCATTATCAATGAATGTAATAAATCTATTAACAGCAGACTTATCATCTTGTCAATGACATTTTGGAAAGAGGTAGTCTTGTCAATCTCAGTGGAAGACTATGAGTTAATTAATGTTCAAGAGGGACTTCCAAAACATGGATATCTTAAGGACAGTGCCATTCTACCTTCTTCCCTCAGATAAACACTAGAAAAGAACACCTTGAGATATCAAGTTGAGAATCACATTACAGTTATACCCCCTCCATCGTGAGGAAAGGGACAGGCCAATGCCGTCGCGAAACCCTAAACTCGCAAAGAAGTGCAGATTCTTAATATGCATGCAGGCCACGCCCATTCCTCCACCCCCCAGAACTCTGGAGCGGCGCGGACAATTTTCTGCTTCTCCCCTCGGGGTCTGTGACCCAGGGGGAGCAAAGGGTACCGTTTCTGAGTGGCTGCTGCGACCGTGTGGGCTCGCAGCCCAAACTTCATGCCACTGCTCTCCCCCCTAGCCCGGCCCAGCCTGGCCCCAGTGCTTGCACTGGCCCACGCACGCTTGCCCTTCCTCTGCAGCNCGGCTCGACTCACAGACAGCTGAATCATAATTGCGAAAAAATTGCTTCGCACATGGGCAAGGTTGTGAAGGAGAAGTCGCGATACAGAGAGGATTCACTGTATATTTCTTATCAGCTGCTTCAGCTGGCTCCTCACTCCACATGTGGGTATTCAGGATTACTTGCTGATCAGCCCATGTCCTTTAGAGAGATATTAGGAACACTGGGTTTTAATTGTTGTTAGAGGGCCAGGCACTGAAAAGATAGGTGCTGCTCTGACATATTTGTAGGTGCTTAACATCATTCACTGGATGTAATTTATGGCAACACTTAACACTTGTCACACCTGAATCCTCCTGTGGCTTCATCTATTATCCTATAGGATGTGCAAAGTAGCCAAAAGCAAACAAAAATGGGACCCAAAATCAAAATAAAGTACGGTTATTGTGATACTCTTCCCACAAAACCTCTGTCAAAACAATCCCGAAGTGGGATGTGAAATAAAAGAGTGAAAAAGATTCTATTAGCAGTATGCCCTATTAGCAACAGCCTCTAACTTTTTTCTGTGTAAAGACCCTTGGTAAGGAGAACTTAAGAAAATAAAATATATTATTACTGTAACATTGAAGTCCAGTCAACCTTCTCTACTTCGCAGTTCCCCATTTGTTGTTTGACCTCTTTGCAGTACGATTTTTCCACGACTGGGAAGGTCCATTTCGCGGGGCATTCATGACTGAGCCTGCGCGAACTGACACTCATGAATACTCAATGTAGACAGTCATGAATATGCATTGGGAGGGGGTTCCACCCCACCCCAGACCCAGCCACCAGGATGAGAACTCATCCCTGCTGCCCCCTCCCAGTGAATTAAAACAAAAATGTAAACAAAAATCAGTCTCTGGAGAAGCATTGGGTCAGGGATGCTGCTGGAGCAGAATAACGGTTGAGTAGGACCTGCGACAGGTCTTACAGTCCTAGATTTAAGCCAATAGTGATAGTCTCGCACTCCTGAGAGCCAAAGCTCTGTTTAAACATGTGCTCATGGAGTCCCAGAGGTGCGCAGGTCCTCCCCTATCCCCCTGGGGATGATTTACACAGTTATGTAAGATTTACACACACTCGGGTAGCCTGAGTATGGTGAGACCAGATCTACCCACTCGGAGAAACACCGGGGCACTGGCTTGGGCAGCTTAGCAAACCAGCGCATCCCCAGCTGAGTGGAAAAGGGGGGTTTCTCAGCGTGGGGTGGCCACGGGCGCCAGGAACTGCCTACACAAACACCAACACACAGTGGGGCAGTGCTGAAACAGCATCAGAGTGCGCCGAAGCTGAGGGGAGTGGTGCGGGGGGGGTGGCGCAAATTTGCATATTAATGAGTTGCCTATCAACGTGGATGGACAGCTTCATGGAGAGGGGGGACACAGTATTTGTGGGTCAAATGTAATTACAGCCATTTCTCTTATTACTGATGATTCGCTGAGGGGAATTATTAATTTTATCAGAAACAGAATAATCATAATTTAAAAATTGTATTCTGTGCAAGGAGAGACTGATAGCACAAGATCTTCCTATTTAAATGCATAACAGGGGCTTAGGTGCATAAATTGCAACATTATTCTCTTATTCTTAAAAATAAAATAGGTGCCTGGTGTTTCAAATACTGTGTCATTAAATTACAAACACTATCAACTGCAACTAATAACTAATCACACAACAAAGCCTCAACATAAATCCAAACACTACCACACCAGCTCTGTACCTCAGTACAATTCCTCAAATCCTCTTCTTCTAAATCCCACCTAGATAGGCTAATCCTGCAGCAGTGTATCTCTGGAAGGAAAAGAGAGTAAGAACGACAACAGGGAGAATTTTCTTCAGTGGCAAGTTTCCCTCTGTTTTCCATTCTAAATCCAGAGAATCTGAGATTTCTGACTTATATGAATTGAAATTTGACCAAAACAGCATAAAAAGAAAGGGATTTCAGGCAGAAAAATACTCTTTTTCTTATCCCTTTAAAGCATCATGTATAATTTTCATCTAAAGAAAAGATGAAGTAACTTTTAATCTAAAGAAAAGTTTTTGCAATCCAGTGGACAAATATTTATGGTGCTTTGGTTCAAAACTGTACATAAGAAGCTATCTCCTCACTGTTAGTCTTGTGTCCACTATTTGTTAGGTTATAACTTCAACTAAAACTCGATGCTCTAATGTGACACAAGGATAACTGTAGCATCTATGTGGGTTACAGAGCAAATACAGTAATCCCTTGCTACTTTGCAGTTCACTTATCATGGCTTCAGTACATCACATGGTTTCTGACTATGATATTTTCCAGCTTCCCAGAGCTCGCTCACTTATAACAGCGTTCCATGGTGGGGGAGCTTTATAACATTATCTCAAAGGTATACTAAAAAAGCTGCCATAAGGAGCCCTCCTCCTCTGCTAGCTGCTGCTAGCTGCTGCAAACAGGAGCATGCAGGTGTAAGCAGGAGCATGCAAAAGAAAGCAGCAGCATGCAGCAGCTAGCTGTTTTCTCCTGTTAGCTGCTGCTAGCTGCTGCAAACAGGAGCATGCAGGTGTAAGCAGGAGCATGCAGGAGTATGCAGCAGTTAGCAGCAGCTAGCTGTTTTCTCCTGCTAGCTGCAGCCAGCTGCTGCATGTTCCTGCTTGCTGCTGCTGCTCCTGCTGCTCAGAGCTGAGGGAGTGGGGGACTGGCCATAGTTACATATATATGAATTTCTACATAGCGGATTTCACTTATCGCAGCATATTTGCAGACCCAGGTCCCACAATATCTGAGAGATTACTGTATAGTCCATTCTATGTGTTTTGCTCTCCTCTCTCTAGAAGGAAGAAATCTACCAGGCCTGAGGTATTCTCCTTGCAATGTAAGGTACTTCAATACACTGCTTTTTGAAGAAGTCTTATTGAATCGAACATCAAAATTGTATAAACCTCTGACATACATCTAAACATCTACTTTGGAGAAGATCTCCTGGTATATGAAATCCCTAGCAGCAAGTGATAATTAGAAGACAATCTACTATATTGTTTTAAAATGTTTCAACCTCAGCATCATTGATCCTGATGGAGTCTGAAATCCTGATATACTTAATGCAGGAGCGTATTTAAGAAGTATGTGGTTTTGTGTACACAGGAGAAATAAATGCATATGATGTCATGTTAGGTGCGTCAAATTCTCACATACACTCTGTAGCTATATGCTTTTTTGTAGGAATGCATAATAAACTATAGTAAGAAAAGAGAAGGAAAAAAAAATGTATGGCTTTAATTTTAGGGAGATCCATTACCCTGTTATGGTTTTCCCTCTTCAAAACTAGCTCATAAAAATTTGTAAATCAGCTTTTTATCACTGGAAAGAACTTCAGATTGCATCCATTCAGCTACTATGTTGTTGAAGTTTAAGAAAAGAATCTTTGAATATTAAGCATTATTTGTATAGCCAATAGCTACGCTAAATTATTTTTAAACTTCCACTACATTCTGAGTTACTTTTCTGCTCCTTTATTTCTATGAAAATATACATCATTCTCTACCCTGAAATATAATCAACCCTCTCTCCTTCACGTTGTCTCTTTCACAACTTCACTTCTTCATGGGCTGTTTTTTTCACAATTGAGGAAGCCCGTTTCGTGGGGCATTCGCGCCTGCATCTGCGCGAACTGACACTCATGAATATTAAAAGTAGACAGTCCTTAATATGCAGATTTGCCCTGCCAACCATGCCACTGCATGGACCACTGGCACACCGCTCTGCCAGCCCATGCAACCTCAGACTTGGAGCTCAGGGTGCCCAGGTACAGCTGTGCCTTCCTATGACATCTCAGACTCACAGCTTGGAGCGCCCAGGTGCAGCTGTGCATGCCCACACCACGCTGGTGCTGGAAAAGCTGGTTTTTTGGGGAGTTCTTGGGGTAGTGGTGAAACTGTGNGCCCCTTCCGGCTCGGAGTGGCCTGCTAGACTGTGAGGGATCTAGGTTGGTGTTATGCTCTGTGATGTGCTCTCGGTCTCTTTACGGGTGTTAGATGGTGAGTTGGACTAGATGATCCTTGTGGGTCCCTTCCAACTCATAATATTCTGTGATTCTGTGATTCTGTGATATGAGACATGTGTCCATCAGCAGTTGCTGGTGACGCTGTCTACACTGTGATTGGTGGCTGCACACACAACCTGCCCAGTGAGCATCACATGAGAAAGAGTGTGGCTGGCGGGACAGTGCCTCTCTCTCATTGGTAGGGGGTTCCACCTCGCCCCAGAGACCCAGCTGCAGGGACAGGAGCTCATCCCTGCTGCCTTCCCCCCAGTGAATTAAAACAAAAATGTAAACAAAAATCAGTATCTAGAGAAGCACTGGGTCAGGAATGTTGCTGGAGCAGAATAACAGTTGAGTAGGACCTGCGACAGGTCTTACAGTGCTACATTTCACAGAATCACAGAATCAGAATATTCTGAGTTCAAAAGGACCCACAAGGATCATTCAGTCCAACTCTTAAATAGCACCACTGTCTGCCTGGCGGGAATCGAATGCTTGGTGTCCCTCATGACAAGTGGGAATGGTCACCACTATATTAAAGTGGATTTTCATTTGAGCCAACAGTGATAGTCTTGCACTGCTGAGAGGCTAATCTGCTACCAAAATTCCAGTGCTGCATGATCTTCAACGTGTTGTTTGTCCTGGCTACTACCAGCACCACCCATCCTGGGAGCAATGGCAGCAGCGGTGGGGCAAACTTGCATATTAATGAGCTGCCTATATATGCAGACAGAGGGCTTTGCGGGGACCGGGGGAGGAGACACCAGACCCGTGGTACTGCGATGAAAGAGCATCAACTGTATATAGTATTGTTCAGAGTCATTTAAATAGTTGTCATAATGAAGAAAAGAAAATATGTATTGATTTTTTTCATGTTGAGGTGTTAAGCATACAGCTACTTTCAAGACAATGTCAAAATAACGGTATTACCAACAAAGCTGTAATGTAGCAATTATGGGATGGAGAAAGGTGCAGACTTGTGGAAAAATATGACAAGCCAAATCTTAGTAAATTAAGTATTATATTTTAAAACACTATTTTCCTTCTGTGATGTATAATGTGATTTAGTATTTTAATCATTTTGGTAGTGCAAATATCTTATGCACTACCAAAGCTATCAGAATACTTCACGTAGGCACACCCTCTACAAAAATGTCTATGAGCACATAACATAATGTTCTTTGTCACGGAAAACATAGACCTTTAGGCCAACGTATTGCAGTGAAGCCAAAGTCAAAATATGTAACTTATAATGGAGGAATTAGGTTTGACTTGAACCATAGTTTCAAATAATAATCCATTTTCTCTGCTAGCTTACTTTGCTTTAATTACATTACAGATTAAAACAATCAGTAGGGAAAAAAAATCCCGTACAGTGTAAATGGTACTTTGTTTCCATTTCTTATTTCAGACTATAACTTTAGATATAATTAGTTATATTAAAGCTCTGAAGAATAAGGCTACCATTAACAGTGATTTAGCAAATGCTTTCGAATTTTAGTCTTACACTACATAATTATACTTACATGAAATATAATTAATGAGGAAAATGTCTCAGATGTGTGGGCTAGGAAGGCAAATATAACTATCCTTTATTGTGCCTTCAAGGTTAGAATTATTATAGCACTTATAATTTTATTATAATTACCCATAATTAGACTCCACATGCATGATACAGTCTACATGTTTTTGACATTAGAAGTTTCCAAAATGCCTCATTAAGTATTTTACTCTATATTTATGTGGTTTTCCCTCACCTCCCATTTTTGGTGGCCATATATTCCATGTAAAAGCACACAAACTTGTTTAAAAAATACTACCAATAAAGATCATTAAATGATCACAATGAATAGATATTAAGATGTCACAGCTGTATAACCTATTCCTTTAATGTACTCCCATGCTGAATTGTTTTATGACCTATCATAAACCTATTAAACTACTGGTAATAAAGGATTGTAATTAGTGATAAAACCTTGTTGCTTAGTGAGCCAAGACAGTCATCCTTACTTTGGATTTTATTGAATGTAATCAAGATGAAACCTTCAGCAATGTCAAATAACAGCTACAAAGAAGAAGGTTGCACTTTTGGTAGAGATTTCCAATATTTAAGATTTTCTGTAGTTTACCTGTGCTGTATTTCACAGACTGAGCTTGATTAACTCTTTTCCCCTCCTTTCTTCCTCATGAACGTGCACAGGATAGTGAAAAATACAGGATAAATATGGCCAAATAAGCTTGGAACACAGTTTGACTTCAGTGGGTTTCCATTTTGCTATTGTATTACACAGGTAGAATGCTGTCCATAATTTGTTTCTTGGCAGGATTCAACAAGGGCTATAGCAAAGCAGAAATCCTTAGAAGTGAGCTCTGGCTGAAATGGAGAATCTAGTTAAGGAAAAAATCATGCAAGGTGCTGAACAAAATATGTGACCTTTTCAGTTATCAAATCAAATTAACTTTTTTCCTAGTCATACTGGGCTGAATGCAAGCATAGCCTCCAGAGGCACAAAAGCCACTGCTTTAATCTGCACAGTATCATCGAGTCCCTCTTAACATTTGTGTGTTGGCCTTCTAGACTATATTAATTTTGCCAGAGTGCTCAGATGGTTGGTTCTTGATGTATCCTGGTGAAAGCTGACATTTTCACTTTCCTTAATGTAAATTTTCTGTAGCTTAACCTCCAAATTCTGAGTGGAATAATTTTCTCAGGATCTAAGAGAATGCCTTTTACATTTGTGGTATGAAAACACTACATGGATGTGACTGGATGCAGTGAAAATATAATGCCAGAGATTAGACTGAGAAATGTTTATTCCTGTCTCCACAGCACAGCTACAGTATCTTGCACATTTTGAAAACTGGAAAGGAAGGGGGAGGTGAAGAAGTCAAACAATATTCACTTTGTCTTTATAGCACTATATTTCACCCTGCAGTAAACTGGGAAGACAGAACCCTAAGCACCAAACAATTAACCCTCCACTAATTCCTCTTCTATCCTACAAAATAAAGAATACATCAAAGACAGAAGAACAGGTATCTTCTCTCCTATTCTTCTCAACACGGATTTATTTGTCCTAACTGGACTTTTAAACCTATTGTGCCTAGCTTTTCACAGGAGTGAATTGAGCAATAGGGAAACTATAGTAACCAATAATCTGTTTCACTTCAATGGAAACTATGTATCTTGGAGGATAACAAAGCCTGGGATAAACACTAAAAGCCTCTGATACGGTTTCGAGGGGTAGACTATGGAGTCTTGGCTGTCGGGTCACGTTTTAGGCAGCCTTCACCTATGGGCAACAATTATTAGGGCATTCCTCATTTGTTCTTTACTAAGCAAATTCTTCAAAGGTGTTTAATGGATACCTCACCTCCATTAAAATTCACAGTATTCTGTACAATTAATTCAGCCATATGCAGAGGTGTGTGCATGCTAATCGCTTTTAGTCACATATACATTAAGATTATATGCACCAGACTCCTTTCGAAGGGATGCCTCTTCAAGTAAAGCTGGTAAAACTTTGTATAGCAATATTTGTAGTCAAGTCAACACAATACACCTCTCCTTAATTCCCATAAATATTTTAAATCTCATATTTCAAAGGTAGAGAGGAAATGCGTATTTGGTATTCCCCATGCAATTATAAATTGAAATTAAAACAAGCTCAATATCCACTTAGATGTCAATACAACCAAATAATTTTATGTTACCTAAGATCTACATGAAATCAAGTGCACTGAAAGCTGATCACTTTTGCAAGTAAATCAAAAAGACCATTCCCCTATTTTATTTTTGATCTTAAATGTATCCAGAGTTTTATGGCTAAATACAAAAGCACTAGCAGTTGGTCATGCTTTAAGCTACTAGAAGAAAGTTAAGCTTCCACGTTGGCTAGCCGAGATATCAGCTTTAAGCTGACAAGTAATTAAACCAGCATATCTGTAACAACTGTCATCTCTTATTTCTGTGCAACTTGGATGTAAACCAAAGGCACGAAAGCCAAAAAAAAAGACTTCACATTACTGGGCAACTGCTGAGCATCTCCTGCTGAACAGTTTAGCAGACCTGGGCATTTAGAGGATTGTAGCAGAGATCAAAAGGGTCAGAGATCCCTTTACTAATTAACAGCAGGGAGAAGAACATCAAATAAGGTGTAAATTTTAGCTCTGCAGTTTTGAGTAAGCCAAGCATGAAATGCATTCTAATACTCTTGAGTAGCTGCAGCTTTGAGCCATCAGTGATGTCACTGGTGCACTAAAGGAAGCTTAATCGCACTTAGAGTGGCATGTAGCAATCCCGCTCAGCTAGGTGCTAAAGCCTGCTGCTTCTTGTCTCTTTTGATAACACATGGGAATTGCTAGCCTCGATGCGGCTGGCGAGAACAGAAAACACATCACAAAAAGCAAGCTTTCTTTGGAGCCTTACGCTTTTACTGTTCCTGATCTTAAAAAGATAGTGACACAGTGTTTATTTTCTCCTCTTAATTGTTTCAAATAAAGAAGGAAATAATTAATAAGGCCCAGTGCAAGTAATCAGCCTTTGGGGGCTTGAAGCGCTGCTTAATCCAACTTTATGCAAATCACCATAGGGGGAAAGCTGTTCCTATAGACATTGCTCTTTCTTCTCTTTCTTCTCTCTCCACCACCAGCCCTCCCCGTCCCCTTTAAGGATGACAAAAGGATGCCATTGAGCCTTTTTATGCAACCCCTTGACCGGCATACACTGCCCAGAATACGCAATCTGACATGATAGTGCTGGGAAGTGTGGAGCGTGCCAAGAGCTGCTGGAACCAGAGGGAGGTGCTCCTTTTCTGCAGAGGTGCTGAAGGCAGGGTCTGGGGACCAGCTTTGGGGGTCTCCTGGTCCCTCTGCCTGGGGAGTCTCTTGCTCCGGCTGCCACAGATGTTCAGCAGTGAAGGTGGAAGAGGTAACAGCAACAACAGCAGTAGCAGCAGCAACAAGAGATGAAACGGGCCAACTGCTCTGGCAAAATAGCATTATAGATCTTTAAGGCTGAAGTAAAGGTCATAATCAGATAAGTTTAATCTATTTTTAAAGTGCCTTTGTGTGTGGATACTTATTGTTGCCCAAGTGCATGAAACAGTTTAAACAGAAAAAGAGTTTTTTCTAATGTTTGTGAATTAAAATTATGTCAATAATAATTCGAAGCACAATCCTTAAAGAAATAAATGTGAATATTATGTTATTCTTTTGTTTATTTCAGCTAACAAAAGATTACCATGGGGACAATTACAAATTCATGATATGGGTACATTCACAGAATACATTAGTAGTCCCGCTTCAGTGAGAAAATACAGTTGTGATGTTTAAAATGTGTTAAGAGAAATTCCCACAACTTAAATATGCACTTTCATTTTACAGATCCCAACTATAATAAGTTAAAATCATGAATGCTCTATCCCTAATGAAGTTCAATTAAATATGTCTCACAAGAACTTAAATATTCTGCCCAGAAACTCATCCCAGAGCATCAAATACTTCATTTTACATACCTAAGTATTCATAATTGCACATTGCTAATTAATTTAGGAAAAGTCAGTAAAATTCCCTTCCTGCTTTGCTTTCAAAAGTGTGAGTACTTGGTTTTTAAACATTATGAATACAACTAGATCTGAAAGACATCATATCCACAACAAAGAGAAACTAGTGACCAGCTCAAATACATTGTCTTTTGAACAACAAGCCAATGCAGACAGAAGTAAATGACAGTTAATTACAAATTACATTCTGGTTGGGGCTGTGAAGGCCTCCTGGCTTGAATAATAATCAGGCCCTCGGGCACTCACCTGCCTGCAAAGGAACATAGAGACACAGGCTGGGGTGCTATACAAGTTTCAAAACAAGCTGCTAAACACAAAAGCTTATTGGATTACAGAGATTTAGGCAAAAGCATTCAGATCTCTGGCAGAAACTCTAGTACTAGGTTCAAGGAATTTCTAAACCATGCATTGCTATTTATTGTGAATTTCTGAATACTTCTAATTTTTGTAGAAAGGAAATAAGTTCTCTTATTTTCTAACATTAGAAAGTTACCCTATTGCAAATTCTCTCATGGAAATAGGATAGGAGAAAGTGTCTGTTATGAATTCGTCTATGAATTTTCCCAAGTTAGAGGAAATCACATATTGGTTACGTTATTTCTTCCTGATTCTTGTCATTCAACCAGTACCATAAAAGAGCTAAATGTAGCCTATACAAATACAAGTGAAACAGAAAAAAAAAGTACTACTCATGGTAGAAGAAACACTTCTACGCAGCATCTTTGACTGTTGAAATTCAGACTCCTTGCTGCTGTATGTTGTATTTTTTAACGTTTGATTTTAATCCCATATATTTGTAAAAATATGACAATGTCCACATTAATTAATGTCAGTATTAGTGCACTGTAAAACCTTGGCTTTTGTAATTCACTAAAGCAATTTCTATTCATTTAGTTGAGCTAAGTGCTTATTGTTAAAGACAAAAGGCTCAACAGTTTGACATTGAGCTCATTATGTATGTTTAAAACATACTGCAATTCAAGGCCACACCACATGAAATAAAAAAGAAGCCGGTGGGTTCAGGGATTAAAATTCAGACCACACAGTTCTCTTCCATAACTTTCAATTTAAATCTGATTAAAACTTCAAAACAAAGCTATTTAGATGTATCAGCATACATGGGTGTGTAAGTATGGGAGAGTATGTCTCTTTTGTGCTGTTGATATGTATGCACAAGTTTTCAATTGTTTTGTTTTTCCTTAGGTAAATCAGCTTCCATACAGCCTTGGCAAAAATATTTCCCTGTTAGTTGCTGAATGTGACCATGGTTTTTTTGAAATAATTTATGGGTTTAAAAGAGAAAAAATTTAGTATATTTTTGTTCTCTGTATGATTATTTGCAAAGACAATATACACAGACAATACATAATGTTTATGCTCTGTGTGTGCATGTAGATGCACTTATACTGGAATGAAAAGACAAAATGGAAAGTACAACAGGTTGGAAATCGTGCTCTATATCTCAGGTTAAGAGCGCAGACTGCAAAAAGGCTTGAATAACAAAAAATATTCTTGCTGTTAGATATATATCTGCATATGCGTCACTCCAACCCTCTTCAATACTGAGTAATCAGACTATGATTGCCTTCTCCAGGCACAATTTCTCCAATGGAACTTTTGGCTTCAGGATCAGAATATAAGAAACAATTAGGCTGAGTTGTCACCATGCCATTGTGAATGGAACCGCACTACTGTGTGCCATGAAAGCCTAATAATATTCATTACAGGATAGAAGTGTTGCTCGTGTGGTATCAAAAGTCCAGCAAGACTTGCAAAAGTTTGCCAAACATATTGGCCTGTTTGTGGATCATCTGTACCTCCTACACAATTTAAGCAAAGAATGAGTGCAAATATTAATCCCACGTTTAGGCTTACAGGCATAGGATGGGAAAGGCATTCTTGAGCAAAACTTTGAGTCACAGAGGGCTGTGGAGATAACTATGAACTCACATGGAATTCTTGGAGACAGTAATTTTATGGAAAAATAGATGCTGTTCTCAGCACTTCTCCTCTGCAGATGATACTTGAAGATTCCTGTCCAAACTGTATTTACTGTCTCTACCTCAAGTCACCCTCTTTAAGTTTCACATAACCAGCTCTCATGGGGGAAAGGCTGCAGCATCAGACATTACACCTGGAAGAATTTGTGACTAAGAGACAACCAGCATGTTGTATTTTTTATTTGCCCTGAACAGCTTTTGCAAACTCCCCTACAAACATTTCCAAAGCCCTGCTGTTTTTCAGTGCTGTATTCCCTTACAGTGCTTCTGCAAAGATATCTGTCTCTTTTCTCATGCAGAGAATAACGGGGAAATGATGCTAGGAATTGAAATTCTCTGATAAATCGTGAGGAAGAATGAGTTCAGAAAAGCATTCGTCATCCTTCTTACTGTATTTTATTTTAAGGATCAGAAGAAATCAAGTGATGCAAAAAATTGGATACTTATCTGTCCATTTTGAAAGTACGTAATTTTCGAAGGAATTTTTCTCCTATAGCCCAAAGCTACTATGTACAATTAAAAATAGTCTTCTCTATCTTTGATTTAAGGAATGTTTGTGTGAGCTGCAGTTTTAAAACCAGAGGGAAAAATAGCTTCACTCAACCAGAGTAAAGAAAAGGGGCTACCTTATCGGCAACAGAGTGATTTTGACTGTACTGACAATGACATGAGTAATCCATCATGTCATCGGCCCAGTGACGGATGTACCCTGCACCTCATCTCTGTATGTGTGCAGAGAGGACTATGTAGCGAGCCAGGAGGCAAGTAACACTTAACCTCTGCAAGCCTCATGTCCCTGCTGTGCTTCAGACAACCTCTGTCATGTATGAAAAGCCTAAAGAATGACAGTAAATCTATACCGACTAGCATAATCTACCATCATGACAACTACACACCACCATAGCCTTATAACACTATTAAACTGTATCATCACAGACATGTAAGACAAGGCCTGCATTATGTGCTTTGTTGAGCCACTTATAAGGTCTTTAGAAATGCACTGAATATACCTTTTGTCTTCATTCAGTCAACAAAAGGATATAGTTCATAAATACGAATTCCATCTAGTAGGACGATTAATTATTTTAGCCCAACAGAAATACCACGGACTTAAATAGTAGACAACATTCAAATGAAGTAAAAAAATTTAAAAATTCTTAAAAACATTTTCTGAGACTTTTTTGAATTAACAGTTTTAACAGAAAATCATAGCTGTTTTCTGGCCAAAGATATGACCTACTTCCTCCAAATTTTTAATTTTTGTGGTCACTTTGAACAAAATGTGGACCTTTAAAACTTTGACATCCACTGCTTATTCAACACTGACATATTAAAAAAAAAAAAAAAGATTTATAAATTCCATCAGCACAACTGCCGTTCTAGAGAATCTTCATAGTTAAAGTGTAACACTGAAATGTCTTAGAATGGTAACCTTATAGATTAATATAAATGTGCTAACTGATAGTTTTCTGTAAGTATGTAAATGTAGAGATGTTCTGGAAGTGTAATGTCCCATGAAGACATCATCCAAAATTTTCACTCAGATCAGGAAAAATACTGTATAGCTCCATTAAAAACAGATTCAATGTCGGTATTTCTTGAGTCTTCAAAAATGGGCTTTTATAATCTCCTCTTTTCTCTTTCTGTTAATACAACAAGCTTCTCCTGGGTTAAAAAAAAAGAGAAAATATCTGGTTGAATAGTAACATTGTTAGTTCACGTATATGCAAAAAAAGATCTTTTCACACCTTGATGAAATTAACATAAATTTAAATACTAATGAATTGGTAGAGACCAGTGAAGAATACCAAGGACCACATTCAAACTGAGTTATATCCCTATAAAACAGATCTATTTTCTAAGGGCAGGTGACATGAGTGTTATGTGCCTTTATTGCACAATCTGCATAATTCACAGTCCAAAACAATTTGCAGCTGGATAAAAGAAATTGACTCTTTACTAGTGGAGCATTACATCTAAAGGATATTATTTCCCTTCTTGGCTGAAATTACCATATACTGTTGGAAGCCAACAATCCCTAGTCAGAAAATGCAAGTAAATCTGTGTTTAGAGCCGCTCAGTATTTTGTCACTGGGGAAAGCACAGTACAGATGTACACATGGGAGAAGTGGAGTGGGATGTCAGATGAAGAACCATTGCCTCTTTCAGTAATTCCAAGAAGTTGCCAGGAGAAGGACAACAGACATCAGGAGTGGTTTGTCTTCTGGCTCCATACAATGCACGCATGAAGCAACACAACAGAAGCCAAATATGTAGAATCAGTGTGCACATCTAAACAATTGCTATGCACAATACTGTGGAATTACCGCACTGTCAATGCCTTTCAACTCATCTGGTTATTGTGTGCATGATTTTCTCTAGCTTGGTTCTGTTGAGGTCAGTCACCTCAACAGAGTGAGGTGAAGACCTGATGGAAGGATGCTCAATGTCCATTCCTTTAACTTCTTTAACTAGGTCTTGAGAACAGTGAAGACCTGATGGAAGGATGCTCAATGTCCACTAAAACCAGTTGACATACTTCAGTAGGCGAGTAGTTAATGCTATGCTTACTTTTGACTCAGGGATCAAAAACTCTTGACTTTCATGCCTGTAGAAGTGGCAGCTTGTTCAGCACTGCCTTTCTTCTCCAACATTTTCTTCTGGTTCTACAGCAATGCATGATACACACAATCTGCAATTAATTAGTCCAAGAGCAAAATACGATCAGAAATGAAAACAAATTCTCCTACACTGTTCCAAACAACATGGCAGTATACTACATCATTGTTTATAAAAACACAAGAGTCTTGAGCAGAGTTATAAAGTTCCATTCAAAGGGAGAATGTCCTCAATAGAAAAGACTATGCTTTTTAAAACATGCCTTTGTACATTATTTTCTTCTAGTGAGAACCAAGACAGATAAAATATAAGTAACACTATTACAAAAAAAATAAAGTTCCATTTCAACATATATTCATTATGCAGGAAAACATATTTGAAATTCAGCTTTAAATTTATCATCCATTGACCACTCCCCTGCTGGCCAAAAATAACGTATTTGTTTCTTTATCTCAAGCAAAAGCACGTGAACGTACTAAACTTTCAAAAAGTATTTTTCTGTTTTCCTGTGCAAGTCACTATATGCAGCTATGTCATCTTCAGAAGAAAACATCCTAAATGTATTTTGTTTGTTACTATAGTAATGACATCTACAATGGGGCACAATAGAGCTACTAAGAGTATGTATTGGTCCAACAAGTGAGTTTGTGTGAAATACATATGGCTTGCTGTACAAAGGAATTTAAGCTTCATAAATTACAAATGACTGCTTAACTCAGTCCTTTTTGCACAGCAGTCAGTTCTTTGTTACCTGTGTCAGGATGCAGCATAGGCTGGAGAGTCAGTGGCAGTCAGGGCAGGTACCTCCATGGGAACAAGGATGGTACAGCCAATAAATCTTTCTGAAGAGGCTAATTTTAATGAGCAGGGGTGATGGATCTGTCTAGACAAACCTTTATTAATGCCAAGGAAAACATTCAACTTTACTTTCTCAGCAAGTTGAGGTGTCTATGGTCAGAAACATAACCACATGACCATATCATGGTTTATTTAAAACAAACTAACTAACAAAAAATACAGCCCTTTCTCCTTATAACAGAATATCTAACTTTGTACCAACTCATCGTATACACTGATAGCAGTGCTGCTGTGGAAAATTTAAAATGAAAACAAGATATAATAATAAATCTTGAAGAGTACATTACAGAATAAGTATTCCCATGAAAATCATTTGGGTACAATATTTCCTAATGTAATTCAGGCTACATCATCTCCTATACCTATATGTTTTATAATATGCGAACTACATGTAAATACAGACCTATTTTACATATGTGGACCACAGCCTTTTGAAATTTGTATTTTAAAACTCTCAAAAGGATATGTACTAAAGCCCATATGACTGAAAACAAGGTATTGAAGATAGGTTCTAACATGCCAAGTTTTAATTTTTTAGCATCAGAACGTTTTACCAAGTGTACTCAGTCATTACTATTCATTTTGCTGGAAAACATCACAAGACTATGAAAATCAGTCCACAACTTTCTCAGACTGAAGGATAATTCACCTTCCATAGGTAGTTCTTAATCCGCCACAAACTTGATAGGTAGGCAGATTGAGATGCAATCTCAATTGCATATCAATTTCAGATGAGATCTGGCAGTTTCTTAAGTCCTATTCCCAGCCAGAAAAAATACACAGAAGATTCCCTTAAAGCACATAACGAATGTGCAAGCATATATACAAATAAAAAACTAAAAAGTGAAGGAATAACTTCCTGCATTTTTACAGCTACACTATTATTTTTAACAAATTGCTGTCATCTGGGTGTTCTTGGGATTCCTGTCAGCCCTGGTATGGATAGTGGATAAAAGATGGAGTTTAAACTTCATAAATTATAAATAATAGCTGCAAGTAAGGAAATTACTCAGTTATTGATTTCAGTAATTTCCATAACAATATAGACCAGTGTGTCAATTTAAAGATATGACAAGCCACTCTCATCCTGCAGGGAATTTTGAGGTCCCAGGATGCATTTCTGGGAGCAGCATAGTCACCACAGTGGTTCTGAAGTCATCAGCTGAAGAGCCCAATAAAAAAAAGACATTTCAGAGCAGGTGAAGTGCAAAAGCTACAAGCAGACATTGTGTTCTGGTTTTAGCTAAATGGAATTACGAAATCTCTGGCCTCAGCCTGTGCCCAGCTGCTTGTCATTTCTCCCCTCCATAGGGGTAATGCCCTGGCAGATTTGCAGGCATAAGGCTACTTACAGTAACTCCCTAACTTCTTATCTGGATGATAACATTTAGTCTTCCCAATCACACCTTAAATATTCTATGTTTTAGCTGTCCATTGTCATTACACAGATTGACAGAACAATTGATAGAAAACATAGGGAAAAGAGTCTGTAAAATTTCGATCAGGCTTAGCTAAAAATAGAGAATGGGATTTGGAGGTGAAAGAAATTGCACCTTTGCCTGTCCATAAAGGGGTCAGGCTCTGAAAGTGCATTATCACACGTATTATCACTATTCATTAGGTGTACTCAATGCTATGGACAACTCAATGCATCCTACATTTTTTTATCTGTTAAAGGCAGGGCAGACATAATCTTTCTACACATTCTCAAACTCAAAATCTGAGTTCTCTCAGATTTAATATAGTGTAAAGAAGCAGCAGCATATTTAACTGAGAAACCAAGGTACTCTGACTTACTCTTAGACGGGCTGATATATTTTTCCTTTGCTTAACAAGTAGATTTACTTTTTGCCTCATACAAGAGAAGGCAGATGAAAAAAGGAGCTTAGTTAAACTGCATAAGCATAAGAAAAGATTTGGGGATTTATTTGAAGTTTTGGTTTAGATTTTAACATTTTTTTGCAAAGGAATTTATTTCAATTGCTTATGGAATAATTTCAAATAGTGTTATGATTAAGATTTTCCTGCAACTTTTGATATGGAATTGCACTTACTGCAAGAAAAAGAATAGAAATTCTAGATGACCTTGGATTCAGGTACATAAAAAGCCATATATGACTCAACTCCTCTTCTGCAGGATGACACACGCAATATAATGCAAGTCTTCAAACTTCAGAATACTAAGAAGCCCTATAAGTACTTGCAGACTAGAAGAATATATTGGCAACTTGACCACAGACGTTCATGTAGTAGTTCAAAGGACTGAAGTGTGGTTCTAATTGTTCATTTTGGAAAAACATTGCATTACTTTTCTTGTCAAGGAAACAAGAAGAATGAAGTATTCAGTGCCTCATAACAAGAAAACCAGAGCTGCTGAGAGGATATACTGACAAAATATTTTATAAACTAGAAATGGAGCATTTCAAATATGTTTCATTCCCTATGTAACATATGGAGAGTGACAGCAGAGGTGGCTAGAAGAGATTGAGGCACATGTGTATACTCTTGAGTTGCTCTAGAATAGAGTGAGTCAATGCAACACATAGAGATTAGCAGTTAAAAGACAATTTCACATTAGAGAACTCTGAAGTTGTTACTGTTACAGTATCATTACTTTAACATAGATATTCTACATTTAATACAACCAGGTTGCTTGAAAGAGCCATTGAAATAAAATTCTAAAGTAAATTTTGAGTAAGATGGCTTATTTTTTAAAAAAAGCCATTCAGTGACAAAGTGTTTGAAGAACTAATGTGTGTTCTAGATACAAATTACTAGAGAAACCTTTAGAAATGTTTTCCTTTCCACTGACAAAATAAAGCCATCTACTTTAATGCAGTTGTTACAGACTCTGCAAAATTTCTCTTATAATGTCTTCACTATTATTTTTTTATTCCTGTGGCAAGGGGTTGTAAAGCCTTCAACCATTTCCTTCCCGCTTCTATCCTTCAGATAGGAGAAAAAGGAGAATTAAATAATTTGGTTGTCTCCTGGAGAAGACTCCTACAAGTGCATTAGCCACAAAATTGACTAAATGTTAACCCTAAGTGTAACCAATCTTTCATGGATCACAGATCATACATTCAGGGGATCAAAAGAGTGAGTCTGCATCATAAACTAGAAGGTTTTTTTTAATATTGTATGTAATGCCTATCCATTTTTATAATACCAACATGATAGTTCTATTATTTTGTAATATACATGAGGCAAAGGCCAGTCAAATGACCAGAAATATGGAGAATGAGAAAGAGTTACTAGAAAAGGTTAGTCTATTACTTATTATCACTGTTGTCTTGTTAAAACACCCCTCAAATACCCAGACCACAACAGTTGTGTAAGAACACGTGTGACTGAGCATGTTACAGTCTATTTGCAGAAAACACTGGATAGCAAATACAAGTTCACTTTCCTGAGCAATTATTTCCTTCTATTTTTCCCCTTATTCCCTCCAGCCCACTGACTGTAATTTGCCACTGTAATTTATTTCTTAACAGTTAGAGTTTAATAAAGTAGAAGGTTCATAACTTATTTCTAGTAGAGTTACTCCCTCCATAATAAAAGAAAATCTGGTGACCCTTTCAAAATCACAAGGGTTCCAATGGTCAGTGACTAATGCTGTCACTATATTGGGTTTGGGTGCCTATTTTCACATTAAGGTGAGACATACAATTGTTTAAATGGGGAAGCTGATTTATTATTCAAAAAGTAATTCTTCATAGGGGCACACTAGGTGATAAAAATCAATGACAAGTATTGTAAATTGCCTGGGAGGGTTCAAAACAGATTCAAGATAAAGGAGCAGAGAGAGAGAGAGAGAGAGAGAGAGAGATTAAGTCAAGGCAGCATCTAATGCTTTTGCCAAACACTTCAGCCTCACCCTACTTGACGTTGATCTAATAGTCGACCATTTAATTTCCAGGTCGCAGTGCCAATCTTTTGTCACCTCTGTTGCCTCATATCAAACTTTCAGGAAACAAAACCCCTGAAAGCAGACAATCAATAATGAGATCAGCAGATTTTATCTTAAGAGAAACAGGACTTGCCTTCTTTGTTTGTGGAAGGTTGTTTCCTTGAATGCTTCAGCCAGGGCTGCTTGTCAGTAAGTGACTGTGATGTGCTCAGCATGATTGAATGAGACTAGATAAAGTCACCAGAAAATGAGGCAGTGGAAAGCAAAACATAAACTAAGGGGTGAAAATGTAGCACACCATGTGTGGCCACACAGTTCTTATCATACACACTCTTCTAAGCGTGTCATCCCGTATTATTATGGGTGCATTTTAGATGTCTTGTAGCTGGTCATATGCTAAACACATTTTTACCTTAGGATCTGAAGACACTATGGGATTCCTAGGTTTCATGCTATGAAGAGCCATGTATTTGTCCATATTTTTGGAGACTTTTTGTTATTTTGAGCTACTATATTGTTTAAAAGATATATTATGGACTAAGAAGTTTATTGTACAGTCGGTTTTTTTGTTCCCATTGTTTCTAACCTTATGTCTGAACAAAATAGTAGAGAGGCACAGAATACACCAGAAGACACATTTCAAATTTTTAAATAAGATTTTACGTATAGGGGTCCAGTCTAGGAAACCTGCTCTGTGAATTTGTGATCTTGATCTCTCAATACCAAAACAAAAAAGTAGTTTCAGTGTTTACTGTCACACCAGATTTTGTGCTTAGGGTCCACCCTCACTGAAATTAGCTAGCGTAATATCTATTCCCCTTCCTCACAGCAATCTGGTATTTGAAAATAACATTAAGAATACAGTAGTTTTAAAATAAAAAATAATTTTCTGACAAGCCTAACTGCAGACGACATTAACTTCACTATAGAAAAATAATGACTCTGCACATTAGTTTTTCTAGTTTTTCTCTTTGCCTTAAAGCCATGGAAGCTGGTCACAACATTTCCTGTCATAAAGCAGAGTAGGATAAATATCCACTTTGCACCACCTATTTTTATTTCAGTTACAGCCAGTATGAAAATCATTGTTAGTTAAATTCAAGTGAATTTTCAAAAAATATTGAGAGTAATATGGAGACCTTTAAAAAGGCAGAGGTCAAGCTTTTTTTTTTTAACCACAATGAGGTGCTATTCAGTTATTTCACTTAATTCGGTTTTTGTGTAACAGCAGTAGAGATCTGAAGGAGAATGGTGAAATATGCAGCATGTGTTCTGTTCTTAATTTTTATGTTGCTGCTAATAAAATAATATGACAGAAATAACTTTTGCTTTACTTGGTATAAACACAGGATTTTTTTTTATTTTTTTTTTTAGTTATTGGATTAGCTCAAGAAACTCAATTGAATGCAATCTACTGGTTTGGGGAGAGCAAAATTTTAAAAAACGAAAAAACCTTAAAGCTTAAAAAATGTAGCAACATGTTTCATCATTAATACCTTCAAAATCTGTGCCAGTGTAACGAAAAAATGTCCTGTATTTCATTCAAAAAGATACAGTATACAAATTTAAGGAGCAGAAGGAAGAATTATACTTGTCAAAAGAAAATGAACGTATCTAACAAAGTTACTCTGTGAATCTCTACACTTAATTTCCCATGCTCTTAATTTCTGTTCCTCTTCCTCGATTTTCACTTCCAAGAAACCAAGCAGTTTGTTCCAGATCTTTAAAAATGTCCCTTTCTAAGGAGAATGTTGTTACTCTGAGCTGAATGATGATTTAAAGAGGAATTTGTGCCCAGGGCATTGACCTTGGTGGCCTTTCCGTACATTACAATTCCAAAGGAAATCACAAAAGAAGATGGGCTTACTGTAGTTAATGAGATTCCTCACCAAAAACACTAATCTCGGTTAAAACTAAAAGAATGTTGATAAGGATATTACAGCTCATACTGAGAACAAGAAAGGTGCACTGCTAAGATCAGTTGTGGATGTTAGGAGGTAGTCTTCAATAGCGTTTTAAAAAAAATACGTATCTATCAAAATGGATGTTTGAGAAAAAGCCTTTTAAATGAGGAGCTGCTAAAATTGAATAAAACGTATCATTTATAATTTTTTTAATATTGTACCAGGTACAAATCAACCAATATTAGCAGAAGTTTAACATCACTTTAAAAGAAAGAGATTGACCTACTGAGAAAGTACATGAGTAAATGTGTAGCAATACACTGATTATTACTGTTTCCCCTCAGGCAAATACCTCTCTCTTAAGCATGTGCTTCACTGGAACATTTTGTTTTATTACCTTGTGAGATAAGTGGGGAAAAAAGCCTTTAGTACCTGGGGAATTAAAAAATTCAGACTTGTCATATCAGTGTCTGTTCTCAATTTCATGCAGGGCGCATAATTATAACCGTGTTTAAATTGAGCCCAGAAGAAAGATGGGTTCAAGTGCAAATTAATTTCAGATTATCACAACAAAGGCAATCAAATCTCAACAAGCTTGCCAGCAAAATACTTTGCAAAGGTCCCCAGGTCCCTTCCCACCCCCAACTTACAACAAAGACCTTTCAGCTCAAATTAAGCTAATGATCTAATACAACATTTCTGCCTACCTTTTTTGGTTTTATTATTTACTCAGATGTGTGTACTAAGATAGTGAAAAATGGGGGGAAAAGAGGAAGAAAAGGTGACACAGAAAGGTCAGTATTTAGTATCAGCAAAGTGACAAAATAAACAGTCAACAACCCTGACAAGGTCTGCATGTCGTCAAATTGCCTTATTCTGTGGAAACTATCAGAGTGAATTGACAGTGCTGAAAGAACTTGAAATTTATCTGAACCCCTTCTCATACAGGCAGAATCCAAAACCAAATAGCATGGCTCACCTCCTCCACCTATCTATCAGCACAGCTTTTATATAAATCCAACATCTTACTCTATCCTATGGGAACCTGCTGGGGAATGAAGGGAATCAAGTGCTGAAAAAATTCAAGTCAAGCCTCATTACCTCCTCATTACCTTTGCAAAAGTGGAGTGAGAGAAAATTTTATCTAGGGAACAGAAGCTTGGGAATCTCATTCAGAGTACTGTCTGGTTATTGCACAGCCAACCATGGAGCTCTGTCTCTGTGGGATTAAAGTTTTCTTCCCATTTCTCTATAGTAATGATCCACTCATTAAGGTTTTTAAGGTAAATTACCATCACTTATCATTATGCCAGTCACTAAGTAAGCTGCATTAAACAAGGAATGTCAGTCGTACCCTTTGCTTTTCTTTCTTTCCAGTTATCATGAGGAAATAAAGAAAATACATTTCACAGTTGGTTTTATAATTTTATATTAATTATATTTTCCCACTTGTATTTGTTAAACCCTTAGGGCAGACATATGAGATAGAAATATAAATTACTTTGTAAAAAAATGTATATATGCAGGTATTTAATTCTCTCTTCCTGAAGAAAACCCCTGAAACATGATTTCTATTTAGCAGTTTATTTTCATATTCACTTTGCTTCTATCTGAGGATTTTATGTACTGCTTCACTACAGCATGTAACAACTATTCATCAAGTTTGGTTGTTATAATGTGCTTTTTAATTATTCAACTAACGCTTTTTTGTTTTAAATAACTTCTTTTGTCAGTTTATCCTTTATTATGCAAATTGTTTATGCAAAACAAAAATGCCCCACATTCACCCTATTGTGAGCTTTTTCTGATACTCAGTTCCTTGATTCCTTGTTCTTTTCCACAAAAGTCTTGAAGCATCTTGTTTCTTTTTTTCTTTTATACTCAATACTTCCAGACAAATTTATATGGGCATTTTTAAACCCTAAAATAAATTTGTTGGTCTTAGAGATCACGTTTCTTTTGCAAAATTTCTGATTGTTTAGCTGTTATCTCTCAAACAAATCCGTTGGAAGTTCAATTAAAAAATAAACAGATAAACACTATGTAACAGTTACATTGTTTTGCCAACAGAAAAGTGAACTGCAAGAATTGTATCCCTTTCAAGCACTCTTTTGCTTTTCTTATTTGATTGGAGATATCACTAAATTTGCCCAATGTCTATCTGTCCCCACCACGAGACACTGGGTGATAGCTACCAGACTGCTGTATATGACAGAGGAGGCCAAAAAGCCAACCTTCCTAAAACAGCTCTACTTCCAACGTGGTATGAGCCAGGAGAGTCAACACGTTAGGAACTACTGCTTCAGAGGCTTCATTCGAAATACACTAATCCCCCAGAACTCGCTGGTGGTCAGGTCCGGGCAGGTCCCATGAGTTATGAAATCCGTAAAGATACTGAACCCATGAATATTCAACTACTCCCCACCTGTTGCCATGCACCCTCCATTAATAAGGTCTGGAGGGGCTGTCCTGGGAGTGTGGCTCGCACTGTAGCACCTCATTAAAGCAGAGTAAGTGCCCTTTGGTGCTTCCCGGCCACGAAATCCAGGGTCTGGGACATTCTGTGCACATGCACAGTCTCGCAACTCACTGAAAATCCAACCGCGATTAATTGAATATACGGATATGCGAGCCACGAACATGCAGGAGATCACTGTATTGGGGCACATCCTTTTACAGGAAATACAAATTGAAGGGGAAAAAAAGAGATGGGAGAAGAGAAAGGTGGAGAATAGCAAAGGCTACCAGAATCAGTAGGCAAATAGGGAGGAGAGCATAAGAACTGGGAACTCTTATGCCTCTGATAAACTGACAGGCAGTATCTGACTACATACATGTAAAAATACATTTCTACTAAAGGCAANTTTATTTATAGTTTTGCCTTGCTTCTTTTGCCTGTGACCAGTTTTATTTTATTTTCCAGTTTTATTTCCCAGTTTGTTTTTTTTTAGTTTTCTCCTTCAGGAGAAGTTGGGGTGGGTCTCTGGCATCCAGCCAGGGTCAAACCACGACAGGTGCCTTAGCTTTTCTAGTATCAATTGTTTTTCTAGACTTCCCCCTCTTCTCCTACATGATGTTTTTCTCCCTCTTTCTACAGTTCCCTTTGCTTTCCTATTACTTAGAGGTCCCACATGCAATAAAATCAGAAAAATTGCTCAGACTTTGCTTCTATATTTCATGTACAGTTACATTTTAAAACACAAATGTTTCAGCTAAAATAAAACAACAATCTGATATAAAATAAGGTACATGAGAGAATTATATCACAGAATGATTCATGTTTCCACTTGCTTATGTTACTGCTAACAGTTTGGAATTTTCAAAAGAAGTGATTTGCTAACAGGGTTTGTATTTTTCCAACTTTGCAGTTTGTGTAATGCATGTTCCCCATTAACTTTACAGTAATTATGGGTTGGGAAACCATTGGTTCCTGTGACATAAAGAATTGAAACTGATTATTTTGCAGGTAGAGGTACTTTGTGAAGCCATGAATCTCTGTTGTAATATGTATTTTCGAAAGTACATACATTTTAACTTTTCTGGTAGAGAAAATCTTGAAAACAAGTATTTAGTGTCTCCAAAGACTCAGAAACCAAAAAGAAAATAGAAAGAATCAATGTTATACTATCTTTTAAAGTACTCTGCTAATGAACCAGTCACATGTGGCCTGTCTGGCACCATTTGAATGTAGCAAATGGATTATGACTACTTTTACTGGTTTTTGTGTTACATTTTAAAAATCATGCAGTTTTTCTTAAGCACCAGACATTAATGACATAAGTCAATGTACCAGTCATGAACGTGCAGTTACTCACTGTAAAAACTCTGATCTTGAAAAGGCTTAAAAGCATACTTATCAGTACAGCAGTTCTTTTTCCATATGTTAAAACAAAGGCCTTCTAGGACTAAACCTGGTTGTAATGCAGTCAGAATTATTTTTAAGAAGGAAATAATACTGTTGCAGGCTGGGGAGATATAAATACTGCTTCATGCATAAAATATCAATGAGGTTACCTGTTTTGGAGAATGCAAGAGAAAATAAAAAATCAACTACTTTAGACAAGGTTCTAAATGAAATTCATATAACCTATTTTTCTTGGGGGTTATGTTAATTAAAAATATAAGACCGGTCTACATAATTATTTGTGCTCAGTTGAATGTACTTCAAAATTCTGGTGATGAGGTTTTCAATACTGAGTATAAATCTTTGTAATGTCTTTAAATCTCTGAGTATTAATAACCAGATATTAGCTAATACCCATTGATATCCAAAAGCAATTAATCAAAAGACTGCAAGATATAATCATATGACATGAAGGAAAAAAAACAGTAAAATAAAATCGTATGAAGACAAAATACAATTTTTCCTTTAACATCTAGGACAACAATGATTAATATTTGCTGCTGTTGACAGTTAATAAGCATTCTCATATACAGCACAAACATATAGACCTCCTGTCAATGAAAAGGGCTTATTCTGTTCTAGGTCAACAGTGGAAATACTTTCAATGCATTTTTGTGATTTTCATATAAAATACACATTTTTTGGCATGGCAACTGATTGTAACTTCAGTATTTTAAGCATTTGATAACTATTATAATAATTTTGTAGGTTTCCACTTCATGACAACACCATAACAAACATGATGCATCTATTTGTCAAATATGTGAAGGATTGGCCCATTCTGTGAATAAATACAAATAGGAATAACATACAAATAAATAGGAATGGGAATGCTATCACTTTAGAGTCACACACATTTCCTCAGACAGGATAATCTACTGAGAAGCAGTAGATTATGTTACACTGAAAGTGTGGGAAAGGCTGCAGAGTCCATACATGATTACATTTTGTAAAACATAAACTAAGCTAATATGAATTGCAAATAACTTTGGCTTGATATGCAGGTATTGTAATAAGCATCCTCCCAAACTTGAGTAATCAGAGGAAGAGCCCCTTACAACTGCAGTCTTTGATCTCTAGATAATTCTGGATCTGTTTTGCCACTAAAATTACTCATTTCTCCTGAGGCAGCAGTAAGAGTGCAGAGCTAAGGCCACGCTCAGTTGTTTTTACTACACCTTGAGGGGAATTACCATCATTTTGGGCAGATGGATACATTGTCCTAAATAGCTCATCTGTGCAGACTAGCACAAAACATACAATCATCACCAGAAATACTGATGACTGGTTTTAAGCAATTCCATAATACTTTTTTTTTTTTCAAATACAGTCACAGTATATGTATTATTTTGTGTGACATACATGAAGATTATAAGTTTCATGATTCATAAGAAACTAGATGATGGGAAAGGTAAGATTATAGCTGTCATTTTAAGGCTGATTTTATTTCCTTTCCAATGTTTCTCTTTACCACAAATGAGAAAATCTCATTTTTCATTAAATGTAAAATTGAACCTTAATTTCTTTTGCAGGCAGGCAATATTCTCTTTTAGGAACATATTTTATTGAATAAACTGCTTTACATTTTACCAGCAAAATCTGGACTTTATTCCAGGGCTGTAACTAACCAGACTAGGTACTATCTGACTTCATCAGGTCCAATGAGAGGTATCTCATGGCAATTTGAGAAGTCAAAGAGAATGAGAGCACCACATGTTCCTGGAATACCTCAATGGTACCGGCCACAGCAAACATGCTTCATGCACATGACATGTCTCATAAGCTCCCTGAATCACACAGTTCCATTGCCTTCCACTTCTCCATTGACAAGCAACCATTAAAAAAACTGTCATCATTTGATGGTCTCTAAAGAAATGCTGTCAGGCTGTGGCCACTGCTACTTTGTCTGTGTCTCTTTTCTCATGACTAGATCCCATTTCTTCTCTGCTTTTGGACGTTAATATCCAGATCACAGAATCACAGAATCACAGAATATTATGAGTTGGAAGGGACCCACAAGGATCATCTAGTCCAACTCACCATTTAACACCCGTACAGAGACCGAAAGCACATCCCAGAGTGGTAACACAAACCTAGTTCCCTCACAGTCTAGCAGGCCACTCCGAGCCAGAAGGGACCCAGGATCATCCAGCCCTACACCCCCTAGCTAGATCATGTCACTAAGCTCCTCATCCAGTCTTCTCTTAAACACCTCCAGGGACGGCGACTCCACCACCTCCCTGGGCATTCAGTCTCTCTGGGCTGCCTGCCCTAGCGCAGGTTTGTGTGGGTAGGAGGAGGGAAGGAAGAGATGTTCCACATGCTGCTTATCAGATCATGCATCAGCATGACAGAACATATCAGAAAACTGCTCAGTCCCAGCCCCAAGCCTGACAGAGTTCAAGAAGCATTTGGACAATTCTCTCAGGCACATGCTGTACCTCTTGGAAATGGTCCTGTGTCATTCTGTGTTTCTGTGAGAGATCCCTTACCATTGCAATGTTACTAAGCCAAGAGCTGGGAAGAGGTAGATTTTTGCTATGCAGCTTTTAGTTAGCCAGTGTAGGTACCTGAGTGAATGCTAGGGAAGGAATAGTAAACTACATTTCACAGAGTAATCTAACATCTTAGAACAGCTGTACAGCTAAAATATAGCTCCCATACAGGTCATGGAAACAGACCAGTGTATTTTTTTCAGAAGTCCAGACAGTCTTCCCTTGTCTCCTTCTCTTGCACCACAAGGCCTTATACCTTTAGAAATGCTTAAAATGAAAAATAACTCTCTTCTACACACACTTTCTAATAGCATTAAAATAAATCATCATATATAAAGCGAAACAATATAACAAATCAGTTTCCAGCCATGAGTTAGTTTCAGTAGTGCTTACCAGCAGCCAACATTGAGCTACAGTATTTCCTTTCTATTTAAAGAACTAAATGGGGAGATTTTTTCCAAATCCCAAGTCAACTGTTTAAAACAGAAAGAAACATACAAGAGCTTACAAATCTGCTTGTAATCAGGACTTCTGGAAGTTACATCTGGTTGACAGATTTAGAGCACCACAAGTGAAGAAAAAGGAAGAGTAGAAGAATAGCAACAACAGCAGCAGCAAGAATGGAAGGGTATAAATATAATAGCAGCCACAGAACTTAAAGAAAACATATAGAAAGCAATGGATAACAATATACCATGGAATATTGAAACAAAAGGTAACACACTGTCAAATATTTGCTTCTTGACTAAAATGATTAAGAAATATATAATAATGATTTCTAGATAAATCTAAGTAGGGGTCACCAGTATTGCGGTCATGCTATTAGGAATGCAACTGCGCTGTGCAGGGCACGTTTTCAGGATGGAGGATCATTACCTCCCTAAGATGGTGCTTTACGGTGAACTCGCCACCAGCTGCTGCAACAGAGGAGCCCCAAAGAGGAGATACAAGGACTCCCTGAAACTACACCTCAGTCTTGACCATATTGACTGCCATCAGTGGTCCACTCTGGCCTCTAATTGGGAGACATGGAAATGCAGGATCTATAACAACATAACGAGGATGGTGAGGGGACTGGAGGACAAGCTCTATGGGGAGCGACTACGGGAACTGGGGTTGTTCAGCCTGGAGAAGAGGAGGCTCAGAGGTGACTTCATTGCTCGGCCATAACAACCCCATGCACCGCTATCGGCTGGGGGAGGAGTGGCTCGAGACTAGTGAAGTGGAGAGAGACTTAGGTGTACTGATCGATAGGAAACTCAATATGANCTCAGTGACATGGACTAGTTGGCGGGGAGTTGGACTAGATGATCCTGAGGGTCCCTTCTGTAGTAGAGGAATTTTTAGAGAATAGAAGGCACAAAGAAATATTCACTCTGCTGCAAACACTTTGGAGTTTCAGAGGTAAGCATGGTGATTCGACTTGAATCCAGCTAAAGAAAGAAACTACCAGAGATAAGCGGGATGAGGAATGTGGAAAGTGCTGCTGGGTGCTCCTAGAGTATGCCCCAATCGAAGAGTGAGAAAAGCTAATAGACGTAGTGCAGTAACCAATGTTAGAGTAGTAACAGGCACGTGATAGGCTTGTGTGATGTGTGTACTAGAACATTGAAGGGATAAAGGGGATAGTTTGTTAATAATAAACTGAGCATTCACCATACTTCTATAAAGAATCATGAATGACTTCGTCCGGGGTCTTCACAACACCCTTCCAACTCAGAATCACCTGTGAACCTGTAAATATTGCTGCCTCATTTGAAAGCTCAGGTAGGATTAGTCTTTAGGAGAAAAGATAATGCAGAAAGAACTGTGCCTCATTAACACCACCTAAGGAGACTTTACACTGTGCCCTTTGGACCCGGACTTCTCTATCCTGCATTGGCCTTTTTAGGAGTCCTTCCTATATCTTCATTCGTGAAGCTTAGCCATGATGATGATGGATAGTATATCTTTAGCCTAAAGCTGCCGATAGCTATATTTTACCCCCCAAACCCAAGGCAGAGAAACAGGTAAGGGAAAGGTCCCTGAGCTTGGGAGCCTGGAAAAACCTTGACTTTGCAACATTGCGACATCCCGTGTGCTTATGGGAAGGGAAGAATTTATTACTTCTTACACCATAATTCTTCTAAATAAGTGGTCCTCAGAAAGTCCACTTCAAAATTAAATATTTTTGAACTGTTTTAGCAGACAAAAAGATGAAATGCACAGTCACAAGACATCAACAAGAGATAATACTGCCCATACTGCCATACTGTATCATACCTCAGGCATGGGAAAAAATAATTGAATAATTTTGGAAGTAATAATTGAATAATGTTGGAAAAAATTAATTGAAGGTACATATATAGGTAAAGAGTCATATGGAAAAATAATAACCCTTATTTCAGATATACTCTAACAAAATCTAAGACAGCTTTTACCATTTAGGAGCAAGGCCTTCAGTTACAGCAATGAAGAGACTCTTTTGAATCTTTAATGCCGACCTCAAGTAAGTCCTGGGGAAATTTCAGAAGAGTAAGAAAAAAACTAGTGCAGCAACCTTTCAAAAGGGCAAAAAGGATGAATAAGTAAAAGCCAGTTATCCTGGTTATCTGAAAACTATGAGAGGATAGTAACACTCTACAATTTCATCAGAAATAGCTCATAGAAAATTGAACAAATATGATTTTTTAACAGTCATAAATATAATTCATAAAGGTAAAGGTTGCAATATACTTACACTGCCATAAAATTCATAGCCCTTTATGATTAAAGGATTAAAAAAATTGAGTATGAAAACCCATGACATACTATCTAGAAACTAATACTCGGTTGAGCAAGACTGCAGAAATTACTGTATACAAGGAAGAGCCTTTATAGGATGTAGAATTTGACCTGCTTTTGCAATGGGATGATAAGTTGTGCAGAACAGGTTAGAAAGCCCAGATCAGTTAATCAGTGTACTTCAAACAAGAATATATGACATATGAGAAATCCATTTTAACCATAGATCAGAAAGCTAAGTTTATGTTGGATTTGTTTACTAAAAGAACACCCCCAAAAGAACATGTAGATGACAAAGGAAATGGAAATTGTGTCTCAAAGATATCTTCACAGTATCCTAGAACTTTCTACCTGATGCTTCCTAAAACCTAATATAAATATTCAGGAAACCTAAGCAAACTCTTGCAAAGCAAATACCTCCAACTGAAACAATCTGCAGCAAAAGTAGGTTCAATACAATCTACTTGTATTGGAATTACAGTTTCAAAAACTTGAAATTGCCTCACTCAGGCTAATGTCATATTGAAAGTGTTATCTATTATTTTTTATCACATGAATTTTTATCACGACATCTCGCATTTCATTTTTTAACATTTGTTTTTCACATATATGCAGTCTTACAGGACTTAATCTTTAAAAGCAAATGAAAATTTTGACATGTTAGGCATCAACATTTTTGTGCACAGCCAAGTTATGTTACAATCAATTTATGAATATCTGCCATGAGGTAAAAGAAGGAATGGATAAAAAGATAAAGTTGCATTTTCCCTTTTCTTCAGAGTGCACTCAAAAATGGACTTGTTCTAGTCTATCATCCATTCCATCCTGTCTACATCTTACTCCTTTTTTAACCATGATTTTCTGTACAACCCGGATTCAGTACGGTAATATCTTTTCCTAATATGTCCTAATACTGATTTTACTTTAATTTTACTAATAACCAGTTACCTCCCACCCAGTCATAATCTACCTACCCTCATCCCAATCCTTGCCTCTCACTGGGTCTTCATCACATTTCCAAACCTCAGCTCATTACAAGTCTTTTCTTGTTGTAACACCTTGGCCGAAGCTCTGATTCATATTCCTGATTACCTCTTACATGACTTGCTGACCTAAATCTGATCCCATCTTTCCCCAGATTTGTCTTTTCAACCTCTCCTTTTCCCCAGATTTCTTGAGTGATATCTTGAGGACACGTACAACACAGAAAACAGAGTTTGGCAGTGGTTCCTGCATTTCCCTTGTCATGCACAAGGCTGCAAGTAAAAATGGAACAGTCTTTGACCAGAGATAGGATCCAGAATACTCCCTTTCTGTGAAAGAGGCCACATATGGTTCAACTAGCACTAGACACATGGTTGGGCAGGAAGGTTCTTTTGAAATTTTAGCTTTTTAATATGAAGGAAGTTGGCTGAGTATATCTTTCAAATGTTTATTATTTGGCCAAATTTCAATGGATTTTGAAAGAGCCAGCAAAAAAACACATCCCTGACAAATATTTCAAGTCTCTTTTGGAAAGGAGTGGGAGAGGTTGCTGTTCAAAGAAATAATGTACTGTTGCATCACTTTGACATTAAAATAAAATGTAAATATAAAAAATCTTATCCTGACACTGACACAAAACATAGATAAATTTCCACCAAAGGACTAAAGTTGTGTCAGTCTCTAAGGAATTGAATAATAGAGACTTAAAATGGGGACTGATAATGAAAATTATTGATAATACTAATTTTAATACTAGTTATGATGTGATGCTACCATCCTGCCTACAATAAATGACAAGTAGCACTCTCTTATATAGGCTAAAAGTAAAGGGATATAGTTTACTACAACTATATGGACAAGCAGCCACATAATTATGTATCTTTCTCTTACAGCTAAGTGTGTGAGATAAGAAACTAGGTGATGGAGGATTTTGCTTCTCCACAGAAATAGGATTTTCATTGGTTTCAGCAGTTGTGCAAATTTAGTTTTGTATGGCCGTATTTTCTTTTAAATCCTGAGGAGCAGATATTTGTCCCCTAGGACAATTTTTCAAACATCTATGAAAATATCCCTAGTTGCTGTGTAGAGTGAATAAAATCCATATCCAATATCCATACGCAATTATGTTCCATTAGTCACCCTTCTTCCCATCCCTTCTTCATTCTTATTGCTCCATCACCAAAGACACCTGGCTTTTTATTAACTATTGCACAAATTGAGGATATCTTCCTGAGTAACAACGTTTTACTTGACATTTTAACTAGGAAAACTCTGCTTTCTTAAAGACTGAATGCTGTAATCTCTATTATTACCAGCATTTCTAATCAGCGTACTCTCCTAGTTTACCTAAATAAGTAGCAATCCACTTAACATCTAAGAACTCTAGTATCTTTAATAAAAGCCTCGTTATCTTTCCCCTCATATACTGACACCTTACTTGTCAAAAGTCAGTAAGGGTGTGTTTACCACCTAGTTTGAGAAACATCTCTCAGCAAATTATATGGATGAAAAATTACAGTCAAGTATTGTCTTGGATATAATACTTCCATCTTGCAGTCTGAGGTTGGAGGGGTCTCTCTCTTGGGTCAAATTCATCCCCTTTACAATGGTTTTCACCTGGCATAACCTTGCAAGTGGGGAGGAAACCAAGCTGTAATAACTCAATATAGTATGAGCCTAAATTAGTATAAGTAGGGATCTGATCTACATACAATGCGACATCATATGCACATGGGAGTGTATTACTTGATTATTTTTCCACATTTAATACATCTTTAGTTCTCTATAAAAATTATTTTATTATCTTCCATGGAAATAATAATAATAAAACCCCCACCAGCCAAAGTATTTTTAATTTCTCTTGTCAACTGCTCTCTTTTCTGTTGTCACCAAGGAAAATTCCTTTTGGTTGTTATGGGTGCCTGGGTTTTCCAAGTCCTTTATTTAAAGCTTTTTCTCAAAGACAAGAATTATTTAATCCAGCTTTCTTGTCAGTACTTGAATGTGTTTACTAGTATGATACCTGCACTGCTTCCTGTGCATAGAGGGTGTAAAATTTCTGTCTTTACCACTTCAGATCAGAATGTCTTCAGCTATCTCTTCAAATTTTTCTTACATCTTTATACAGGAACACATATAAATCTGTACATGTATTAAATGTATGTTACAGCAAGCATGCATGCCAGAACCAGATTTTGCATTAACCTATTCATGTAGAAACATCCTTGGTTCATCACAGAACACCAGATTGACTTTAAAATCATACTGTCCTTCGGTATAACCTTTGTGGCAGACTCTGCTGGTTGCATTATGCAGTAGTTTTATAAAACAGTAATATTATGCCTGATACTCTGATACCCTATCACACCTCAGAGAACACACCAATTAGTTGCATCCTAGATGGCAATCATATTCCTCCCCATCATTTTACTGAGAGAGGGTCTAGCTGTGTTTTTGTGCAATGCATGAAATTCTGATGTGATTTTCACTTCTTTTGTTCATTAGTTGAAAAGATGCAGCCCATGGCATCACGCAGAATTTCCTTAAATGAATTCCAGTGCCAGGAATGCTGTGCTGAGTTGAATCAGGTAGTATGTTTACATTCATATTCAGTACTATGGATTGAAATCTCTTTGGCCATAAAAGGTGATGAGTATTTTCAGTAGCAGAGTCTTTAATTGTTCGTAGAAGCATGTGTAGACACCATATTACTTAAAGGTCTGACTGTAGCTTTGCCATTTACGTTCTAACAGAGAGAAAAGAAGCCTGTCATTTGGAGAAAGAAGGTGTGGGCTCCTGGTCCTATTTTTATAGCTATGAATTAATATTTGGTGTCTGTCACTGCTTACATACCTGTCCTGGGTCTATTAAGATGAAGCAGGAATTAAATTTAGAAATACTTGAATTATAGAGACAGAGAGAGAGAAATAAGAACTTTACTGGGAGAAAGGGCAAAAATATTAATATAACAAATATGTTTATATATGTTTGAACAATAACAGAATATTAAACGCAAAAAAAAAAAAACCAAACCCCACACTGGAACAATGACAACTGTAAACAAGTAGCAAAATAAACAAGCACAACAGGGTGCCTAGTTCAAGGGAAAAACCAGGGCACCTCCAGGACTCCCGAGGCAGGAGGAATAGGGTTCAGGGTAGGCAAACCAGTGGAGTAAACAGCCAATGGTCCTTTCCCGAAATGTCCAAGGGACTGCAGGGAGATCCAATAACCAATAACCAATAACCATGCGCTGAGATGAGAAGTCAAAGGTCCACGTGGTCCTGGGTGAAATGGCAGAGGTGAAAAAGCAAGGTGTTCTCAGTTTCCGAAGGCCCAAATGAACCTCTCTCTGTGAGCCCAGGAGCTGCAGTTATGGGGCCTCGGGCCCCTCCCACATCACATGCCTTGTAGGCATGTCTTCACATGCCATTGACAGTCACTCAGTCTGCCCTGGCCCTGAGGCCCTTCCCCTAGTCACATGCCTTGCCGGGAGGGGAAGATAAGAAAGGAATCCTCTATTGTTTGTCTGGTAGAAAGGAGAGAAAGCCCTCCCCATGCCATATGCCTTGCCAGGAAGGGGAGATAAGATACAAGATCCTCCATTGTTTGTCAAGTGAAAAGGAGAAAGCCTCTCCCATGGCAACATTCCTCAACTTCCTTTCAGGGGAGGGAAGAAAAGACACAGGGTCCTCCATGCCACATTCTTTTCAGGGGAGGGAAAGGGAGATAAGAAGAGATACCTATTGTCTGTTCCAGTAAAAAGGAGAAAATTTTTACAATAGAACAAAAGGCCTCTCCCCATGACAATACCACAGTGTATTTCTCCAAAACACAAGGTTCATTACACAGGTTGCACATTGTTCTAACATCTTGTGAGTAACAAAGAAAATATTCTGAATATTCCTCTCTAGTATGATAAAGATACAGAAGTACGTCATTCCTATACATATACTACAGGCATACATTTTTGTTTTCATGACTGGGAAGGTTACACTTACCTCCTCAAACTTAATAGTTTGTCTGAGAGCACATTTAAGCTTACAACACTTGTAAGAGCCAAAGTATGGGTCACCTCAAAATTTCACACCAAAATCCCTTCATATTTCAAGGATCTCCAAGTATAAATTTCCCCGTCTTTCCTGGTCCAAGATACATTTCTGCTAGAGGTCTGTCTTCAACCCCCTCCTGTTTCAAAACATTGCTGCATTTCTACATAAGATCTAAATTCTGCTGCCCAAATTCCGTGTTTGGCCCAGCTATCTACATATTGGAGCTTCAGCTGATACTTTTTACTCAACAGTCCTGTTCACCTTGAACACTGCACTACTTGTCCTCTGAAGTGTCTACTCATACTCACTGCTGATTTCACACTGACTGCTAAACCTTGACTACATCATCTCCTCACTAGGTCTCCCACATGACAGTTATGCTGACCAGAAACTTTCTCACATGTAATTTACAGACTGTGGGGGCAAAAAAAGTCAGGGATAAACATATGCATGAAAGCTCTACAAGATTTTTCTCTACTATTAATAAAACTCTGTTTTGTTTGTTCTTCAAAATAAGTCGTTTCACTTAGGGACTTTGTCATCTCTTCTTTGTTTAAAACAGGTTTCAAGCAACAAAACATTTCATCTAACAACTTTTCTTTCTGTTTTTAATCACACACATGTCTGCATGGTCTAGGTTATTTATGAAAAGTCAGTATCTTTTTATCAATATTTTAGCAAGAGCTTAATATCCTTCCTGCTATTGCATCAATAAATACAAATCTGTGAAGGAATTGCATTAAAATCATTACGTAGGTAGGTTTAAAATGTGTGCAACTTATCCTGTCAGGTTAATCACACAACAGGCAAAACATTTAAAAAAAAAAAACAGAAAAATAAGGTAGTGTGGATAAGTGTGATAGTATGTCTGTCTCTTCATGTAAAACTTTATGAGTTTGTACTTTACTGAAACTCAGTTCTTACACATATTACCAAAACTCAGTGCATGTTATTATGTACCGCTCTTAACTAGACAAAAGATAAAACCCTATTCAGTTATGTATGGAAGGCATTAAAGAGTATCAGAGGTAACCTGTACAGTTTGAGGAAGTTGCAGAAGAGAGTAGGGAAGTCTTAATATCGTAAAAATTAAATCAAAGAAGAAAAAATTATCATATTTCATATCTAAAGCTCCCCTGTGGTGACTAGGATTGGACATGACTTTGGTTTTACATCACTGCTGGCAGAAACAGTGTGTCCATCAGCTTTGCCAACCCTCAGGAAGGAGTAACATACTGGGTAAAGGAGTTCTCTTTTATTAATAACCTCTTTTTATGTTCTTACGAGGCCACAAGCTAAATATTATGACTTCTTTTTACCTACCGTTCTGTTCATACAATGTTACTACAATGGCTTTGGCTGTGTTTTGTTCTATGCCACTGGCTCCTGAACCATAGAGAAAAACTTGAATGTTTTATATACAGTGCCTGACAGAAACTGAAATTGTTGCGTTTAGTATATCAGGAAATATTAAAAATACAGTTCTTTAAAAACAAAAGAACTGATATCACCCCTCAAAACTTATTTCCTGGATTTGAAAAAGTGGTTGCTAAATGTTTGTTAAAAAGGAAGAATTATTTTTGGGGTTCAGGGTTCTGTTTTGTTTGTTTGTTTAAGTAAATGTCTTGTTGCCACGTAGGAAAGACATTATTTAGCATAGCAAAGAGAAGATATAGCACCATCATCTACTCTCTTTTGACACTGTATGAATTAGGCTGGTGAGCTGCCATGTGGTTAATGTCTTCAAAAATCCACTTTAGTACAGTGTTGAGTGTCCCCATCTCCCATGCGGGAGACCAGGGGTTCAATTCCCATCAGAGAGGCAGTGGTGCTGTTTAAGAGTTAGACTCGATGATCCTTGTGGGTCACTTGCAACTCAGAATATCCTGTGAATCTTTCACTTTTTAGGTTTCTTTTTTTTTTCTTCTTTTAACTGTTCTTCACTTTCCTACATTCCTGTGAGTCATTCTTTATATTAAAAGCTTTCTTCTTCCACTATCACCAGCTTTCCAATTTCTGCACAATCTCAATAGTCTCTGCAGGTAACATGAAAGTGAGATTTGCTTTTCCTTTCAAGTCTTGTGGTTCTGATGCAGATGTGTAGCCTTATTGTTGCTTCAGAGCTCATCACCAAAGTTGTGATGGGTCATGGGTTGAAGAACTGTAACTCCATGATGGTATCCATGAAAAGATTAACTCTGCCTGCAGAGGTACAATAAGAAACACTTCAGCTGCTACTGCTTTTTGAAATAGATCCACTGTTTCGAGGACTATTCACAAGCAGAAGCCACTGCTACCAAGCAATGTAATTTATTCTTTCCTTCTTCCGTCTATTTTTCCCTTTTGTCCAAGACAAGATCTGGTTCTGATCCTACCTCATGTTATAATTGGAACCAAGGCAGAGGGACCGGAGAAGCAAATGTTCCAGCAGCCACTGTTTTAAAACTGCAGTAGTTGCAGTCTGAAGTTCCAGATATAATAGGACAACATGTCAGCTCTTTAAGTTCTTTATAGGCGGAAGTATTTCCTTTGCTACAGATGTGAGAACTCCCTTTCAACAGAGAGCATGGCACTGACTTGAATTGTCATTCAGTATCTTTCATAATATGAATAACAAAAATGAACTGGGGACTAAAGCAAAACTTGTATATATCTTTCCCAAATCCCTCCATGTCATAAAGCTTTCAACCAAATCTTTCTTCTGTTATCTACCAATATATAATAACACTTTAGGGGAGCTTCTGAACAAGTACTTCCAGTTCCTAGGGAGCACATAAAGTCATCTGTGTGTACTTTTCTTGAAAATATGGATGAATGGCTCCTCAGAATCCCACTACCAGAATGAATTTTCTTTGATATGCTGCTCACTGTATTTTATATTTGGGAAAAGAGTGTCTGAGAAGACTTTTTATCCATCACTTCTAAAGAGAAAGGAGATGATTCTCCTCTAGACAGCAAGTGATTAAATAGCAGTTTATTGATAAATAAGTTAAACAGCAGGTGGTTCTCAGTCTTCAAAATTATATTGACTTTCTTTAATTATTTAACATAGTTTAAGTTCGGTTTTGTAGCACCTCAACTTTAGGAAAAAATGTTAATACAAAAGTATTTCAGTTGGTCAACAAAGTTGGTTAAAGTTCACAGGTTCACAGGTTATTCTGAGTTGGAAGGGACCCACAGGATCATCAGGTCCAACTCCCAAATGAAGGCCCACCCAGGGATCAGGCCCACAAGTGTGGAACCATGGGCAACACGCTCCATCCATCCAAGCTTCCCACCATCTAGACCATGTTGCTGAGCTCCTCATCGAGTCTTCTCTTAAACACCTCCAGGGATGGTGACTCCACCACTTCCCTTGGCAGACCATTCCAATGAGAGATCACTCTCTTTGTGAAAAAACTCTTCCTAACATCCAGTCTAAACCTTCCCTGGCATAGCTTGGGGCCACGTCCTCTTGTTCTGGTGCCGGCAGCCTGAGAGAAGAGATTCACATCCACTTGACTGCAACCTCCCTTCAGGTGGTTGCAAACAGCAATCAGGTCACCTCTGAGTCTCCTCTTCACCAGACTGAACAACCCTAGTTCCTGCAGTCGCTCCCCTTAGGGCTTATTCTCTAGTCCTTTCACCACCCTTGTCGCCATTCTCTGGACCCTCTCAAGCAGCTCAACATCCTTCTTAAACTGGGGAGCCCAGAACTGGACACAGTACTCAAGATGTGGTCTGACCAGTGCCTTGTTACCCCTCTCTGGACCCTCTCAGTGGTCCTCTTAGCCACCTGGGCACACTGCTGGCTCATATTAAGTTTTCTGTTAGCCATCACACAGTGCTATCAGTCTTACTGCATGCATTCAAGCAGCCATTACAAAATTTCATGCATCAGATTTCAGCAGCAGTAACCTAAAATAAGACCCATTATAGAGAAAGACAATACTTTGACTATAAACCTATATTATATGCTGTTAGATATGCTTGACCTTGAAAGACATTGAAGGGCAAATTTTTAGCATTAAATACATCTGTGATTTTTCTTTCTTTCCTAAATCTGTTGGGTTCCTGATGTCCTCTATTTCTCAATGAAAGGATACTTCATGATTCCTCACTTTTCATAGTATTAATCTCAAGTCATGGGCATTAATTTTACAGTGAACCCCTGAATTTTGTGGGGTTACAGGTCTCCCTGACTCCCTCAAAGCCCTGTTTCCATGAAGATAGAAAGCTCATGAATATGCACATAAGCCCTGCCTGTCTCCCTGCCCCTCTCAGCCCTAGAGTGTCAGAGGGGTGTTCCCAGCACATGTCCGTGCCATGTGACAGGTCATGAGAGCGAAGAGAATGGCTTCTGTCCTTTCCTGGCCCACAGGCTGTTGTGCGAGGATGTGCCAGGAACTCATCCCCAGCGCTCTGGGGCTGATGGGGGCATGGCGATGGGTTGCGCTTATTTACACATTCATGAGCTATCTTCACGGCTCACTCTGTGCATGCTCAGATGTGAATTTTTGCGAAAAACAAACCGTAAAGGACTGAAACCCTCAAGACCAAAGCCATGAAGAGCTGAGGGTTCCCTGTATTTAAGTTATAATTTTCAGGAATCAATCATAACAACATAGGATGTTTTCCTTTTTCTTTGCTTTTTGTTGTGACTCTGCTAAGCAGACCTCTGTGAGACCCCAGTGCTTTGTGTATTTCACCTGGGATTCAGGCTTCCTGTGATTGAACTATACAAGTGGGGTTTGAACTTACAAATGTCACTTACCAAGTGAAGTGATATCAAGTTAGCCTGACTTTAGTGACATTGGGTCCTTGTGACCAGATAGGCTACAGGGTCAGGCACATCAGGACATATGTTTGTTTCTGACCCACATGTGTAGGCAACAGAGTTGGACATCAAGGTGCATTGGTTCAGATTTGCTCTTAGTCTGTCTTGAAACACATTCTAGAGAGAGCGGACACAAACACACAGCATTGTCCAGAAAAGGGGACCCTTTGTGTGCACTTCTGAGGAATGGATGCCAGACAGCATTTCCTGATCACAGTTCAGCTACATTTCCCAGCTCCTTCTTTTATCTATTCTATCTGTTTTCTTAACGAATAGGTAGATGGTTAAAGCATGGCCCTCATAACATCAAGGTTATGGGTTCAATCCCTGTATGGGCCATTAAATTAGGAGCTGCACCTGATGATCCTTGTGGGTCCCTTCCAACTCAGAATATTCTGTGATTCTGTTTATATCACAGGCTACCAATAGGATCTTGTCTTCAAAGATCAAATCACCTAACAAGTGTACTATCTGGACCATAGTCTACCACAGTCAGAAATTATTTAAAGAGAAATAAATACTGCCACATTTAGACTTGAGGGGAAAAAGGAAAAGCTTTAAAACACTCATTATTTTTAGGAATATAGTAAATTACCCCATATTGCTCTTTGTACTTTCAAGGATGGTGATTTTTATCCAATGTCATGTGTAAGGTTGCCTAGGAATAGTACTGATATCAACTTTCACCCCAAAGAATCTATAGAGTCATGTTTATAACATTCCTTTGGGAATCATGGGATTGTCTTTCCTTGGTTATATTAAAGTGCTTCCTGATATACTCTGTATGAGCTATAGTACTATGGACAATATATAAAGACAAGGGAAAAGAAATATTCCTTTACTTGATGATCCTTGTGGGTCCCTTCCAACTACTGCACTTCTGGGGGTCCTAACAAGTCAGGGCCTGAGTATGAAAGACTCCATTAAAACAACAGTATTCCTAAGTATTAAAAACGGCAAGATTTTTGTCACCCATGGCACTCCATTCTAGAAACATGGCAAATACCCAGAATTCAGGCATCTCTCTTCTACAGGAACTAATTTAATCCTTTTTTGTTATTTCCTTCCAAAAATTCTTCCATTTTTACATTTTTTACATTATTTCTGCTAATCTAGCTTTTTTTTCCCTATCTTTTAATTTCTATTCAATAGTGGGAAATTATACATCTATTTCTAAGGTTAGTTTTCTCCCTCAGTGGCTCCTGGCTGTGCATTCTTTCTTATGGGTTTGAAATAAATCATAGTAAACAAGACTGTATCGGTGACAGCACCTGCCTGCTTACTCTTCTGTTTCTGCAAACTCCCGTTCATAACTGTATCAACTATGTCTTTGAGTGAAGCAATTTTGTGGGGTACTCCCATGGTCTCAAATATTAGGGTACATTATACTACCATTTATCTGTTTTACTGATGCAATGTGGTCATACTCATGCTTTAACAATGGTAATCAGCTCTAAAAGGCAACACTAAACTAAATGTGTTTCATCTTTGATCATTGAATAGAATTAGGTGAGAGAAGATTCAGGCCTCTGTCCTGTTTTCAGCCAAGGACAAGGTTAATTTTTTGTAATCGTAGTGAACGGGCAGTGCCTAGAGCCATGGGGGCATGGCCAAGACCCTAATGTTATTCAATACCGTCTCATGTCATTTGCCAGCGGCAGTGGAAAAGTACTCTCAAGAAGAAAAACTTTCCTTCTGGAAGGACAAGGTGTGGCAGGTAAAACAGTTGGTACGGTTGTGTAAATAATTTCTTTGTCTTATACCTTTTGTTATTAATATTGTTGCTGTTTATGTTCCTTTTATTACCTCAATGCTGTTTGCAGCAAATTTTTCTTATTTAAACCTATAATCTTTGCCTTTTCTGCTTTCAGTTGGAGGAGGAGGGGGAGTAAATGATGGCATGGTTTTAGTGGGATAGGAGACTAGATTGGAGAATACCTTTCCTAAACCATGACAGCCTCACACCCATCCCCACAACCATCCACTGAACCACTTCCAGATTAAAAAATCCTGCCTAAGTAATCAGGAAGTTTGTCATCTGTTGCTTTACCAAACTGAGATGCAAGTGTTAAAAGCAGAAAGCACACTGACTCAAGGGAAATTATACTTAAGAAGTATACTGAGGAAGTCACCTACACTCAGGTTAAGTTAAAAACTCCTCAGAGCTATCAAATTTTTAAAATTTTGATTGCCTTCTAGGATGAAAAAATTACCTAGATGGATGAAGGGAGAACAGTGGATATTGTCTATCTTGATTTCAGCAAGGCAATACTCTCTCTCACAACATCCTCATAGGAAAACTCAGGGAAGTGTAGCCTGGATGAGCAGACACTGAGGTGAACTGAGAACTGGCTGAAAAGTGGATCCCAGAGGCTCATGGTCAGTGGCACAGAGGCCTGTTACTAGTAGCATTCCCTAAGGGTCAATACTGGGGCCAGTATTGTTTAACTTGTTCATCATTGACTTGGATAAGGGGATAGAGTGCCTCCTCAGTAGGTTCACTGATGCTAAAAAACAGAGAGGAGGGGTCAATATCCCAAAGTACTGCGCAGCCCTTCTGAGGGATCTTGACAGGTTGGAGAGATGGGCAGAGAAGAACCTTCTGAAATTCAATGAGGGCAAATGCAGGGTCTTGTACCTGGAGAGGAATAACTCCATGCACCAGCACAGACTGAGGTCTGACCTGCTGGAAAACAGCACTGTGGAGAAGGAGCAGGTGGTCCTGGTGGACAAAAAGCTGTCCACGAGCCAGCAATGTGCCCTGGGGGCCAAGAAGATCAGCAGTATCCTGGAGTGCATTAGGAAGAACATTGTCAGCATGTTGTGGGAGATGATTCTGTCCCTCTACTCAGTCCCTGTGAGGCTGCATCTGGAGTGCTGTGTCCTGTTCTGGGCTTCTTAGGACAAGAGAGATGGAGAGCTCCTGAAGCGGGTACAGGTAAGAGCTACAATGTTGATCAAGAGACTGGAGCATCTCTCTTATCAGGAATGGCTCGAGGGAGTTGAGCCTGTTTAGCCTTAAGAAGAGACAAGTGAGAAGGACCTCATCAATGTCTGCCAGTATCTGAAGGGAGTATATCAAGGGGATGGTACCAGGCTCTTCTCAGTGCCAAGCAATAAAATAGACAATAGGTAGAAATTGATGCACAGGAAGTTCCACCTGAATATGAGGAAGAACTTTACTTTGCAGGTGACCACACACCTGAACAGATTTCCCCAAGAGGTTGTAGAGTCTTCCTCACTGAAGGAAGTTTCTGAGGTTGGTTTAAGAACCCTCTGGACACAGTCTTGTGCCATGTGCTCTGGGATGACCCTGCCTGAGCAGGGTGGTTGGACCAAATGATCTACTGTGATCTCTTCTAACCTTACACATTCTGTGATTCCGTGAAAATAAATTCAAGGTAGGTTTCCATAGAGTTTTAAGGCTCTTGCATATCTATAATATTGTTACCTGGTTTTGTTCCATAGGGAGAAGATGAAGACCTGTTGAACATAATTCCAGAAAATATCACCAAGCCACCAAACCTGATGATCATGTGGCCTTTTCCTTCTTTTATATCACAAACTTTATACTGTATATCACTCAGTTTCATAAAAACCCTAAGGTTTTAATTAGACCAAAGTGTTTCAGAATAAACTCTGCTACAGACTGAGAAGTGGAGATCAAGGCATTAGTAATTCCAAAAGTTTCTTTGATGTTAGAAAACTGACGAAGTGAGAGCAGCCCTGATGATTCCCAAAAGCTGAACCACATCCTATGTTGCAGAGGAAGCTGAAAACACCTTTGCACTCGGCACAGATACACACACACACCAGTATCTAAAACTCTGTCAATCTAAATCAGGTTTGATCTTAATCAGACGTTCAGCCCAATCCTCAACATAGATGCAAAACATAGCCAACAAGAACCAGTTCATCTTTTTAACACGAGCACAGTTCGGGGCAACCTTTGTCTATTTGTATGAGGAAGGAGAATAAAAATAAAGAGAATACCCATCTCAGAGTACAGCTTGCTAATTACAGCTGCTAATTACAACTTAGAGTTTCACAGAATATTCTGAGTTGGAAGGGACCCACAAGGATCATCGAGTCCAACTCTTAACACTGTCTCCCTGGCGGGAATCGAACCCGGGTCTCCCATACGCCAGGTGGGGACACTTACCACTGTGCTAAAGTGGATGGGACCCCCTCTGTTTTGCAGATACAAGAGGTGGTAAATTTGAAGTGTCAACATTTCAAGATTCTGGGAAGGACAAAGACTGTGGATAAGTTTGCACTATAGGGCAGAGAGATCTTAAGCTTGCTCAGGATAAGGCTAAGACTGGAAACAGCATAGCCACGTCAGCATAACCATGTTAGCCAAAGCATAATTCAATGCAGTAGTGATGCAGCTGCACTGCTTCCAGGACCTAGAGTATAATTTCTGCATTGCACAGATGTGTAGATCTACCACCTCATCTGGAGCTAGCCTGAAAATTTTAAATGGAATTCTGCACTCTGAGGTAGTTTGCCCCACATACATGCTTCCTATTGTTTCAGGTCACGCAAGGGAGAACTTTTAGACTTTAAACACATCCAATATTTGGCAATGTAGCATCTCCTTTGCCTTATTAAAACCTCCTGCACTGTAAAAAAACCTTCTTGACAACAGCTACTTGCAGAATGCTTTCTCTAACACTTGTCAGACAGGACTTGCCCCTGTCCATTTCTAGGAAATCTCAAAGACTAGTTTACACCTAATAGTGCTGTGTATGCAATGTCAGGAGTACAGAAGCAATCATTCAAATAGGCAATTTCTCTTTTTAAGAACAGTCTCAGGAAAGTAAATAGACCTTATGTGTTTTAATTATTGTCCTTGAGGTTCTTTTTTTTAGATTATACATTTTAAGCATGAGCTCTACTATCCTTCGCTTTGTCTCAGAGCTATTCATTTTTCACCTATATCTTTTTACATATAATTTAAGAACTGACTTGACTAGTACCCCACCTGCTTTCCTCAGAAAACCTATTCATCTCTTCTACCCATTGGTCATTTAAAACAAATTAAAAGACGAACAGTAAAGCCACATTAAGTTACTTCCTTCCTTTATCCCTTGAGGAAAGGCCTTTGCAGAATGGACTGTGAGTCTGATTTGACTGTGTGTTTTTCATTGGTCCTTGCATACAGCAGTGAGATGATATTTCCTGTATTGTAGAGTGTAATAAGAGCAGCAGAACTTACTCTGAGTCATGAGCTGAACAAGGGAGGAAATTGGAGTGCGTTGCAGTAATTAATCATTGTACGATGAGACCTGTCAAAACCCTTTCTAGACCTGATATTGCTGTCAATAACCAGCTAGTACATCGCCATCTGTGACTGTTTAAAATATCAGTCTATACTACAATCAACATATTTTTCACTTACACATCTTTTTATTTACCAAATATAATTCTCCTAAGTACTGTATGTGCTCCAGTGTTTGCCAGATGACAGCACTGCTGGTGTCAATATCTAAACAAAATGCTTTTGCCCTTAGTAAGTACCCAACAAATCCCTTGAGCTGTAAAATAAAGTACCAGCTAAATTACATTTGTATCTAGTCTAAATTCCAGTGGTAAGAAAAATTTATTACCAAACATTTGTACTCTGGATATTGGCTTATGCTTGAATGAGAAAAAAGAGAAATATCTCAAAGTAGTTTTATGTCATACTGAAGGTTTAAATAAGTAATAGCTGCCAGATTCTCAGCTGATATAAAAGAAATAAATTCAACTATAACTATAGAAAATTATGTTGCTTTACATCAGCTAAGAATGCAGCTCATACATTCAAGCAAATCTGAACCTAAATTTTATATTATCTAAATTTTATATTTTATTTCACTAATTGAAAGCAGCAGTAACACCAACTTCCTCCAGAAACTACCAACTTGTTCTTTCCTTTACCAAATGTCTCTTTGCTTTGTGGAATAAGCTAAGACGTTTTGAGGTAAGGCTCAATTTACTTCTAATAATGACTTAACAATAAAAAAAATAAAAATTGAAGTTGCTTTTCCTCTAGCTCAGTGGCTGCATGCAGCCTGTGAAACATTCTTCTGTTGTCTGCAGCCACAGAAAATTTAAATGTTCAAATAGAGGTTAAAAAGGAATGTAAAGGAGGATGCCACCCACAGACAATTATTTCTACAGTACTGCTTTTCAGACATTTCTATGTTTCACATGCCGATAATTTAGTATTTGGCTGGGGGAGGAGTGGCTTGAGACTAGTGAAGTGGAGAGGGACTTAGGTGTAATGATCGACAGGAAACTCAGTATGAGCCAGCAGTGTGCCCAGGTGGCTAAGAAGGCCAATGGCATCCTGGCCTGTATCAAGAACAGCGTGGTCAGTCGGACTAGGGAGGTTGTCCTTCCCCTGTACTCGGCGCTGGTCAGACCACATCTTGAGTACTGTGTGCAGTTCTGGGCTCCCCAGTTTAAGAAGGATGTTGAGCTGCTTGAGAGGGTCCAGAGAAGGGCGACAAGGATGGTGAAAGGACTGGAGGACAATCTCTATGGGGAGAGACTACGGGAACTGGGGTTGTTCATCCTGGAGAAGAGGAGGCTCAGAGGTGACCTCATTGCTGTTTACAACTACCTGAGGGGAGGTTGCCACCAGATGGGTGAGGATCTCTTCTTTCAGGCTGGCAACACCATAACGAGAGGACATGGCTTTAAGCTACGCCAGGGGAGGTTTAGACTGAATGTTAGGAAGCGGTTTTTCACAGAGAGAGTGATTGGTCATTGGAATGTACTGCCCAGGGAGGTGGTGGAGTCGCCGTCCCTGGAGGTGTTTAAGACAAGACTCGATGAGGAGCTTAGTGACATGGTCTAGCTGGGGGGGTGTTGGGCTGGATGGTCCTATGGGTCCCTTCTGGCTAGGAGTGGCCTGTGAGCCTGTGAGGGAACTAGGTTTATGTTCACCACTCCTGGGTGTGCATTTGGTCTCTGCATGGGTGTTAGCTGGTGAGTTGGACTAGATGATCCTTGTGGGTCCCTTCCAACTCGTAGTATTCTGTGATTCTGTGATTCTGTAATTCTGTGACTGTGTATGTCCTTTCTGAAGAAAAAGAGAAGTATAGTTTCTCACAATTTAGCAAATATTTTTAGATACTTCTTACATTTACTTAACCTAAACCCAAGTTGAATCTAAACCAGATGCCACAATTGAGCTACAGAGAAAAGGATGCTGAAGGAGATTTAATTTTACCCATGTCAAGCATTTAAATCAAGGTATGGTTCTATGGGTTATTCCAACTACGCTCTATGTGGCATAGATTAATTATCACTTCAGTAGATGCAAAAGGCAGCTGACACTTGCTCAGTCCTAAAACAAAACATTTTAAGGTTACATATGTCTTGGGCAGAAACCAAATATCATGAGGGACTTTAAACTGATAGAACATATGATAATCTTTTTCTGAATATCACAGACCAGTATGAACATCTTCCTTCAAGTGGCACTATTTCCTCGCTGTATATCAGATCTGACAGAATGGCTTGATACAGGTTCTATGCACATGACAGAGCTATGACTAGCCTGTCTAGGACCTGCTGCTTTCCTGTGACCATGACATAATACTCCATTTATATTTGGTGTGTATTGCAAAGCTTACTCAGTTTTTATTAGATTGTAGTTTCTAAAGTTTTGAGTATGGTCCTCTGTTACTTCAGCTGCAGCAATGTATAACACTTCAATTACTACCTGGTCATAATCTAATTTTTTTTTTTCATAGGGTTTTTGCTAACACTAGTTCTTATTCAATTGGTTTGAGAACTTGCTTGTGCTAAGGAACCTGTTTTCAATTTCTGATCTACATTAACTCATGGCCCATTCACAGGCCTTGGCTATAGTTGGATGGGACCCTGAGCAATCTGCTCTTGTGAAATATGCCCCTGTCAATGACAGGGGAGCTAGAACTAGATGATCTTTAAGGTCCTCTCCAACACAGGCCATTCTATAATTCTGTGATTCTATGATTTTTCCCTGGAATTGATTGTTCTCCCTTCATCTTTAACATTTTTCCACAACATATTTGAAGCTATAAGCAACTATAACCTCACTCAGTTTTCTCTTTCCTACAATGAATGAAGAAAATCTTTAAAGTAAGCAGTTGATCAACAAGCATTCAAGAAGCAGGTAAAACAATTTTTCATACATTCCTAAGAATATCTCATTCTTAGTCCCAAAGTTCCATAACTTCAAAGGAAAAAATGTTTTAAGTAGGGAATTATTATAATAATTTTTAAATTATTTGAATATGCTTTAGACATATTTAACATATAATATATTTCCTCTGAAGACCTCTGAGGAATTAAAAATTCACTAATTAAGTACTGTAACATCCTTGAAAGGCATATACCATAATTATCTCCATTTTACAGATGGAGCAAGTGAAGCACACAGAAACTAAGTGATTTGTCCTAACTAACACATTCCACTGGAGTGTAGCCAGGAGAGATACCCATGCTTTCTAATTTCCAGTGAAACAATAGATTATGCTACACACACCAGCTCCCAAAGGCAGCTTGTTACCATTTCTTCACCAGAAATTGCTGGCTTCCTTATTGAAAACAAGATGCAAAACTTTGCCTTAGTTCAGATTGTCTAGTAGCTGCCTAAAAATGTATTAACATACGAATAATTATAAAGGCTTGTACTCAATGAAAGACTGAGTTGGAAATGATACCCAAACACTCTTACTCAACGACAGCCTTTAGTTCTGTACCTTCTTGTGAACTGCATATCTGTTCATTAAGAATTCAGGTATGTCCCTTCATATTACAATATAATGTATTATTAGGTAACAGAAGACTGCATATACAGCAGGTCATGTCAATGGAAGACGTTGGCACGACCCTTTGACTAATCAAACCTGCATCCATTACAATGATAGGGAACATCTTCATTTTGGATAGCGTCCTGGCATAGGTCCAATCATTTGAGAGGGCAGCAGCCCTAATCTCTGATCACATCCAGGAAAAGCTTTCTCAAGCCAAAATTTTTGTTGCCTACTAGTAACAGTTTAAAAGGTTCTGGAAACCTTCCGAGAATGTCTGTGTTCTCTTTGATCCATCATATTTTATCCAACACAAAACTAAGTTTTCAGAGCCAGCACTGAAATTTAAGAACTTTGCTGTTTCCTTTCCCCTCTTTCCTGCATTGCCTAAAGGGTTATATTCCTCTCTCGCATAGTCTCTTTCCCTCATTTCTTTGTCACTTTAGGATACACCATCAAAAGGAGAGTAACACATCTGCGTCTATCTTCCCTAATAATGTGTACCACAGAAGGAGCTAAAAGACACTTTTCATAGAAGCATGTTATGAAGCAATTGGTTTGAACCACTTAAGGAGAGAAGGACATTGATTCTTTGCCTTATTCTTAGCCTTCCTTGACAAAGAAAACTACCAGACTACATCATAAAAGATGTGAAGTGCAACTACTCTGGCCTCTTCCACTTTCAGAGAGAAGTGAGTGGACTACATTGATATTTCTGAAATGGAATAGACTGTGGGCCTTCGAGCCCTACTGAGCTTGCTTAGGCTGGAATTTGACTGCCTAAATAGCTCTGAATAGTTTACTTCTCAACTTCTCAATGGCCATGGCTACAGTCTCAGATGCTACCTTCTCTATAGCACATTGTTTCAGATTGAGTAATGGGTCCAATATGTCAAAATTTGCCAAAAGGGTGAAAATTGTAGAAATGTATAGCTCTTGCAACTTCCCCGTCTTACAGAAATTTGTAACTATAAAACACCTAAACTGATTATTAATGTTTCATGCTGCTCCTGCTCAGACTAAAATGAATTACTTATGCTTATTTAGAAGAAAAGAATATCATAAATTTGGGAAAAAAAGTATTACGCTACAAAATTTAGTATTATAAAAGTACATGAAGTTGGTTTTGCTGTTTGCATGACACAAAGACTAAAATTCACTCTCAGAATTTCAACCTTATAAGACCACTGCTTTTTTAGAAATGGTACATTTTCTTACCATGACCTACTAATTCAAAACCAATGAAGAAACATGATATTGAAAACATACATTTTTTGAATATTAGATAATCACAAGTTAAAATAATATTAATATATCAATTTCTTTTCAGCACTTGGACTTTTATTTGAAAATAATTTTTACAGACTAAGCATCTGTTTTACATATAGAACTACTCTGGAACCTGCTATATATTATCTAAATGTATTAATAAGTTTGAACTAAATGAATATGCTAAAAAATATGAACTGAAATTACCATTTATTTTAAGATTGTCAGTGGAACTTTTTCCCATTCTTAAATATTATGTGCAAACAATGAATAAAAATGATAGTGCAGAAAAAAATCATCATAAACCTTGTATTTAAAATTAATATACACATACAGGCAGTAAAACTTGCCAAAGATGTTTGAAAAAACTTATATGTTAAACTCTTTACATCTACTTTTATGTTACTATATATTCATTAATTAAAGGGCAAGAGCAGAAAATGTATAAAGTTGATGAAAGGTTTACAGACCTTGTGACCTATTCCAACCCCAAGGATTAGTACAGAAACTGTGTGTGACTGCAAATTATTACACCAGCCTTATGAGGATAATGATTTCCCACCTTCCATGGTGCTGCATTGTTATGCATAAGCTCCCAAAGGTCCTTAAGCTTGTTAATAACCATTATGGATGTGCAATGAACTGAATCAAGACTAAAATGAACTCACCTGAGCCTAAGTAGATTAACCCTGTTCAAGTCTGGTGATGTCTATATAAATTCATCTGGATCTTGTTCCATCAACAAATAGAAAAATACAATCAAGCAATAAAACAAGGGTATATTTTATCTGTTCTTTTACAAATAACTGCAGGAAATTATACAGGAGACAAATTCAGGAAGCATTATTTAAACTGCAAAAGAGCTTTCCCTTTCCTTGGTGAAGAAATATCTGGACCCCTAGGATTTTATTTCATGTGTGTTCAACACTCAATATTCTTGAATTCTGCTCACAGGCTGAGGGCACTATGTCTTATACACTGACTGCAAAAGTGTGAATTAAACAAAGCTGGACATCTTCTGCATTAGATTGTTAGCTAGTCCCTGACAAAGTGATCGAAAAGATGATGCATGCAAAGACAAAGAAACATGAAGGCAGAAATTTATAAAATTTTAGACTAATGTATTTCAGAAGACAGAAAACAAACTTTGAATTTCTTCTATTGTACAGGTAAATTGAAACATTTATAAAATAGTCTGCTAGGATTCATAGACAAAACTTAAAGAGATGAAAGGCAATTAAACTTTCCACCGGTGAGATTTCACATACAGATTAATAGCTTATTTTTACGCATATTTAAGTCACAATATTTCTGCACGTACTGAATATATAATATGTAATCCCGTATTTTAGTTGGCAAGAATCCTTATCTAATATAATAAATATCAGATTTGAAATTATTTCATTGTATATTGTTACAAAATGTGAAAGAGGTGGAGTTTAATAGGGAATTTAAAAGCGAAAATGGTATTTCAATGTGTGAAATGGGTGATGAAGAAAGAATGACCTTATGATAGTGCTTAAATGAACCCCCAAAAGAGAAGACAAAATTAAATTACAGTCATGACCATGGTAACCTATGAATTTGATGTGGAAAGACATGACAGTAGGATTTTGCAAACTGTAATCTGAGAAGAAGAAGAGAGAAGTATGGAAGCAATATTTCAGACAGGAATGATCCTTTACACCTGAGGAAAACTGACCAGTAATTAGGCAGGAAACCACTCTCCATGACAGCTCAGGCTGCACCTGCAGAGTTACTGTTCAAAAATAAATATGATTCATTATATGAGTATCATCTATATGTTGTATGTGAAGAAGAGAGATATCACAAGGACAGGAAAGAGAAATCTGGACCTAGAAGGAGAAAATTCATCTGTTGTGATGGAGAGAGAAGACTGAGGGGATCTCGAAGAAAAGAGAAGACATGGATTTGCAATACTGATGTCAAGCCCAGAATATTCGATGAAAGAAGAAGGAAGGAAGTAGAATGACGTCAGTTATGTGGCAGATTACACAGAAAGTGATAACAAAATTAATATAGAAGGGCGTTGTTAAAGACCAGATGTAAGGAATGAAAAGAAAACCACTTTTTGAGTGGACTACAAAGGGACCTCTGAAGAAAGGTGTTATATGAAGCCTCTCGTATTGAATGCTGTCCAAAGGGAGAAAAAGGCATATAATTAATTTCTTGAATAGCAAATATCCAGCATTGTGAAATACTGTTCATGATGGACTAAAAAGAGGCAAGCTGAAGCAAAAGTCCCTGCCATTTAAACTGTTTGCCTTTTTAGAGATTTATTCTCTCTCTTGTGTTCTTCCCCATTGATACATGCTGTGAAAGAAAGACAACTTACCAAGAAGGCAAACACTTTGCTTTCCATTAAGAGTTGAAGCCAGCATAATAGCAGAAGGAAGAGATCTAGGGGCAAAGGCATCTCATGATACAAGAGATTCAACAGGGTCTGCTTTAAAACTGTTTGTTTTCACTCCTTGTAGTTCAGCTGTTGATTCTGTCTCAACTTCACATTTGTCTTCCATTTGCATCTCTACTTATTTATTTCCAGACAATATTCTTAATAAGTTGATGAATTAATATTTTTCCTTTTGCTTCTTTGCACCCTTATTCTTTGCGCCACCACCAGTATTGTCTGTATAGATGATAAGCTAGCTATTGCATTTTAATCTACATTCCAGAAACACACAGAAATTTGAAGAATAAACCAAAGCAGAAAATTCTACTTTGGATTTTAGTTACCTAATTAATGCTTTTCCTAATTAAAACTTTCCAGGTGATTTTTAAAAAATTAATGAGAAAGCAATTAAAAATAAGATTGTGGAGCTGATGATTAAAATAATGTAAACCCATACTATTTCTAAGGGGGAGGGAAAAAATCCACCTTTTCTGTTAATTTTATAGAAGGAAAAATATGGGAGCTTTGGAGGTTTTTTTTCATTTTCTTCATGTCGTTTTAGCTCACCTGTCTCAAAAAATTGTAATATTTTCTGATTACTTAAAATCAAGCCTGCCAGAACTGGAGTTCCAGTTTCTTACGTTCAACTGTTGTTTTTCCCTACTGAGCAGCAAGAGTTCAGGCAGATGTATGTAATAAATTTAGAAATGTTGATCTGCATTGTAGATGAAAGCCTGAATAACAGTATAGTCATAAAACTGAAACTTTTCATATCATGCAAGCAGCCTCTACTATATATTATTCTACACTTTAAGATATATCACAATGGCAGATTTTGTAATGTCAGGATATCGTATTGAAAGAATTCAAATTTTCTTAACAGCTGCTGTTAAAATAGTTGCTATTGACTTATAAAGACATCTGAAACATGGTAGTTTTCCGTATTTCTTACACTTTTAGAGTACTTTTTTGTTAGTGAAAAATCCGATGCAGAACAAGCTAACATATATTCAATCATTCTACAAGACTGCTAAAAATAATGTTTGTAGCAATAAGCTGAACTAAAAAGTTTATAGTAACAGGAAAAATATGTAAACAGAACTTTGAGAAGGTAAGTGATTTTTATTCAGAGTATCCAAAACACTATTTTTTAACTTTATAAACATGTACTTAACCCAAAGTCCAAAAAAGAGGTGGCTTGACAGTTCTGACCAAGGTCATAATCAACATCTGAACCTGTCAAAGCAGCTTTTGGCAAAGCCAGGAAAAACCCTTGACACTTTCGAGGCCCCCGGTTCTCTTCTTTTACTCAGTTTTCCTGTTTCAGATCTCTTTGCTTTATGAAAGAGTACATTTCCCTTCCTTTTGTGGCAACTTTCACACTCTTCTTAAAAATTTAAGTCTACAATAACAATACTTTTCTCAACTTCACAGTGAGCATTGCAAACCACACAAAAGGATACAATCAGTAGTTTTTTTAATTAGGAAAGCAAATAGAGGAATTAAAGTGTGACAACACTACTCAGAGGGAAAAAAAAAAAGAAAAGCATTGTACACTGCTTTGGAACAAACAGCATTCCAAATTTCAGCAGACATCCTTAACTGTAGAACATGATGTAACAGGTTTTCCAAATTTCTGGGCACATTTGTGGGTTACTAGTACAGCAGTACCAGTTTAATTTGCCCAGACCTGTACTGCAGTTCTACGTGGCAGCAAAATTGAACACGATTAATAAGCAGGAAACCATTTTCACTTTAAAAATTGGGTCATTTGGTTTCCATTTACTGTTTGTGATGGAAATCCAACATGACATCTTCTTGCAATAAATACATGCAAAATTGCCTTTTAAAAATGTCAGTAGTATTCAGATTGCTAGAACGCAATTACTGACATATAACTTCATTCCTTCTTACAGGTAACTTGTGTTATGGCTGCTCTGTCTGCAGGAGGTTGTGAAGTCAATGGTAGTAAAGTCAAGGAAAAGTTTTGAGATACACTTAGCAAATGTACTATCAAGCTTTATCAGTCACAGCAGGCAGAAGCAATTGTAAACATGTTTCATTTGGAAAAGAAACAGCTCGGCTTATGATTGAGATAAATATTGGTTTGCATTTTGAACATTTACTTTGTACTAACAGACTCTTTCATTTCATAAGCATATAAGCAATCATGGTAAAGCTATGGCAGGACTAAAGTGTACTGACATACTTATTCCTTGAAGTTCTCCAATCAAAGACAAAAGTCAGTTGTTTGCTTTGATATTTATTTAATGATGTGAATGCTGACTGGACTTGAGACAACCTCAAGTATTTTGTAGAGCAGTGAGTTTCTTTTGAAATGGAGCAATGTAAACACACTTGCAGGTGTTGTATAAATAGCTAAACTGTAACGCATAATATTTCTTTAAATTAGCACTGTTAATAATTGATGGAAGAGAGGGTCATAAATAGGTTACTTGGCAAAACAACAACACTATTTCTCAATATGAAGGAAAATGCTTAACATAAGTCACAAATGTGCAAAGTACATGATGGAATAATCAAGATTATTCAGAACTACCCCTGTATATCTGAAAAAGGGTTATAAAATCATTCAGTGAGAGTCTCAAAGTGACTTTTTTATCTTACCAGTCATATTATTATTAAACAAACTATCTTATTGTGTTATAGTCAACCATTCTGAGGCATCTCAGGTGCTTCATGCATCTCTGCAAGTATTTTGATATGGGTCTTTTTGTTACCTGTTCCTGAGTATTTGCAATATCCACAGTCTTCCTAGAGTAAATTAAGATCAGCCCAGTCAATCTAAGATAAAAGTTGGAAAAATCAATTAGTAAGCACTCAGTGAGGAACAATTAATAGGCTAGTGATATGGTGCTGCTATACAAATATATTTTAGCCATGATATTTTAATTTCTGTTTTCACTGTAGGAAACACCAATGACAGTCTACAGAAATCACTCCAGTTTGTATGCTCACACGCACAGATCCTCCCCATTTTTAATGTTGAGAAGATGCATAAATTGCAACAAGACCCTGACATCACTAAAATTAAGATTAAAGGACTAATGTGAGTGCTATTTGACAGCATAGTGATTACTTCGAAGTAATAGTAATATCAGTCAATCTGGGAGAGCTTGAAAGTACTTGGGAATTTATTTTGGAGTCAGTTTTCAGAAGTGAGGAGACACAGAAATCCTTCTCAGTATAAGACTAGAACTGCAGACATCAAACAGAAAAGATAAATTTCAAAAGAAAAAATACTTTTCAGAAATTACTAGAAGATCGGGGCTGATAAACTTCTTTTCTGTCTCTTCACCCAAACTACAGAAATGTTTTCCCTCATCCAAAATGTTTTTACCTGTTTTCTAGGTCTCATGCTTTTCTGCCTCTTGAAACCTCATTTGTTTTACCAGGACAGCTCATTACCTTGCTACTCAGCAGAATGGGATAGCATTTGATTTCATGCCATGCTCAAAAGTCACTTCTCAACAAGTTGTCTTAAAAGTCTTTACCAGACACCAGGGCCAGCCGCTTGAAGCTCAGAAGTATGAAATGCTTGGCTCCTTTTTAGGAGGTAGAAAAGCATGAAGAGATGGACATTAAAATAGCTGTAGAGACAACCACAAAGTTCCTTGTGAAGAACCAAAGTGCAACGACAGGTGTGTAGCTATTGGAATTGGAACTTAGACCTTCAAGGAATACTGAATCAAAGTCAGAAGAAAGAGCAGCAAGGGGAATAGAGAAGCTTATGATAAAAAGTGCTGCAGTGCCAGACAGCTGCAGTCCCCAAGGGGAAGATTGAACTGAGTGGTTCAAAGAGGAAACACTCTTGTCTAACTTCATTTTTGGTTTAGATATGTAGCACATGAACATGATCTCCAAGCCATGTTGAAAGGAGATTGTAGTGAACAGGAGGTAATTGCACAGGCAAACCACCAAGCCTTCTCCCAGGCTGCACCCAGGTTTTTACCTGCTAGATTCACTCTGCTCTTCAAGATACAAGTGACTATTTTATCTGGGTTTTCCTAAGCTTTAGACAGTGCTTATACTAGAAGAGTGAAAAAAATTTTGGCTTGAAGGTTTTTTTATGTTTCATTTCTCATTGGTCTTCTAACTCAGTCTCTAGTATTCATTCTTCAACAAGAGAAAATTGCTCTTTCCACCTAACATCATACATCTTAACCAAATGCTCACAGAGACAAGAAGCAGCTTCTCTTGCTATGCATCCACTGAATGCTATTTCAGCCTACAGGTAGCACAATTTTTGTATCATGTCCTTAAAGTTCTACAAAAATTTCTACTCCTGACTCTTCTGTCTGTCTTTCTCCTCACTGTCACTAACACTAAGGCTACATGTGGAGGTAATACAAAAAATAGAGTAATTCAATTAATGTGGGCACAAAGGGCATCTTAGTTAAGAATGTTCTACTTAGGTAAGAGTCTTCAAAGTTTTTTGAAAAACATGTTGCTAGTAAACATAAAACTTCCTTAATATTCTTTATATCTCAAAGACTGGCTGTTATTCCTGAATCCAAGAACAATGCCAAGTAATTTTTTTTTACATTCAGACTACAAATTCTTCTATCTTCTTCCGCCTAAATCCCTAGTTTTATCAACATATACAGTTTAGATCAGTGCAAGCCACAATCAAAAGTAAAACACACCATCTTAAAGAACCTTCACTCTTTCACAAAATTTATAGTAATATTCTCTTTCATAAAGGATTACTGGCAATGTCTGTCTAAGCTAGCCTTGCATTTGTAGCCTATTCATCAGTATTGTCACATTTGACAAAGCAAACAAAACTAGATCCACATGAAATAAACTGTGAGTCCTGAACTATAGAGTCTCCAAAGGCAGACTGGACTAGTTTAATCTACATATTTCACAAAGCCATTAGAAGAGCTTAATACTCATAAGGGTAAGATTACATAACTGGTTTTTATGTATTTACATCTCCACATTCATATTTTGCTAATAAGTGTCCCAACATTTTATAAGGTGTTATAAAGAAATATATAGCACATATTCACTTCTACGGGTAGAAGAGCAAATAATAGATCATTAATAAAACACATTCACTTTCAAAAATATTCCTCTACAATTACTAGCACTAGTGTTAGGTGTTAAGAAGTCCATTATCATATCCATTGTGTATTCACCAGAGGTGGATGACATGCGAAATCTCAACATTTTTTCAACCAGTACCATGCCATATCCCTGACAGACAGGGAGCTGTGCTTGATGCCAATTGTTCTATGACTGCCAACTCCATGGCAGATTTTGCTGGGAATAACTTTCATCTCCACTGACAACTAAAATACAGTGAACAATGTTGTTCACTTCTGAGATGAGAGTGAAAGGGCTATGTGTGAAGTGCCAGTCAGGAACAGTAGAATACACATTACTTAATGTCATAAATGTAAAAAAATTAGGTAATATTAGATTGATAACTTCATTAGTGGCAGGGAGGGGATAAGCTTCACAAGGAAGTTTAATATTTTTTAAAGAGAAAAAAGTCAGCAAATGCTACAGGGTAGGGGTCAATCTGGTTAATCCTAATGAAAAAGTACTGCTTTCTGCCCTCATGGAATCAATAGCACAATTACACCATGGCACTGGAAATACATGCTTCTTGGACCTGCTAACTATTCCCCTTGACAAGTGATGCTTTTAGATGGGTATCTATAACCATCTGAAATCTTTTGCTAGCAGTTAGTGAACTAATTCATCCAAAGACTTCTGAATTCCATAAGCTTTCTTCAGTTTATATCTCCAAACACGTGAATTCCATGAAAATGAAAACCTTACTGAAAGATACTAAAATAAGTTTTTCAAACTTTAAGAGATACTAGAATATACAGACTTAATTGACGCATCAAGAACACAGTAATGATGTGACCTTGGACTGAACAGAGACTTAAGAAACACTTTTTAGAAAACTTCATCTCTGTCCCCACACTTTAAAATAAACTGTCCAAACCTGAAGAGCATTATGGACAGGCATACAGGAAACCATCCAGTTCTAGAAGATATTAAGGACACCAGAGGAGTTACGTATTTAGCTCTACTTAATGACAAGGGGCTAACAATCACAGTATCAGCAGCCCTTGTTCTTTTAGGAGACTTCAACTTACTAGATATCTGCAATGCAGCAGAGAGGAGGCAGTCTCTTGGATTGTATTGAGGATTGCTTCTTCAGAGCTGGTGTGTGAGCCTACCAGCGGTGAGGCTCTGCTTGACCTGCTGTTCACGAGGGCTGGTGGGAGATGCGGTAGTCGGAGTCTGTTTGAGGTGCAGTGACCGTGAAACGGTAGAGTTTTCAATGAACAGTGAAACAAGGACTGGGATCAACAAAACCTCCACACTGGACTTTCAGAGGGCAGACTTCAGCTTATTTAAGGAATTGATTTGGAGGGTACCTTGGGAAACAGACCTTAAAAGCAAGGGAGTCCAGGAAGGTTGGACGTATTTCAAGAAAGAAATCTTGAAGGTGCAGAAATAGGCTGTCCTGATTTGCTGTAAGATGAGTCAAAAGAGAAGACGACTGGCCTGGGTGAGTAAGGAGCTTTTGAAAGAGCTGAGGGAAAAAAAGAGGGCGTATTACCTTTGGAAAGAGGTGGAGATAACTCAGGTAATATTTAAAGAGGTTGTTAGGTCATGGAAAAAAAAATAGAGAAGAAAAAGCCCAGTTGGAGCTCAAATTGGCCACCTCTGTAAAGGATAAAAAGAAGTATTTTTAAAAATATATTAATGACAAAAGAAGAGGCAATGACAACCCCTGCTCATTATTGGACGTGGAGGAGAATATAATAACTCAAGATGAGGAAAACGCAGAAGTACTTAACACTTTCTTTGCTTCTGTTTTCAAGAGTGAAGTAATTTGTCTTCAGGACAAATGGTCTTCTGAACTGATAGACATGGCCAGGGAGGAGGATAGCCCCCCCAGTAATCCAGGAGGAAGTTACAGACCTGCTGAACCACTTGGATCCCCATAAGTCTATGGGGCCAGATGGAATCCACCCTAGGGTGATGAGAGAGTTGGCAGATAAGCTTGTGAAGCCACTTTCCATCATTTATCAACAGTCCTGGCTCACAGGAGAGGTTCCAGATGACTGGAAGTTGGTCAGTGTGATGCTCATCCACAAGAAGGCCCAGAAGGAAAATCCAGGAAATTACAGGCCTGTCAGACTGACCTTAGTTCCAGGAAAAAATATGGAACAGTTTATCTTGGGTGCAATCACGCTGCACCTACAAGGATGATCACAAGATTAGACACAGTCAGCATGGATTTAGGAGGCAGATTCTGCCTGACCAACCTAATCTCCTTCTATGGCCAGGTAGCTTGCCTGATGCATGAGGGGAAGGCTGTGGACGTAGTATACCCAGACTTCAGCAAAGCCTTTGATACTGTCTCCCATAGTATATTCCTGGAGAAGCTGGCAGCCTGTGGCTTAGACAGGTGCACTCTGTGCTGGGTTAGGAACTAGCTGGTTATCTGAGCCCAGAGTGGAGAGTGTCACATCCAGTTGGTGGCCAGTCACAAGCAGTGTACCACAAGGATCAGTGTTAGGGCCGGTCCTGTTTAATATCATTATTGATGGTCTGGACAAGGGGATTTAGTCCATCATCAGTAAGTTTGCGGATGACACCAAGTTGGGAGTAAGTGTTGATCTATTAGAGGGTAGGAGGGATCTGCAGAGGCACCTTGGCAGACTGAATAGATAGATTCCAACCTTGTTGATTCTGTGATAAATATGCAAATTTCTCGGTGTGTTAATGGATCTAAATGGTGAAGAGATGACTGCTGAGCATGTACAGATGCAAAGAAGAGCCTAAGGTCATCATTAGAGAGCCATCTCTAATGTGTCTCAATTTCTCCTGTCCTTCATTCACCTCCCAATTCTTGGATTGAAAGGTCTACTCTACAGTCACAGGCCATGGCTCATTCTTGCATGCTGTTATTCTGATGGTACTCTTAACATTATTGAATGTAAGAAATACATAAATTCATGTTCTTCAGTTCTGGCATTTATCTAATGATGAGGGCTATGTTCAAGCTAAACAGATCTGCTTTTCTTGCAAGTGGAACACATGTTCCTTGTCCACATTATAATTTCTGGCATTTGGATTATTCTTCAAATCTCTGTTTCATCACACAGGAGCTCATTGATCCATTTTAAATATTTTTTTTTTTGTATTGCTACACTTCTAACACTCCTGTGGCACTTTCTCCTTTTAATATATGGGTAGCTTACTGCCTTCCGTCTCACAAAAAAAGTGCTTTTGATTGTTTTGCCTATCTAATCCATGTCTTGCACCTCTGAGCTAAATAAAGGTCTATATTATAATCAAATAAGAATGCTATCTATCCTAGATCCGCTCAAAATAAGATCCTGTGCATTACAGTAAGCCAAAAGCACTCTCATCAAAATGCTTACTACTTAAGTAACAACTTAGTTACTTAAGTAACAACTTAGTTGCCTTACTAGGAAACTAACATTAAGTAGTATTCTCCTCTCAGTTACGCATCAACTCCAATCTTTTTAAAAAATGCTTATCCACTTATGACTATCCTCCATTACTTTTTTCAGGTTCTATTTTTTTTGTAATGTTTGCAATTTCTCTGTCAGTGCGTCTTTCCTCAAAGCAATTTTAATGTACTAACAAAAACATCCTGGTAATTTGACATCTTAACACTATAACCAATATCATTAATTGTGAAATCCCATTTGATGCTTCTTTTTATACCTGTCTCTTGTAATATCTACTTTTCATGAGTGTAGTATCCAGCTCAATAAAGCTCATGAGCTAGAGGTCCAAATTGTAATATGAAAATTAGTTTCCAACATCTTGGAAGGAAATACCTTTTTGGATTCCCCACATTTCTCTGAAACCATCACATCTCAGTACAGATACGCAAAATCAATTTTTTTTTATTTTCCTCTAGGATTCAGGTTGTTTGCTGATGAACGTTTGAGCCACAAAGATGAAAACAAGCCAGATAAACAGGTTAGTTGTCATGTGTCAGTGAGTTGAATAAAGAAAGATCAGTACACTTGAATGTTTGAATCCTGGGTCTATATCAAAGATTTAGTGTTTTGAGAAAAACACATGATCAGATGATATATAGATATGTGACCAGGCTAAAATCATAAGAAAGAAATAAACTTGCTTCCACAGGAAACTTTAAAATCTCTTATACAGAAATAATTCTTAACTCTTAGTCTTCAGGTGAATAAAACCAGTGGATATAAACCACCCAAACAATTTAAAAATTAGGATCAAATAACAATGATTCCAAAGTTCAAATAAAAAATTTACATACATGATTTCAGAATCTGATGGACACAGCACAAAAAAAAGTGATCACAAAATCATATCTAGATTTGTATCTTAGGCTTATATCTACAGCACAAGAACGCACACGGACTTCAGCTAATGGTTAAAGACATTTATTATTACATATTAAGCTTTTTTATATCCCTAAAAGACCTATACATCATAAACTATTTTTCCAGAAAAATAATGTCAGTCTTCCATTGTAACAAAATTGAAAATAAAATCAACTGAAAATGATAAATCTATTTTGCTCTTCTAAAAGACACACTGCATAACTGAACTATTTATGCTTTTAAAACACAGGCAAAATAATAAAATTTAAAAATCTGTTATAATTTCAAGTTTTACTATATTTTTAATAAATGCTCGTAAGTGAGAATATTTTTAAATAAATATTCTTAAGCAATATCTTTTTTTCACCATAATAAATCATGTGTTGAAAGAGACTATACTCCTATATTTATGCGTGTTTTTCTTTTTTTCCTCTAGTTTTGTGCAGAATCTTTAAGTTCTCCATGGTCCCATATTCTCGCGAGACTGTACCCCTTCTCCTTCTCTGCAATGTAGTAAATGTGAAAGTTGACCCCACAGGTCTTAAGTAGGTGCCCTTTGCTTTTATGCTGGTCATGAAATCACAATTGCTGTAATAATTTGCTCCTAGCAGTAGTCTAGCAGCTGTCTAAATTTACAAGGTCAGTTCTAGCACAACCTAAGCCAAACTTTTTAGAGACCTCAGGGTCATGTTTCAAATAACTGCACATTCCTACTTTAACCAAAAGTAATCCCTGAGACTCAGCACACTTTAAAGATGAATGTTCATCTCTTCTCACATTTGAAACTTCAAAGGCCCAATTACTACTGGGCTGACATGGGCTGTTTCATGATACTTCCTGTGCAAAGTGCTACCCCTCTGCACTCTGTGTTTCTGATGCTTCTGTTATCGCTGGTCAGTTTCTCTTTGGCAACACAAAATTCAATACCAGGTTTCCTCTCACTTCTTCCTTGCACTTGTTAAAAGCAATTACTGCCAGCATCCATGTTTGAACTATGAGTTCTGTTTCCAGATTGTTTATATTCTTTACAATGGCTACATTAATCACCAGCTATTGGGTTATCTTACAGTCAAAACTATTGGAAACACCTGGCTGGAAGATAAAAACAAAAGTAATGCTACCAAAAATACCAAGATTAAGCTCAAGATAATGCCACTATAACAGTGGTTGTACGCCATTTGCTTTCAGGGAAAAACATTAACAAAACAAATCAATTGACTAAAAGATAATGTTCCTTTTAGTAACAATAAAGTTCTTCACAGTGTATTTGGGAATTTTGCTGCTGGGAGAATTTTAGATGCTATTTTCATTTCCATTTGGTGACTAAAACTATTTAATTTTTTGAATAATCCCGTGTGATGCATCAGACACAAAAGACCTTGGTTAAGTAATTAAATTTTTAGGCCATATCTGACAGAAAAAGAGAACAATTCCAGTATGGTCCTTCTTGAAAGGAACCATGAATTTATAGAACAGATGGGATGAGTTGGGAGTGAATGAGGTGGAAAGAATAAGATTCCTTATATAAAATATTTACAATTTTTTAAAATTTTTATTTCGGTGCAATGTTTAACAGACATAATAATATAGTTTGCACTGCAATGTTCACTTAAGAAATACTCAAGTGACTTCTAAATCATGTCACATCTTAAAAGATGTGAAGACATAATGTATTTAAGAAGATCAAACTTAATATAACTGAAACAAAAATCAAAGTTCAGTTATGTCTTGATATTAACCTGCAATCTTGAAATTGTTTGTCCTTTTTAAGGAAAAAAAATTAGCGAAATCATTCCCAGTAACTTAATATCCTTAAATGGTTTATATTAGAATGGTTTGCTCTCCTTTCAGGGATTTACCTTAATGATATCATTCCAAAGGAGTCTGGTTTAGATCAAACTGGGTTAAAGATCATGACTGTCACAAGATGATGTCACTTAGATTCCATTACTAATAAAATCAGGGGTCATTTTGAGTACAGATACAGATTGGTATTCATGCTTTCTTTACTTCTAATATCTTTAGTCATGCACTGAGAAGGTAAAATTTAGCCCGTTCAAACACAGCTCAGGAGCATAGTGCATCACCATCATATTTACATTTGTTTAGCACAATTGTTTTGAAAATACATCCAAAATCAACTTCAACAGAGGAAATCATTTGGTATAGCAGATTCTAATTTCTGCATTTTACAAAGATTAAAGTTGGAGACACAAAAATTTCCTCTTAATTCTATCAAATCCATATAGATTTGATAAATAAAACCATAGTCAGTACAGTCAGTACTGTGAAATGTAAAGTTATAATAAGTTAATATAAGTTTGAAAGACTACAATTTTAAAACACATTTACAGTAGCAGTTATTCTTCTGTTGTCTTACCTCTTTATTATTTTGTAGTTTCCTATGTTGTGCTTGGTATTTTCCAGAACTCTCCAACTTTCTCTTATGCCTACAAAACATTAAATACTAAGGACCACTAGATGGTGGTATGATGGACAGGGCTATGACATCTCTTCCTTGGATGTTTGTGCATGACTCCTAAAGACCTGCTGTTTTTTAGCTCTGACACAAGTCACTATGAAACCCTACGGTTCTTCTCTGTATTCATCTTTGATAAATTTAACATAAATGTTACTTATTGCAAAACATTTACTTCAGAACTGTGTTGCAAAATTTTCTTCCGCAGCCTGTCCCCAGATATTCTACCATATTACTCCTTTTTTTTTTTCTCCTTTTATTTTTTCTTCTACATGTTTTCCCATGCCAAATCTGCTTTATTGTCCAGGTTGTTTTCCAAATTAATTTCTGCTGTGCACCCTGAAAGAAGGAAAAAAAAAACAAAGAGCAAAAGATAGGTATCCAATTGTCAAAAGTGAACCATTATATTCTGAAACCCAAATTTTTTGTTTGTTTTTGTTTGTTTGTTTTCCTATCCTTTAGGTACATAATAGTTTAAAAAATAATCTTTTATTGTTTCTGAAATTTCAGTATGACAACTGAACAAAAACTAATATCAATAGAAGAAAAATATTTAGACACAAAAATTTTCACAAGGGAATAATCTACTTAAAAATTCAGAAATGCAATATAAATATATTTAAATTAACACTTTATAATCTAGATTCCCTTCAAAATGTTTATCTTAAAGTAATGTGCCACATGGAGAACTAGACAAAGTTCATCCTAAAATGGATAAATCAGCTTTTGGCAAAAATAAATACTGCCAGACACTTCAGAGGTTGAATCAACTACACAACCTGTTGAAACATGTGAATTACCCACTGAATAAGATATTTAATCTACTATAGCAAAATTAACACCTACTGAGTCAAGCATAGTACCTAGTAAAAAACTATTAATACACAATTATATACTTTCATGTGAATTACAGTAAACACAATGTTCAGAAATACATGTATTTATTGCATTATGTTTAGATGGTAATGAGTGTTCAGCAATGAGGGAATTTCCCGTTTGAATAGCAAGACTTAAGGTCTTCCTTTTGTGAGAGTTTTCTTCACTGCATGGCACAGATTTTTGCCAATGAATTAATAGGTATTCTAATATCTAAACAGAACTTGTAGGAATAGTCAGTGAGAGGGGCAAGCAGAAGACATTTGTGCAGTTGCTTAGCTCCCTGCTTCTTTTATTATTCTTCCCCTCGTATATCATACTGCTACACATGTAACTGCAATGAAAAGTATGTGAGAAGAAGAAAAGCGGATCTCGTTCAATGCAACCCATGAGGATTTCAGTTTGTAAATCCACTGTTTCAGCAGCAGATGGTTCTGCACACTATGTCTGGATGAGCAAAGAGCTCCTGAAGGAGCTGGGGGAGAAAAAGAGGATGTACAACCTTTGGAAAAAGGGGGAGGTGAGTCAGAGTCTGTTCAAGGAAGCTGTGAAGCGGTGCAGGAGGAAAACCAGAGAGGCGAAGGCCCAGACAGAGCTCAATCTAGCTGTCTCTGTCAAGGACAATAAGAAAAGTTTCTATAAGTACATTAACAGTAAAAAGAAAGGCAGTAACACCCTCCACTCCCTATTGGATGCAGAGGGCAATATAGTAACTATTTTCTCAAATCCTCCAGTCCTTCTGATTGCACAAGCTTGTATATAGGGTGGGGTTTTTTAATGATTTTGGAATTAAGTATGCTACATCTATGCTGTGTTTTGCCCCATACAGATTTTTTTGTTGTTGAATAATAGTTCTTTTTCAATATTCTATTTGACAGAACATCTTTATCTAGAGATCCGTGAATGTTGTTTTTAAATTCCATTTGGTCCCTAATATTGTGAAGAAAATATTCATTTCCCTTAGGTCTAGTATCAACAGATGCCAAGTCCTCTTTTCTTTGTATGTTTCATACCTTCTGATCAGGTTACAGCATTCATTTGCTTCAATTGGTTTTGTACACAGGTATCTACTTTTCCATTAAGCCTGCCATTTCTTAGGTGCCTTCTAAGAACCATTTACGTTCTTTTCACTTATGCCTTGATTATGCCTTTTGAGATACAGAATATGTGCCTATATTTGTGATTTAATTTGTATCAGGAGAGCAGTTTTGAACGGGCAATTTTCCTTATTTACTGTACTTTTATATGCACCATGGAGCTGCCATGGAGCACATTAACTGCAATCCTTTTAGGTGAAACTAAAGAAGGAGCATACACAATGAATGCCAACTGCAGATGGGCTGGAGGCTATAGGATGGCCCAGAGCTTAACCCCCTATTAAAATGTGATGCGTGTGAGCATGAACACAGATTCACAGATTATTGTGAGTTTGAAGGGACCCACAAGGATCATCGAGTCCAACTCTTAAACCACACCACTGCCTACCTGGCGGGAATTGAACTCTGGTCTCCCGCATGGCAGGAGGGGACACTCACCACTGTACTAAAGTGGATTTCACCAAGTGTTCATATTACAGATCTTGGTTCTACAGGTCTACTTGCTACTGCAGACATAACATGGACAAAGGTAGTCTCAACTATCTTTCACATTCTTCTTGAGCAAATCGAAGACCTAAACTCACACCCACATATGCCCACTTATACAGAGATGATTGTTTATTGGATTACCAGTGACAGGACTTGAGGAAATGGCATGAAGCTGAGTCAGGGAAGGCCTAGGTTAGGTTAAATTACTCCAGGGGATAATTGAGCATTGCACAGGCTCCTCAGGGAAGTGGTCACAGCACCAAGCCTGTCTGAGTTCCAGAAGCATTTGGACAGTGCTCTCAGGCACACAGTGTAGTTCTTGGGGTCTCCTATACCAGGCTAGGAGTTGGATTCGGTGATCCTGATGGATCTCTTCTAACTCAGCATATTCTATGATTAAGAATATTTTTGTTGCATTTGCATAGGAGGAAAAATGTATCAACATTTTTTGTAGACAGTAATTTAAGAGCTTTCTTATTTTTTTAAGACTGATGCAGGGAAGGTAAAAACTCCAAAAATAAATTCATGGGGAAAAAAGTCTTCCTAAAATGAAAATTTGTAGTGATAACATATTGAGGTAAAGATAGTAACACTGGAAATTAGTCAAAATTCAAAAAATCAAGCTTTTTAAATTATTTTTAACACCTTGAGCAGTAATCTATCTCATTTTCACCACAGAGAAGGTTTCATTCTGATGCATCACTTAGTAGTTACCTTTGAGTACTAGGTATACAGAAACAATAAGGACTGTTCTATAACAATAAGTTATGTTATTATCATAGTTTGTATGAGATTAATTTGCTTTTCCGCTGTTCTTTTCAAATATTGTTTTTTTTCATTGCATAAGAAGTACAAGGAAATCTGAATTCTGGATTACAATCGAGTAATCAAACAAGCAACAGAGGTTCTGCAAAAGGTTTTGTTGATTTAATGACCAGAGATGTTTGAGTGTTTGGGCTGGTTATCAATAGCTTAACATGATACTGAAAATAAAACACTGACTGTTACAGAAAGGGTGCATGCTGTCCAGCAACCATGTTATGTTTCCAGAGGATGAATTTTCATATGACACGTAACTGTGAAACAGGTTTTACTCATTAATACATGACTTGTTACTGACCTAAAAGAAAACTGGTTAGTTATTTGCTCTGCACCATGTTTGAGATACCGAGAAGCAGTTGCCTATGTCTTTTATCTACAGATTTGTCACACAGCATTTTCTGGTCATACACACAGGTTCAAAAAAATGTATTTGTTTTACCTAAAGCAAACAATGACATCCATTATGAACCTACTTCAGCTGCTTTGGTATCTTGGAATAGGCACACACTAAACAGAAAGTGACATATATGTTACGTCTTTCGTAAACTAAAATACATTGTTTATGGTGGCTGAACATTTCTTAAAACCACAAGATAGCTACAATTACTGTACAATGAATACACAAAGGAAGAGTACTCATCTCTTTTATAAAGAAAAGAGCAAACTCATCTAACAATGTGTGATACTGTTGTTCATAAAAACTCTAACTTTTGGAAGGTAAGTATTCTAACAAAGTTGCAAACTGTTCTGCATATTAATGAAAATTTACCTTTTATCATTGTTAGACAAAATAGATTTTTCATTCATCTGATTATGAATGGTTAGTGTCAAATTATACGAGACAAAAGATTGTCTCTAGAATAATAAATAATAGTAATAAAAAACATTTGATTAATTATTATTAGAGCAGTAGCAGTAAGAACTATCAGGACAGAGACATAAATAGTTCTTACTTAAAAATAGAAATACACAGCACAGGGAAATTAGATCAAACAGGTTAGACTTGGGGTAAAGGGGGAAGTTGGGGCAGTAAGAAAATTGTATATGTTAAAGATTTTATATAGGGATGATTTGGCACTGATTAGGACTCTCCAAAGGGAAAACATTGGTTGGATAGAATTAGCTTTCCATTGCACCCATGAGCAACTCACTTTCCTCCTCTTTAACTCAGTCACTCTCATTCNCTCTGAGCTCGCCCTTCTAACCAGTTTGTAACCCAGCATAAGATGCTCCTTTCCAGCCCAAGTTTCACAAGTTTCTCCTGAAGCTTATTGTGTGAAACCGTGTCAAAGGCTTTGCTAAGGTCCAAGTACACAACATCCACAGCCTTTTTGTCATCAACCAGTCGTAAATCTTCAGGATAAGAACACTTGTAATCACAGTTGTCTTTTTCTCCTACTTTAAGTTTCCAGATGCATCTCACTCTCCTCTGTCACTGGAAAAAACAGGTTACTTTTAAGAGACATCTGACAGAGCCATGACATAGCACCATGCTGCTCCCCATGCCAGCTTCCCCAGAGCGTATAATTTCCTTTACTCACTCTGCACTCCTTGCGCTTTTACTAAATCACTTACAAAATTCAGGTGTTGTGACTGTAAAAAACAGACAGCCATCTTGAATATGAACAAGCAGACAGGCCTACCACTCTCCATCAATTTTTTCTCTGTTCCTTTAACACTCTACATTTCTTTTAAGGACTTTTTGGTACCAAAACGTCATTGTATATCTTTGTACATCTTTGCCAGGATCTGATTTCCAAGGCCCAGGGACAGCTCAGCCCCAGCACAGCCACGGACAACAATCCTTTCTGGTGATAAGTAGAAGCATCCAGGCAGCATCCTGACATCTATTTGGGAAATAATCCTAAACAGATTCCAGAAGTTTCAGTTTGGTGCCTACATTTCTATGGAAATTATGAAGTCAGGCAGTCCTGTTCTATAAATGTTTATGCAAACATAAGAGAAAAAAAATCAGTGAACCCCCCCTATTTTGCAAATCCAATCTGGAGTCTACTGAAGCACGCTGACATACAGCAGTGAAAATTACATACCTGGTTGAAGCAAGAATGTACTCTTTCCAGCACAAACTTCTTTGCATAACACCTCACGAATATGTATCCCGTCACTATGTCATAAATTCAGACTTTGCTTTAAGCCTTCGACCAACCAGCTCCAATGTTTTACATTCCTTTGCTCCGTGTTTTGACTAAAACGCTGTTCTGTTTCTCATACTGTGCTGGGAAACTAGAAATTTTGCCTTTAATATTGAGCCTTAAATTTCAGGCCTGGCAAATGCCTTTAACACCTACTACAGTTGGGTCTCCTATACCATGGTACCGCAGGTCTTGCCCCCTATGCACAATATCCTTCCACGCAGAATGGCAGCTCATTAATATTTAAATTTGCCCTGCACTCTCACACCATCCCCCGGCACTCCGGCACTGTTTTGGCACTGCACTGCTGCGTATCGGTGTTTGTGTTGGTGCCTCCCAGTGCCCGTGGACACCTCACACTGGGAAAAAACCCTTTTCTGTTTGGCCAGGGACGCAGGTGCGGGGAGCCACCCACGCTGCTGTCCCAGTGTCCCTCTGGGTGGGTAGACCTGGTCATACTTGGGGTAGATGTGGTGTCTGGTCTCAGACACCATGTCTACCCTGAGAAAGTCTCAGACACCATGTCTAATCTGAGAGTGTGTAAATTTTTCATAACTGCACGCAGCCTCCTCGCTCTGAGTCGAGCAAGGGGAACAGGGCGAGCAGCACTTGAGCTGAGCTGCTGTGGGAACAGTGCGCGGCCACCCCGGACCACCGCCATGGCATGGCCACTGGCCTCAGATCGCCACCGTGGCGCAACTGCCCGGGGGGCAAATTTGCTCATTCATGACTGCCTACTTTGAATATTCACGCCTGTCAGGTCGCGCATGCTCAGTGCCGAAATGGACCTCCTTAATCACTGAAAAACCACACTGCTAAGATGTGAAGCCGCAATATGGGGGGTGCAAAGTGGAAGATGGCCAACTGCAGTTTTTCTAAATCCCAATCTTCTAGCTGTATCACTAAAAACTCTAAATTGCTAAGCCTCTAAATTATATCTATCTCACCAAAATCTATGAATTTCTAAATCTCCCAATGAATTCACCCCTCTTCTTGAAACTTACACAAATACTTTTGCGTCAAACCCGGCTTACTAGCTTGAGACTGCTTCGGAACTTCCTTTCATTCTCCATTTTCCATCTTAATTGATACCTTTTCACCTGTTCATATCCCTCACTTGTGCATATACACATAAACACTGACCCAAACCCAACTGTAATNAGCAGCACTTGAGCTGAGCTGCTGTGGGAACAGTGCGCGGCCACCCCGGACCACCGCCATGGCATGGCCACTGGCCTCAGATCGCCACCGTGGCGCAACTGCCCGGGGGGCAAATTTGCTCATTCATGACTGCCTACTTTGAATATTCACGCCTGTCAGGTCGCGCATGCTCAGTGCCGAAATGGACCTCCTTAATCACTGAAAAACCACACTGCTAAGATGTGAAGCCGCAATATGGGGGGTGCAAAGTGGAAGATGGCCAACTGCAGTTTTTCTAAATCCCAATCTTCTAGCTGTATCACTAAAAACTCTAAATTGCTAAGCCTCTAAATTATATCTATCTCACCAAAATCTATGAATTTCTAAATCTCCCAATGAATTCACCCCTCTTCTTGAAACTTACACAAATACTTTTGCGTCAAACCCGGCTTACTAGCTTGAGACTGCTTCGGAACTTCCTTTCATTCTCCATTTTCCATCTTAATTGATACCTTTTCACCTGTTCATATCCCTCACTTGTGCATATACACATAAACACTGACCCAAACCCAACTGTAATTCCTAAAACTGTGATCCCCACTATAACTATCAAAAGTCATATTAACCAAACTAAAATCTGGTAATCAAGATGTAAGCTTGTCCCAGAGCTCCCCAAAGCCCCAAGATGTGCTACCTTGATATAAAACTTTAGCCTTCATCCTGAATGCTTTGCAAACCTGCATTAATTTTTTGATTATTTGAATTCAGAGCATGCTTTAATTGGGAACGTAAGTTGAGAAATAAGCACACACACTAGTGAAAATATTTATCCTGAGAACACAAAACCAATTGCTCTTTTGCTGCTTATACCTTCTTCCAAATTTTCTCACCATTTTCGTTACAGTACTGCATCACTATGTTGGATATTGTACTGGAAATTAAGGCCACGTACAATTTGAAGTTCTTCTCAGGTTTATTTCTTGATTTTTTTTCTTTCTTCCTTCAGAAATTTCTTCATAAGAATGGCATTAACACTCTATTCCTTTCAAGAGGGATTGGGGCAAGGGTAGATTTTCAGCAGATGCAGATTTAGAGTACATAACCAAATAACCAGTGGGCACAGTAATACCACTAGTGACATAGAAAAGACCCATAATGGAGGACACACATGACAATGAAACTGTGTGCCTGGTGCACTCTCAACACACATTCCATTCATTGGGATCAAAGTTTCAAAAAAAATCAGAACATTTATGAAAAAGACACTTGCAGGCCTCCTTCAACATATGAAAGTCAAGGTACCCACAAAGATATTCACCCTTTCCTATGCAGCAGCTCCTCTGAAAACAAGACAGACCATGCACACAAAGGAGGCTTTTTCTCTCAGCTGAACAGCCCATTGCATGCAGGCAGATAAAAGCATTTTGGATGCTTGCCAGGAGACAAACCTTAAAGCAGCTTCATTAGGCAAAAGTAAGATAATCAGAGTAAATATACAATGCTGCCTTTGTTACTTAAGCTGTTTGATTGGCTGTTCTGCTGTTGGCTGGCCAATTAATACCCTGAGCACAGGGCACTGACAGTCCTGGCACCTCAGGGTGCACGCATGAGTGTCACCAGCCGATGCATGGCAGGTTCTGCAAAAATGGATCTGCAAAAATTTGCATATTTCCTGCTTGTTCGAAGCTAAAGAGATAGCCATCCAAGAGGTCACTCCAACATGGTAATTATAATTTGTGTATGTTAATTATGTCAATGCATGCAAAGGTGTGCAGCTTAGGGGAAAAAAAAAATTAATTTGTAGTAACAACCTGAGTGCTGGCCCCAGCAGTGCAAAGGGGTAGGTAGCAGAGAGGGCAACCAGAGCAAAAAATTGTCCAGTGATACTCACGGAGGCATCTGTGACTCTGCAAGTAAACCAGAGGTGTTAAAGAAATTACTCAGAGAAGTGGGTCCCTTCCAACTCGGAATAACCTGCGAATAACCTGTGAATTGCCACAAAACAGTGACCAGGGAATCAAAGTTGGATAAATTCTACAAAGCCGAACTGTGAAGATGAGCACTACAATATCCTATGCTACAGTGGGAATACTACCAGGCCTTTGAGCCTAACTCCACAGATGAGCTGAAGGTGTGTTCCCACCACTTCTGTCATCAAGACTGCAGGACATTTGTAGACAACAAGGAAGAATGTAGTGTACATGAAATGTTTATTAAATCTTTACATTCATAGTTCCCCTTCAGTTAACCACATTCTGCTGGCAATCTCAGACAACATATTCCTTAGCGTTAAAATTTTCTACTACCCATGACAGCACCCCTCTCACCACATTCATGTACAAGTACATGACTGTAACAGTCTCTTTGTTACAGATTTTCCCAAAACTGAAGGGAAACTTTCAAATGTGAGACAATTTTATTTTCAATCAAACAGATTAGAATATTAAACCTCCTTAAGAATGCAGGAAAGAAACTTTTGCAGGGGGCAAATGCAGGAGGGAAATTCTCAAAGCTAAATTCAGGCTCCTAGGTAAGGAACTAAAGTCCCTGACCTGCATGGTAGCATTCTCTGAAACTGTGCATGTTGTGAGGGGCAGGCAGGGACCCATAACCTCTACGTATGACAAAGAAAGAGCCTACATTAGAAAGACTTGGCTGCACCTTCATTGTAACAGAACCAAACTGTCAGCAGTGGAAACTAAAAGAGTCACATGGGGTCTCTAAAGTGGAAGTTTGACTGGCAGCAAATGTCAAGCCTTGTGTAAGATATTTTAGAGTCTGAGCAGGAGGATAATTGATGGGCTTGTGTTCCTAGGCTGCTGATTTCTTGTGAGGGGTGAACTCAGATATGCTCTGAACTGGCGGTTACACCTGCAGAAGTCGTATAGGATTGTTAAGCCCATTTCAGTGGCAAGGGTCGTATCTAGCATGGCTACATCCTTGTGCCTGTGTGTCCTTGTCTCTGCAGCTCAGAAGGATGAAGTGAATACAGAGAATGTGCATACAGAGAAGAAAAACTGAAATTATCAAGGAAATGGAGTAGCTACTTCGTAAGGACAAGTTAGCATTCTCTCTGAAGAGAAGGATAAAGAAAAGGGCCTGACCAGGTGATATGAATTCAAAGGAGCAGATAAATGGAAATGAAGAGCTGATGTCCACTACACTTAACAATGTTGCAGCAGTAAGGCGGCACCAAGATAGTCTAACATGGATTTAAAATAAAATACCAACAATACCAGTGGTTGGAGAATATCTGGAACTTGCTGTCCAGCAAGACTGTAGAAGCAGAGAAATCTGCTAAAACATCCTTCGTCCTATCTGTGACATAACACTGGGCTAGATGGACTGCTGGGCTACCCTAAGGAGGACACTTCTCATTAACAGCAAGATCTTAACACTGTGCAATGTCTGTTGTAATGCACCAGTGATCAAAATAGACTGTTTCAGCTAATCCTCAGAACACCTGATCATCACTCCAACAGTGTAAAAGTTGTCTGAAAGCCTTAATGTTTGAAGTTTGCCTTTGGTGGCTGCAAATATTCACCTCAATTTCTTCACTTTAGTCAGCTTGTACCTTGTTCTACCAAGCACACTTCTCATAGATATTTACAGCATGCAGATAAATTAACTGTCCAGTGAACAGGAATTTAGTTATAATTCCTCAATATAAGGCGTGATGTCATCAAGCATAATGGCTTATATGTGTGCCTTAAACAAATATGTAATAGTGTTTATCTAAGACTTAGGCAGCTCAATGGCCTAAGAGATTTTATTACAGTCCTCACAGGAAGTATGGTATGCTGGCTACAATTCTCTGACTAGCACATGAAAATGAATCTGCCACTATATGTGAGGATTTAAGCAACATACCATAGCTGCTCCTTCAGAGACCATATAAAACCAAAAGCTTTCACTTTTTTGTGAATGTCCAACACTTCGGTCCATTATAGAATTTATTTCTAGATACAATATGCTCTTGAAATTAAATCACAAATGCTCTCCAACATTGTAAAAGGCATTGTAGTTATAATTATGTTGTTTCACTGTGCTTTCCTATTTCAAAACAGCAACCAAATCTTTGCCTGTTCTCTTTCAGTAAGGCCCAGTTCTACACACTCTAAACTAATCAGGTTATGTTAGAGTAGATTTAGTATTCACAGCAAAAAGAATTGTTTCCTTTTATCACTTTTAAATTTGCTAACACTTGAAGTAATTGAGTGCCTTCTTGTCCTCACATTATGTGACTAAATTAAGAGCACCAAACAATCTATCTTCATTACACAACTCACTAGTCAGTATATTTCTTCAGTCTTTTCTTTTCTAAATCACTTTTTAGCTTTTCAGCATTAGTTTACATGCACTGCTTGCCCTGCTAGTCTCCCTATCCTAAATATTTTTTAATTCACTTTTTGATTGCTCAAAAGGAAAGTGATACAAGATGAATATCTTGTTTTCACGAGGTTGACTAGTAAAAACTTTAGTAATTCAAGACTAAACTAGTCTTTTTTTTAAAATCCTTGTTTGCTAGCACAGGCTTTGCATCTTTCTTCATGAGAGCTCTTATGGACTCTTATGAACTATGCCTGAACTTCATTTGGACTGATGACCAAACTTGTTCCCCTCCTTCTTTCTCAGTGTGATAAAATGACTGGATAACAAAATCTTGACCTTTGCTGAAGGAAGAGAGGATAGATATTGGCTGTAGAGAGCAATTGAAAGAAATTAGTGTCTTCCAGAGATAGGCAAAAAAATCTTTCTTCTTTGAGTTGTGTTTTCAGAGAAATACCAGTAAGTAAAATCAGAAAGGCAATGACCAAACAGGTAACTGTTCTCAGAATAGTCTATTTCTCGGGTCATCAATTCCTGGTCAGTGTTATTTACTACCCTCATAGTTGACAAATCAAAGAGAGCAAGAAAGTGGATCTAAAAATTTAGGGAAAGGTAGCTGAAAAATACAGTCCCAGAAGCATAGTATCTACATCTTATGGCATTTACTCAGACTGGAAGGAATCTAATTTTCAATCTAGTTCAACAGAGCCTTGAAAAGTCACTTCATTGGGTCCAAAGGAAAAGATGATTCCCAAACGTAAGACTGCTCTGCTAGAATCCTTCTTTTTAAATTAAGACATTGCCTTAAGAACCATATTACAAACATGATGAAAAGAATATAAGTAATAAGGAAATAATTACAAGGTACCAGTTATTCAAGAGTTTGACCATACTGAGGAGACTGTAGTATAAACAGGGTCAAATGAGAAAGAGCACAAGGTGACTATCAATTAGGAATGTTCAGTACCTATGACTGAATAATAGAAAGTGGCTATTTCTAGTTATGTTAATAATTTTCCCATTCCCCGTCAAATCATGAGAGTCACAGTGACTGAGGACACAGATGGGTAAACCAGAAAGCTTGTAGCAGAACTCAATCATAAAGAGCCTGGCTAAATATCAGCTTGGGACAGGGCAGAGATGACACGCCACTGTCTCATCCAGAGAAAGTGAAAGCATCTCTTTGTAGCAGTTAGTTAGCAAATCTAAGAGAAGACAGAAGACCATTCCAAATTTTACTAACAAATATCTACTCTGCAGGAGCTGGTATACTGTAATCACACATTCGTCTAATGGTGGGATCAGGTGTTAGGGGAAGTGGGAAAATAAAAGGTGCTCTTGAAAAGTGATAATCCTTGCAGGTAACTTGGAGATTGCTTGCTGACCACAAGAACCTCTCATCACAAGGTTCAGAGACAGAGCCAGTGATCATATGGAAATACGTGGAAAGAATTCCATGCAAGTAAAGACTGAAAAGTTACAATGCTTCAGCTTGGAAAAGTGATAATCAAGGATGGACAAGATGGAAGTCTGTGAACTTACTGAGTGTCCGTAAACTTTATGAAGGTGCTGAAAAGGGAGTAGATTTCCTTGAAAAACTTAAAACAAAATGATCCAGTTCTTTGTGCACACTATACTGTACCTTTGCCATGGGATCTGGCTGATGTAGAATCAGTCCAGATATTTATTTCATTAGTATAATGTTTGCAGAACAGAAATTCGCTAAGAGTTTTAAAATAAACTTAAAATTTGATCTTCTGCAGTCTCTGAAATACAAATGCTTGAAGGCCAGGGAAGAATTTAGAGGAACTATCACAACATCTTTCTTATAATCTTCCCTAGACATCTGGTGTTGTCCAAGAATGATACTGAGGCGGGTAGACCTTTGGTCTCACATAGTGCACTCATTCTTACATTTTTATGAAGAACAAATCAATAACATGAGTTGTAGCAAATTCCAAGGACCAGATGGTACTCACCTAGGAGTTTCAAAGAGACTACAATACGAAAAAGATGCACTGCAGTAAGTGATTCAGTTAAAATACAAAATGTCCTTGGTACCATGAGCAGTGGGAAATAATGTTTCAGTTCATAGAAGGGTTCCCAGGCTGAACTGTGGAACTTCAGATTAGAAAGCCAGCTTTCTATACTGGAAAAAATGGTAGAAACTATAACAGAAAAATAGACTTCGTAAGTTTATGGATAGGTGTGAATATAAAGTGGAAGACAAAATTTGCCTCTTGTTAATATATTTTGGAGTTAATTCAAAGAATCAACAACCAAGACGAAAATAGTTTCTTGACACTGGCTTTTCAAGAAGTTGTTAACAAGATTTTTCCATAAAGACTTATAATGATACAAAGTTTCTATGGTCTAATAATAAATAGATGACAGATAGATGATAGGGATAGAGAGAGAGAGAGAGAGAGAGAGAGAGAGAGAGAGAGAGAGAGAGACAGATAGGTATCAATTAATTAAGAGGTCATTGATATTAACACTGGAATAGGTTAACATTATAGTCCTGGACCTCCATTTGATAGCATGCATTAATGATATAAGAGAGAGAATACTTTGGACACAATACTGTAGGACAATGCCATGATACTGAACGACTAGGAAATAAAATGGTAGACAATGTCAGTGTTGGTAAAGTACAAATAATATATTGGGAAAATAATCCTCACTGTTCATATGCACCAACGGGCTCTAGACTATGTTACCACTCATAAAATCCTGGATTTTCTGCATTTAGTTTTCTGAAAACCTCAGGCTAATATGTAGAGGTGTTTAGAAAAGCAAGTCAATTTTAAGAGTTAAAATTAAAGGAACAGAAAACATTTAGTCTGAGTTATTCATACTACTTGAGAACTTGTACACAGTTTATATCTCTGGTCCACTCACCTCATAAGCATACAGTAAAATTTTAAAGCTACACAGCAACACTGTAAAGGTGTAGAGAAAACTCTATGAAGACGTGAGTTAAAAGATTTTTATTTTTTACTCCGAATCAAGAAGTTATAAGTAAGAAATCCACAAAGACATAACTGATGAAGTACAAGATCATAGTTTTATAATGATGTGTGAAACAAGAAGGATTGGTAAGGTAGTGCTGCTCAGACAAGTGGGAAGACATCAAGTGAGACTG